>OX438614.1:600000-877703 GCA_949316135.1 Choreutis nemorana
GTATTTGTGAATGATATGTTGTATTGTTTTCAATGTTGCTAATGAGACCTGGTTCTTTGTTAATGGAAGGCTAAGCTAACTACTGTATA
Source organism: Choreutis nemorana (assembly GCA_949316135.1). NCBI lineage: Eukaryota > Metazoa > Arthropoda > Insecta > Lepidoptera > Choreutidae > Choreutis > Choreutis nemorana. Next base: position 600,090 of record OX438614.1, read on the forward strand.
GATCATCCATCTCACGAAGGACTTTCGACTTAAGTTGTGTTAGTTTTGACAGGCGTGTACATGTGTATCGTTTCAGTGTGCGCATCCTCGAGTTTGGTCAGTAAAGAGGCAGTAGAGAGCGTACTACATCCATATGCACATACAAGTCATAACACAACCATAACCGAACGCTCTTCGCAAGGAATATCCGTAACAAGCTAATAGTGTAGCAATTAAAAATCTTCGTCAGATCACACTATATCATTTCGGGAAGTTTGGAAACATTTATTGTATGTACTTAATTTTTATTTTTATACTTCTGTACGAATCCTACTGCACACTGTTTTTGCTGCACAATCTTAAAGTATAAAACAAAGTTGGTTTAATCATACCATTTGTAACTCAAGAACGGCTGGAGTGATTTCTATGATGGAGTGTACTACCCGCACAAGAGGTATAACATCTTTACCTCTACATGGATAATCTTGGTGTTTCACATCCGGGGCATCGTCGTGTCTATCGACTGCGGTATCACTTTTCATCAGATGATCCGTGTGCTTGTTTGTCTGTAAGTTTGTATAAATAAAATATTATAAATCGGGAAAATTGACGAAAAACGTAACCTCGCGGGCAACGGCTCCAGGGCAAAAGCTAGTCTGTATATAACATAACATGGGACTCACACCGTAATTAATCCCTCGAGAGGGAGGAGAGGGACGTGTTAAACACCGCATTTTGCATGTTTATGTTCAGTCCCAACGTGACAGGTTGCGAACCTGCCGCCACTATCGGTCACATTGAGAAACATGGCAGCTACGACTTACGGCAACTCCAGACTCGAACCCACGAACTGTCGGGTTGGATCGGTCAGTTAGCTTAACCGAGACACGTAACAAACTGAGCTACCACGTTCTCGGCATATAAAATTTATTTTATGATATATATATCTCTCTCATTATATATATATTTATATTATGGAGTATAAATAATCAATGCTTTGACAAAACTACTCTTAAAAAAATTAAGATAAAAATTAAATTAGAGCTTGAAATATCAAGTTAAATGCATTTGCTGTTAAGTATTTTACAGTAATCATGATAAACTTGGGGTTAAAATGATCTGCTTAGATGCTGTAGCCGTTAATTTGGATTAATGGTGGCTAATCTGAAATGGGTGGTGTACATGACATTGTATTTAGTGCTGTAATGTACAGTACTCAGTCGAATGGGCGCACATACTCCGAGCGTTGTGAGGGTGCGGGTCCATTGTCAGACGTCACGAGACGACACGTGGAGCGCTTAAACGGGATTCTTAAGAACAATTTTCAATCATATTTAGGCATTTAGATTCAATTACATATGAAAATATTTGTGTCTTTTGAAATGTTTAATAATAAAATTATTTTATGGGTTATTTATAGGAACATATCATATAATTTATAGTATGTTGTAGGTAACATGATATATTTATTGTATTTATATAAACATTATTTGTATGTAGGTAGGTTTATAGATATATAATCATAATAACTACATCTGTAGTATACTGCGTGTGTAACCTTTGTAAATGTTGTGTTCGTTTGTTATAGGCATGTACATCAGTTTCTGTTTATAATATGTGATTTTATATTTTTGTGTAATTTACTTGCTGTAGACGTCCCTAAAAATTAAAATAAAAAATAAATACCAGTAGGCAAATCAATGCTTATTACTCAATAATAATTTAATCAATTCAAAATAGATCAAAATGGAAATGGATGGAATGGACTAATCATTAGATGTCGCACAGTAACAATGGGCATAGACTTTATAGTATAGACTCGAGACTCGCTAATCTGCCGTCAGAGAGCGGATTACTCTACATTACTCGCTTCAGTGAAATACTAGCATTTATCAAGGGGCATAAGACTGCCAGTTTACTTATCGCTCTAAATGAGAATTTATAAATACTATTTGAGATAAAGGTGTTTTGGTATAAATTGAAAATTTTAAATCAACTTTAATTTTGAAACTTTTTATATTTACTTATTTTATTTGTTAACTTATTATTTAATTGAAATATCTAACTACTATTTTTATTATTTTTTTAATTTAATTTAATTCATGTTCTAATTTTCAAATTTTATAATATAACCTCTTTGAACGTAAGATTTTATCCTGTTTTACCTAGATTTAGTTTTTTTTTTTATTTTGTTTGTAATAATTTATTTTCTTTTATATGTATATGTGTATGCTATATATGTGACTAATGTCACTCCACACTGTCCGCCAAAATTAATCGTTTGTAAAATAGTCACGCTAGTTTTTGCATTACAGTACAACCATAGCTTAAGGAAAAAACTACATGGATGATTCTTTTTACTGTCATCTGTTTCATGTAAATGAAAAAAAAAAAGACAAATAACTAGATTTAACTTTAAATAAATATATTATATGCCTCCTGGTAGCATATAGTGTAACAATGTATACATGCGTAACATATACAATATTTTATGTCTACTAAATTAACACCCAAATACTTTACGCCCAAACAACGGCTTGTCCTGTATAAGGCTCAAATTCGGCCTTGTTTGGAGTATTGTTGTCACCTTTGGGATGGTTCAGCCAAGTATCAGCTAGCAGCTTTAGACTCTGTAGAAAAGCGAGTCCGAAGAATCATCGGGATTGACGATGATATTGCTAACTTTCATGACCTCAGCCACCGCCGCGAAGTTGCGTGTGTATCGGTATTTTATAGGATACATTTCGGAGAGTGTGCGCAGGAATTGCACAATTTAATTCCACCGGCTCCCTTTTATAATCGGAATACTAGACGTAAGCTGAAGCTGCATCCTTTTGTGGTAGATATTCCGACCATCGGGACTAAACGCTTCGATAGCTCCTTCATAATGCGTACTGCAAGGGTGTGGAATTCTTTGCCTGCCGATATAACTTGCGCCTCTTTAAGGCAAGAGTGAATAGGTTTCTCCTAGGCAGGCATGATCCACCTTAGACCTCATCGCCGCTTAACATCAGGCGGGTTTGGGGTCAAATGCCTGCCTGGTCTTGAATAAAAAAATAAAAATAAAAAACATTAAATTACTGTGGCTCTAGTAATTAACTTCATACTTTTTTTTTTCAATCTTCATATCAAAATAAAAGTGTAGTAGTTTAATGTGTGTGTTTGTAGATTTGGAAAATAATAATTTATTTACGTTAGTTATAAAACCCATGATATCGATCCTATGTCATTGAACATATTTTTATATACCATTCGACGTAGAGTCGAATTTTTCGGTTTAAAAAAGCAATAGCGACCACGACAATATTTCGGTTTAATTGGATATGTAATTGATGAGTGTTGCCACCGCCTGCCTCCGGTCACCCACAATTTAAGCCTCTTCCAATTTATTGGCACTGGCAATACCAGACCGACGTTTAATTACAACATTCCAGTGTTTTTATTTTACAGTGTGGCCAACCACAGCCGTGCGTGCTTTATGCGTCTCCCCCATTTGTTTTTAATGTTTCATATAATTCCGCGAAGTAAAAAAACATGACATTTCACTATATATGTAGAGGATAAAGATATATGGAAGTAATTTAATTAGCTGCACAGGTTTATCTTGTTGACAGTTAGAGTGTAGCTAGAATTATTATGTTGAAAAATTGTAAGTTGAAATAGAAAATATTGTATTTGAATACTGAAAAAAGCAACTACGGAGGTTTCTCGCCGGATTCTTTCCCGTAGAAATAGCATTCCGAACCGGTGGTAGTAAAAAAAACGATTTGAAAGTGCTTATTTTAAGTGTATTCGAATAAAAAACATTTTGACTTTGACTATAAATACTAAACAAAGGCAAACAATCATGGAATCTGCAACGAAAATTACTCATTGAGTCCCCTATTTTGCTTTTTTAAATGCATATTGTCTATCGCATATTGAAATATATATGTTTTTGTTTCAGGTATGTGAAATCTGATAGTTGGATGTCTATGGAAATTGATGAAATTGTTATACGTGAGTGAAATAATTTTGTAGTTGTCATTAATGTTCATTTGAATTGGCGAAGGAATCATTAAAATCGGATTAGCTATTAAAAACTTGTATTAAAGTAAATTTTCAGATAAAATATATTTAAAATTACAGCAACTTTATTTACCTAATCGAGCAAAGTCGAGGCGGGTCAGCTAGTATTTTAGTGTTTCACAGACCTGCGATGTAATATATCTTAAAGTATCAAAGATACAGCTGGAAATGCGTTCGTAGACGGTCGCTATGCTATACTCATACAGATAAAAATAGTGGCCATCTATGAACCGATATTCCCGAAGTGTTTGTAATAGCTTAAGATACCGCTATATATTACAGCGCACGTCTGTGAACCTCTTAAAACATAGTAGTAAAAGCATCTTTCAATTAACTTGAATCTATTAGCATTAGAAGTAAAGCGCAGTGTTCACCTGCGGACCTAATCCCGGCGTGTCCGGGCGATTAACGCGGGATTGCCGGCTATCTCGGGATCTGTGTCCCGGCGACACGCACGGGTACGAACGTCTTATCTCGGGCTTACTGATCGACGGCGATTTGTACTGACCGACCCTTAAGACATTGTTTGGTAGAGTTAGACATTCTGTAGAATTTACACTTTTTCTGATAAGTTTGGGTTCAATTAAGTTTTGAAAGATTTATTTAAAAAAATTTAATGGGTTGTATTTTGTATGTATAACGGTATGTATGGTATGCAATATCAACATAGACTGTGAATACTATTAAAAGCATTGTTTCGATATTTCTGCTCCAAATTCTATAAAGACATGTGAATTTTTATCCGCAAAAAGGAACACGATAAAATATAATTGGAAGAAGAGTCATCAGAAAAATTAGAAGTCGTTTTTTTTATCTACTTCATGACTGTTTTTCATTATTTAAAACCTAGCATATACAAACTTTCTTAATGTCAAATAGACAAATCTTATATAATCATTCTATACCTTCTGTTTTCTATGAATCTTGGCAAGTTCTACAGTCTAAGGACATTGTATATCTTGCACGGGATTGCTGGCTGTCCCGCCGGGATCAGATAGTGTACCCTCGGGCTTATGTAACGTCCTCATAGATACAAGTAAGGCTTAGTCTTGAACCGCTATTAACATTAAACTTGGACAAACATAATACTACGTCAAGTTTCCCATTAATTTTCTAATACCGCGTCCAAGCTGACTGTTTTTACCGTCTTAGATAAATAATGGAAAATACGAGTATATCATACATACCCTTAGGTTTTGTTCAACTGGAGTTCGCAAGCGACTTCGTCCACTTTTAATTCGTATATTTAAAAAAAAATGTATACTCTACGACTTAATGTATATTAAACGAAATAACGGCAAAGGGGACGAAATTTAATCTGAACATGTGTAAAACCAAAAATGTATCAAATACGTAATTATCTTATCTACCAGTATGAACGTCAATTTCAAATGTTTGTGAACATTTTAAAATGCTATTCTATTTGCGACCTCATTTTTACTGCATAAAACATTTTTCTCCTGTGATTAAAAATGTAATAGTTACGTTTAAAGTACTCCTGTATAAATACAATAATAATTTACCTGCTGGCTGATGGCCAGGCGATAGTTTGGGTGCAGTATGCAGTACTGCTAATGGCAGTCCAACCAGTAACGGGGGCATTAAATTTACTGCTTCGATAACACAAAATTATGAATTTGTGTTTCGATTTTTATTAGGAATAATTTTTTATTAACACGCTTGCTTATAGGGCGATACTCAGGTACGAAAATTCTGATAATCGGCCAAGTTTACGATTTGAAACATTTTGTTCATGCTTTTCGTGAAAATAATATTTAATAATTTCATATAATATCTTTATCATAATAATTTTTGATCGCATTATTATGCACACTACTTTCGTTTGACTCTGTTTTAGTAAATTTAATGTATTATAATAAAATATTTAAGAATCGCTAATTATTAAAAAATATTACATTTTGTAATTTGCTTTATATAAAGTAGCTTCAAACTATTAAAACTAATAAGAAAACTTTAATGTTGAATGAAAAACTTTTTTAATTACGGAGGTTTCTTGGCGGCTTCTTTCCTGTAGATAGCATTCCGAACCGCTAGTAGATAAAAATGCGATTTGAAAACATCTAATTTTTAAGTATATTTTTAACTTTATTCAACTTTTTATATTTGTATGCCTTTATGGTAGATTTTTCTGTGACTAATTATAATGTATGACACCTGTATAACGAAAAATCTATTTAAATAAAACAATATTTTGTTTTTGAACCTACATTTATATGCCATCATCCGAGTGTCATTATTTGATTTGTTGAAATAAAGAAAATTACGTCCTTTATTTTTATTCTAAAATATTTAACATTTAAATACGTGTATTATATAAGTGTCATATTAAATAGACGCTTTGAATTTTACAACCTACGGTTCAGTGGTCGAAGTTAAATGAAAAATCTAAAGAACTATTTACATTGTAATCGGTTAATACAATTGTACATTTAAGATCGTTTTTTTTCTTGTTTTATTGAACATTAAAATAATATTAAAAAATTACGACCAACTAAACATTAATACTGAAGAATCTTGTGTAGCAGTTGCTAAGCAGCTACAAACACACCCAAGACCGACAACCGAAACAGTGCTCTTGCAAATACGACAAAGTTCCGCTACCGCCGGGATTTGAACCCGGACCCTAGTGTAGAAGTCGGCTGTTTACATCACTGGGGCACTGAGGCCGTATCGAATGCATATATTTATATAATATAGGTAAAAAGATATACTCTATAAGGGCCTCACCGGAGTCGGTTAATTACTGATTCAGTTTCTTTCCATAAACTCGAAGTTCTGTTATTATTAGGGTTAACAAGAGCAATAACTCATAAGGCGTGGTTCCGTACAATTAAGCGGGCTGTAGTGTACTAAATCAATAGATATCAGAGAGTTGTTGATTTATTGCTAAAGATATCGAGCTGCAAGTGTAACTGTTAGCCTGGGTTGGTTTTCCATAAACTAAGTGGTCCCATTTTGAACTGGACTAGCGTTAAATTATCCATATCGGATCTTAAGAGGCCGCTGAACGCTATCCTTTTGAAAGCTATCAATTTTTTTTGGCACATCGTAGATCAACACATACATAAACTCACGCCGTAATCCCTCGAAAGGTACGAGTATTACCACTTTTCGCATGTTTATATTTAGTCCCAGTGTGACAGGTTGCGAATCTATCGCCACTACGCGGGCACAATTAGGAACATGGCAGTTATAATTTAAGCCAACCAGAGACTCGAACCCTCTGTCGGGTCGGGTCGGTTAGTTAACAAGCCACGTAACAAACTAAGCTACCACGTCCTACAACATATAATATAGATAATTTCTCTAATTTTGCAATATTTCCGCTCATTATTATCGATCAATACCAGTTCGATTCTCAACCAGTACGTAAGTGGTCCTTTTACAATTTGACAAATGAATCATATTTAGATTTTCATCCAATATTGCCAAAGCGGCCTTTGTAGCCGCGCTGGTCGTTTTTAAATGAGGGTTTAAAAAGGATGTATGGGTAGTTCTTTTTAGGGTTCCGTATGCAAACGGTAAAAATGGAGCCCCAGCCTCCGCTGTCCGCTTGTCTGACTGTCTGTGTGTCTCATAGACCATAATAATTAATTTTGTTTTATTTTTTGTTATAGTTATTATTTTTTGTTAAAGTACCTTAGGGTTCATGAGATACACCACTCTGACTCGCAGACGGACTGACAGACAGCGAAGACTTAGTAAAAGGACTTTGAAACCCTTCAAGAGTTAAACTGCAAGTGTCGCCATCTTGTGATTAACCATTGCAGACAAGTTAACTACGCCAATTGAAATTTAGTAGTTTACAAAAAAATTTAACAGATGTCGGTACTCAATATTTTTAGGTCTGAAACACTGAGTTAATTTTTTTTTATTCAAATGTACTTAAAATAAGTTCTTTCAAATCGTCAAAATTATTTAGAATTTGATTTATATTGATAGATTAACTGTTTTTTAACACTTTTAAGTACAGTTTGTTTAAACTTCCTTGAAGGGACCGTAAAAACATGGACGGTGTATCCAATAGTCGTTTTGGCGGTATGTTTACTTAAGGGTAGGTAAGGTAAGGTACTAACTAGAATTCGGCCGGGACTTAGCCATTCGTTACAACAGGTTTTGAATATACTTCTAAACATCCCATGTGTCGGCGATCCTTACTCGCTGGCAGGAGCATCAGTTTTGTTGGCTATGGGTTCCTGTAAGAAAAGTCTCTTAATAATAATAATAGCCACATCACGACACACACATTGACTCAGCCATACAAATATATAATAATAGCCACATCACGACACACAAATTGACTCAGCCATACATATATATAATAATAGCCACATCACGACACACACATTGACTCAGCCATACAAATATATAATAATAGCCACATCACGACACACACATTGACTCAGCCATACAAATAAGATCGCAATATGTTGTATCGCAGGTGTTAAGAAAGGATATATACTACATATATAAGAATACAACATCCAATTCCCGTAAGCGAAACAATGCGTCTTGGAAATAACACAAAGTTCCGGCCCCGCCGAGATTCGAACCCGGAACCCGTAGCTTTAATTCTCTACTATATAATTTCTTGTTATGTGTAAGCCATTACAAAGTTAGATATCGCGCCGGTCGTTTTTATTCAAGGTTTTAACACATAAGCAAGTTATTAAATTGATGACAAGTTTATAAACTTTATTTTTAATTAACATCAGATACATTGTGGTTGTTTCGCTGGCATATTTATCAATAATAAACCGGTCAAGTGTGAGTCGGACTCGCACATGACGGGTTCCGTACTAGCTTATAAGATTACTCATTATGCAGTTTTAAGGTAATTCCGTAAGAAAACCAAATCAAGCAAAAAAATCAGGTGTATTAAATGAGAGCCTGAGAACTTATGTTGTTAGTATTTGTTAATGGTTCATTATAATGGTTCATAATAATGGTTCATGAGATACAACCCGCTGACTGACGAACGAACGGACTGACAGCGGAGGCTTAGTAATAGGGACCCTTCATGGTATCATACAGGACTCAAAAAGGGGGTACTCAAAGAATCAGATTCGTTGCCAAGTTTAATACTTTCCAAATTTGATGTATCTAGTAATTTCGGGAACTTTGGTCTTACCTAAAAGATTCAGGTGGTAGATCTACGCGCGAGATCGTCTGGGTTGGTACCACCCTCCTTTCTATTTACAACGTGGAACACCCAGCTGTGTTTCCGTGTGAAGGATAGGACAGCCATTGTAACTACCAGCACGAGAGGTAACATCTTAACATCTACATGGGCAACGCATAGGTACTTTGGCTCTTGACATCTGGGGCATCGTCGTGTATATAGGCGGATCACTTTCCTTCAGGTGTACCGTTTGCTTTTTTATCCAAAACGGTATATTAAAATAGTTTTTTTTTTTTAATTTAAAGTAGTAAACGATAGCTGTTACAGTACTCGTGTTAAGTTAGGTGTAATTGTAAAATATGGCTGGTTCAATGAACATGTTGTGCGCACTGCAAAATCATATCAGTACGTTATCAATTGTTAAGTAGGTACATGATATTATGCTTATAAGTTGTTTATTTTATAGGCCACGAATCGGTCCTTAAACAAACTAAATGCGTTGCCCTGCAAATAAAGATTTTATTTAATTATAATAACTTATTTACAATTGATACTTTAACTAAACAACAAAATTAAAATTAAACTAAAACAAACCTGCAAATTAAGAAACAACATTTATGTCAATTACTAAACCAATTCCATAATAATAATTCCAAAAAACCAAAATTAAATACATAAAATTTAAGACGTCAATATTCCTTTTCCATCTGACATCTGTGAAAGACCAGTCTATGGATTACTAAGACTTAAGAAAGAATATCTACTCTTTCTTTACATGCTTATATCGTAACTTTGGATTACCATACATGCAGATAAATAATAAAACAATAAACGAAATAAATAACCACATCACGACACACACATTGACTCAGCCCTGCACTAAGTATCGCAAGAACTTGTATCGCAGGTGCTAAGCAACGATATGGTATATGCTAAATAAATAAGAATACAACATCTAAGACCGGTAAGCGAAACAAAGCGTCTTGCAAATAACACACAGTCCCGCCCCCGCCAGGATTCGAACCCAATAATTATATCTATTTATTTTATTTTTATTTGTTATAGATTTCTAATTTAATGATTGTTTTAAAGGTACTGTCCTGATCATAATAAAATTAATTAATTTTTACTAAAACATTTTCTTATTTTTAGTAATGTTATTTGTTGTTAATGAAAATGTTGTGTCCAACTATAAGGATGGACAGTCTAGCTGCATTTTTTACGTTTATTTTTCTTTATAATGTAACGATTGTTATCTGTTTACGGAACTATAAATAAAATAAAAAATTGTCAACACACATACATGGTGCTGTGTTCAGATGTTAGTTTTAAGTGTAAAGGTTTCCAACATGGTTCTACCAAAACAGGCATACAAATTGGTATTGTTAGACATACAATAGATAAGAAAAATTAACTATCATTATAATTATATCCTTACTAATATTATAAACACGAAAGTTTGTAAGGATGTATGTATGTCTGTTACTATTTGACGCAATAACTACTGCATAGATTCCAATGATACTTTACAATAACATAGCTTATACATCAGAACAACACATAGGCTGTGATTTATAAAGATTTTGTGTGAATTTTCCAAAATATTACTATAATTGTTAAGTAATTTAAAGTTGGAGCCAAAAGCTAGTTATGTAATATAACGGAAAATTCACAACAAACAGTCAAAAACTAAGCCACATGCTTGTGCTATGTGTACTAAACAACAAAATACCTACACTAATAAATAACATTAACGCATAAACTCACGCCGTAATCCTTCGAGAGGTGTCACACACCACATTTCGCATGTTTATGTTGAGTCCCAGTGTGACAGGTTGCGAAACTATCGCCACTATCTGGGCACAATGAGGAACATGGCAGCTACAATTTACGGCAACCCTCGACTTGTCGGGTCGGGTCGGTCGGTTTGCCTAGGCACGTGACTAGTCACGTAACAAAGTGAGCTACCACGTCATCTAACTTATAGATAAAACAACAACGACCTCATGTACCTGCCCGAGTCGGGACTCGAACCCGAGACCTCACTTGTCACAGCTAACGGTTAAGCCGCTGCGTAAGCATTTGATAATATTTGAGGTAGTATGCATGCAATTAATAGAGTAGAAAAGAAAATCATTCCTAACTAACACTAACAATCAATTAAAGTTAAATTTAACTATCGATAAAGTTTGTAGTTAGTTTTATAACCAGTTAAAAAAAACCAATTATGTAAAATCTAATAACAGCCCGCGACTTTGTCCGTCTTGACTTCAGAGTTCGGTATAGATATAAATAATATTAAAACCACATCACGACACACATTGACTCAGCCCTGACGACTGTAAAATTTTGCTAAGTATTAAAAACATCTGTAATTTATAATGCTTTCAATCAAAGTTAATATGTAATGTAATGATTGAGGTAAAAACGTGAATTTTACTCCTGAAAAACATTACTCTAATACTCATCTCTAGGTCAGGTCAGTTATTTGCATCCCTATCATATGTGTGAGAGCTAGAAAAATAACCACCAATCCAAATTGAACTTTAACATCCGATCATAAAGTTCATAATATAATAACACATCGTCATCAACTTCTTCACGGAACTCAAGGAACGTCATTCATTGATAGAATCGAGTTCTGCGGATGACTTTGAGCTTTATCAGAGGGGGCTAAAGTTGGGGTTGGTTCGTAGGAGGTTTGGCGCATAGGGAGAGAGGGATGGCGTTGTTATCGACCTGTCTGTCAGACGGCGCCGAGAGCTCGCCCGCGGTGGTGTTGGCCCAGCATCGCCAACAAACAACCAACGAAATGTGCCCGCGATGTATTGGGGGCAAATTACCAAACTGCAAAAAACTGTTAGTTTTACTCGCGTATCTAATATTGTATATCTTGATCAGCATGGAAATGACACCAGAAACTGTTCTGGCATTCGTATCTGATGAATATCGTGTCGGGGATAAGTATTCCCTGATTTTTCTGGTAGCGCCAAATTCGTCAGTCTTCTCGGATCTGGAGGCGGCTGAAGTGTTCACCTCTCGTCGTTGTGGCAAATGCGTGCTCACAAATAATGTGGGATTCCTGCCAATCAGTGAATATGATGCTGTTCTGGTGCATTATGACAAGGAGAAGCTGAACACTGACACCCCAGTGTTCATGAACCCTGAGAAAGTATACCTGATAGAAGCCACCAGGAGATGCATATCAAGGAGGTTGAAGAATTGCATTTTGGAGCCGAAGGTGACGTCCCTCGGCACCAAGGAAACCTATAACCTGTGCAAGCTATGTGATCATTTACAAAAACAACGACAATCGTGAGGTATACATACGATTTTAAATTCAAAATGAACACGATCTGTGGCCAAATTGTTATCTAAAACAATAAAGTTTTGGGTCCAAGATTAGATTTTCTAATTTTAAGAAGGTTAACATTCTAAAATATCTAATAAGGTTAAAAATGCTTTGTAGGAGACTGTGAATTGTTAGCAATAATAAAGGTACTATTTTTCTCGTGTCAAACAAGGCCATTTCAAATGTGATCAGTATTCGTCGGTGTTTATATTGATAAGGAAGGCCTTTTAGACGATGATTGGACTGAACTATTATTGTAATTAATATTTAGTTGTAATCTATAGGACACATACATTTTAATATTTCCTTAAAAATCTTTGAACGACTGCCACAAGCCAATAACTACTTGAATACGTTTCACAGATATTTTTGAGTTGTTTCTCTTTTATCATGAATCATTTTAAATATCGCATTCGCTTAACGATTTACGATTATATTTGTGTTTAAATTTTAATTATTGCTCATTCTTGACGACCTCTGTGGCGCTGTGGTTTAACAGCCGATTGTTACGCTAGAGGTTCCGGTTTCGAATCCCGGCTGGGGCGGAAATTTGTTTTATTTGCGAGACGCATTGTTTTGCTTGCTCTTGGAAGTTGTATTCTTATCTATGTAGTTTATACCATTGCCTGTGAAGATATATCTTAGTGCTGGGCTGAGTTAATGTGTGTGTCGTGATGTGGTTATAATGTGTGGTGGTTATTTTAATTATCAACAGTAGTTTAAACCTGAGAGTACAATTGTATTGGAAGAAATTAGACAAAAAATGTGTCTTAATTTTAAAAACTTGCCGCAAAAAGTGTAAAAAATCTCAAACATTGCACCCGCATTGCAGCATTCATGATTTAATACTGTGAGTTGATTTTTTTTTTACCTTAAATTATTAGCTCAGAGGATAAGATATTTATTCCTACATTATAGTAAAACCGTTTTTAAAAGCCACCCAAGCTCATAAATAGACAATACTAATAAACACTTAAGGAATAAGTGATATGAAAAATATATAAATGTAAAAATAAATGATCTACCATAATTATTTTCAATCGCTAATTATTCACGTTTGTTATCCAATTGTTATAATTATTAGGTAGCGATTTTATAAATATAAATGAAATGTTATATTATAATTTTTTAATCTCAAATAAAAATGCCATCTTTGTCCTAAATCATAGTGCCTTAGACGAGAGGCAAATATATATTTACCAAAAATAATTAAATTTAAGAGTTTTATAAAATGTTATCAATTGTAAAAGAAATGATAGGATAGTGGCGACAGATTCGAAACCTGTCGCCCCGGGACTCGATAAAAACATGCAGAGTGTGACACCTCTGCTAACCCCTCTCGAGGGATTAATTACGGCGTGAGTTTGTTGTTGTTTGGTAATAGATTTTAATATATAAAATAATAAATTTGTATTAAAGATAAGGGTGCTAACGCATTTGAAGGAAGATGCGCTGCGTATCATCAGTCGCGAAACCAACAAGTATATAGTAAACCATTCACACACACACCCAACCGATGATGAACATGCAATCCACTATACGCCTGACGCATCTTCCGTCAGATGTGTACCACATCCCACCACTGACTGACCCTTGGCTGCATTTAACATTTAATATCGAAACAAAGAAAGAGGTTATTAAAGTAGACTTTGGGATTTTTTTAATTCAAAATTTTGTGTCATTGTAAGATACCAATAGGAAGGTTGAATTTTATATATTTATTGAAATTTTATATATTAACTATTTATAGTCGCATCTGTTTTTTATTAATTTATTTTTATTTCCTCCGAAGGAGATACAAATTAATTAATTATAAAAATATAGTAATTTATTTATTTTTCAAAACTAAATTATAAGAAATACATACAGTATCTTGTTCACGTGTTTGTCATGTTTGCGAGACCATAAGCCGGCCAGTTTGTTTTACTATTACATAATCATTGTTGACTTTAATCGCCTTAAAAAGCCCTGAAAAATAGTAAATAAGATAAGAAATTCCTTAATTCAATTTGTTTATTTTACTTTATATTTCACTTTGTTTTAGACATGGCGCCTTCGTAATGAGTTAATGAATTTCATCAACGTCAAACTAATTGTCTGAATATCCATTTATCGCGTACTTTGCTGTACTTACTGTTAGAAATTATTGTAATGGCATACACTTAGGTGATTTAAATCAACATTTTTCACATGCACAGTGATTTGTATAGATTTATAATGATTTATATTATATTATAATTGTATATCTAAGTTCTTTGTTTCTGTCATCATACCTGTCACTTTATAGGTAACTGCTAAATTTTAAAACTGTATAAAATAAGTAACATCACGTTACTTATTTTTCCCACTAAAACCCACTGTGAAGATACATTGATGAATCTCTAGCGTACATTTTACTTTATGAAGCATGATTTTACGGGAAAATTTATTTTTAATTCAACTCGGGTCGATATTAGACTACAGTGTAAACCGGGTCATTCTTAATTTAAAATTTGACCCATTTAAATACCTACCGTGACAATTGGCTGATGTCAATTACGTAGTGACGATGTTAATAGAATTATAAAAGAAGTTCAAGATTCAAGCGATTTATTTGTGAAACATGAGTACTCATACAATACATGTGAGTTGTTTGGTTAATTACATAAAGGATTCAGTCAGTTTTCGCAGCGTACAAATGTAAAAAAAAACTACAGTTTTCCAAGAGCAGAATATTGAAAATTTTATAAAAAATTACAAATGAAATCAAAACATCAACAAAACTATGTCAAATATGATAAATTTTTCATAATTTATTTACACGTCAAATTAAAAAATATAAATTCGTCATTTGCCAAAAAATAAAACCTAATTATGAGTGTCTATAAATAAAAAAGTCGTATTAGTAAAACTTTGCATGTGTCACCACAGCCAAGAAAAACGAGTAAGTTTTAAAAAAAATCATTTTTACTTATAAAAGACTAGCCGTTGCCCGCCGCTTTGTGCGTGTTGATTTTTTCGTGAATTTTCCCTTGTTTTAACAGTTATTCTGTTCGGGACAAAGACAAATAAAAATAATAAAAATCAGATTACCTGTTCTCGATTTTTAAATCACTTAACCCACCTGACTTTCTTTCATATCAAAAGATACATAAAGAAGACAATTTTCAGGCACACTATATTAAAAAAATTCACTATACAAAAACATTATAATAAAAGATTAAACATTGAAAATGTTTCTCCAATGGATATTTACAATGTATTTTAGTGATTATAATTTAATGTTAAGTTTTAAAATTCAAATAATTGATTGTATAGGTATCTTGATGGACACTGTACCTTACCTTATAATTTATTATATTTATGGCTGTACATTGATGTTAAAGTTACAATAATAAATAACTAAGCGTAGTTAGATAGACCATTGCAAATTTTTTTGTACAAAAATCCCTAAATAAAAATATTTTTGTGATAAAAATATTTCTCTCATTTCATTTTCAAAGATATTTATTAAGTTAGTTAACTTTGGCTGACTTTGAAAAACTATAGAAAATAAGTAAGTGTAACAGATTTAGTAGATTATTTACGGATTGTATTTTTTTTACGACCTCGGTGGCGCAGTGGGGTAAACAGCCGACTGCTACGCTAGAGGTTCCGGGTTCGAATCCCGGCGGGGGCGGGACTTTGTGTTATTTGCAAGACGCATTGTTTCGCTTACCGGTCTTGGATGTTGTATTCTTATTTATTTAATTTATACCATATCGTTGCTTAGGACCTGCGATACAAGTTTTAAGATACTTAGTACAGGGCTGAGTTAATGTGTGTGTCGTGATGTGGTTATTTATTATTATTATTGCTATTACTATAAATAATTAAAAAAATATACTAAAGACTAGAAGTCATTTAGCCAGTTTTTATAGAACAAAACATTGCAACACCGAGACCGTTACTTGAGCGTTGCTGAATTCACGACAACCTCTCCATTAGCTCCTATACTTACTTCCTTTTATTCGCTTAAAACTTCCAATTAAATGAAATTATTTTGCCCACGACGGGATTCGATCCCGGGACTGCCACACTTATAATTGTCTTTGTTTTCAAGTAGGTGTCAGTCGATAAAAGATATGAATATTCATAAAGTGTTTCTCAAATAAATCAATAACAGACTAAAGCGGCTGGAACGCAAGTCGTTTTACAAGGTAACATTTCTATTGAAGCTACAGTTTGCACTGATTTACAATAATTAACATACATTACAATGCTGCTAATTACACTGTATTCTCGAACGTTCTGTGAATTGGTTCTCTATGCTTTAAAAACGATCACATTTAAAAGACAAGAACTAAAAAGTAAGGAAATACGCATGAAATTTAATTTGATTATTCAATCAATTTAAGGTAAAGTATGTGGAAATTGTATATTTACAGTGAAAACAGAATTAGAATTGTACGATAAACCAGGGAGATATAACCATTAAAAGTAAATACATCTATCTCGCTCATCAGAACAACCTTTTCTATGGAAGTTGTATGGCGTCTGTGTACTTTGACGTCATTATACATATCGGATCTCTCCGTCTAACCAACGACTTTGAAGCTTTATAACTAAGTTAATTAGTCATATATTTAAATATGTGGTATCGGATTATAATAAATAGATAAAAAGACATGCATATTCCCTAATGTGCCTCAAATGGTGCAACGTGTATCACCAGCATCTTAGTAAACAACATAATCTATGGACAAAGATTCTACCAATAGACAAGAACGTGAATGTAAACTATTTGTTCAAATACTATTTATTAGTTATTTGTTTTTTTTTTGTTACAAAAACAATATCTGACAGTTTTATTTTCGATACCACTGTCAAGCAATACTTAGCAAGTTTTGATGAGGGGTGAAATGATGATGAGATGAATATTAAAAGGATGAAATAATCAATCTGCCTACAATGACATGCTAGTACTGTTTCTGTAGGCTTTATTGAGTTACTTGGGAGATGACTAATAGAGCAGTCAAATCGTCGTATTTCACGTTGTCCACACTTGTATAGCACTGCAGATATTCATTGGTTAAACACACTAAATTCTGCTATTATACAAAAAAAACACAGTAAAATAAGATCATTTTGACCGCCACAACTCGTTCCCGCCAAGTAACTCCCAAATATTTTTCATTTTTATTAGAATATCAATATCTGTGTTACTATGCTTTGAGATATGCGGAAAACACGTTATATTTTTATGTTAACAAAGGGTTTTAAAAGGTTCTTGCATGGTAGGCGACGCGTGCGTGATGCACCTGGTATTTCAAACGTCCTTAAGCTAGTCACCGTAGCTTAAGGACCTTACCATGAGTCAGGACATATGCTTTGCTTTGCGTAGAGGTATTAAAAATGTAACGCCTAGCTAAGCATGGTTGGAATGTTACAGATATAACGTGCGTGTTTTTATCGGAAAGTACCTTGCACCTATCCAATGGAGTTGTCACTTGGGAAACTCATGCCAGTTGATCCCAAACATACGCGTTTAAGCAAAGAAGCTTCAAAGTCAAAGTCAAAATATTTTTATTCAAATAGTCTTAAAATAAGTACTTTTAAATCGTCATCTTTTTATACTACCACCGGTTCGAAACGCTATTTCTACGGGGAAGAATCCGCTTAGTTGCTTTTTTCAAAATAATTACAACAATTTGTAAATCAAATACAGTTCATTAAAAGTGTGACTTTCTGTCCGCGAATGTTATGCTTTTAAAATCATGGTTTCAATTATTTCTTCAACAACACGATAGTTTAATGTTGTATCAAAATGTGAAAGTAGCAAATAAGGCTGATACACTTAACGGGTGATGGATTTTTAATGATATTTGTATATTGGAATAATGATCATGACTGCTTTATGTAACAATTGAGAGACTTTTAATGATCTGTCAAAACGAATCCCCTTATATGTTTTGTATTTACTACTTATATGTGACGTCACGATTTTTTGTAGTCAACTCACTAACTATTAGTTACTTTCGATGGATTTTAAAATAGCATTTCGTAGATAACTTGCATGGAACCATTTTTTCTTACACCTCGTTGTCTTGTTGCGGTATTGATATCATAAAATTGTTTGTGACCGATCATCATACCTTTTCAAAAAAATGTCTTTGTCTCAAATTAAAGCACAGGTTTATACTAAGCTTGAGTATTCTATTGTATTAAATAATTAAGCATACATTAAATGTAGGCATATAAAATTTTTAGTTGAAGCATTGGGTTTTCCTTATTATTACTGCACTCCTACTCTCCTTATATGATAAAAATTAAATATTTTATACCTTTTCCTTCTAGTTTGGACTAGTGATTTTAAATTCGCTTTAAGTACATTAAACTTTTTACTTAATGTGGTATAAATATTTCAGTTATTTTCAATATTATTTAATTATTTATCAATAACAAATCATCGTTGTTTTGACTGTTTAAAAAGCAGCCTTTGCACGTGATAAGAAATCAAGTTTAAAACTACAACCCGACTACGTCCAAAAGAGTATCTAAAAAGTACGAAACACAAAAATAATTCCGATAGAAATCCAGAAATTCAGGGACAAAAATGGTCAAGGTACAGCTGTGGTCGCACCCACCGTATGACTACCATGTTTTGTTTAATCTTGGCGCCCACAATCATAATAGGTATACAGTAGGTGCGACCACAGCTCTACCTTGACCATTTTTGTCCTTATTTGAATTAGTTCTTTGACGTAATCGAGTTATAGTTTTGAACTGATTTTTTTTGCAAAATACATTGTTTCGCTTACCGGTCTTGGATGTAGTATTCTTATCTATGTAAATATACCATATCGTTGTTTAACACCTGCGACACAAGATCTTACTGTAGGGCCGAGTCAATGTGCGTGGTTATTATAATTTCTCTTCCGAGTCCTTTTATTGGAAAGTCCTCAACACGTCACCTTGACGAACCCTGATCTGCTGAGGGCTTCCTCTTGCTTCATGCTTCCACCGGCTTCGCAATCAGGATGTGTGTGTTTTCAACCGTTTCACTCTAACTGTTGTATTGAGAAACTCCAGTCTACTTCAGTTTACAGCTGGTTGCTTGCTGTACAAGCTGCTTGGATAATTATGAAGCTAAAAGGACTCTTCGGGTGAGTGTATTTGCTTTATCCTACTAAATTAACCAAATGGGAATTTATTCTTCCATTTATCTTTAAGGTGCTTTTATATGTGCAGAAATGTTTTAAAAAGGATCGATGTGAAACTATGCGTTGTTTTAAAGACCCTTTCCGACGTTTTAAAATTTGAAATAAAATATACTTAATTGAATTGTGTTTTAATTAATCAAGTAACTGGACTTTCTTTTACAAAGAATTAATGCAAATGTAAACAATTTGTATAACAAGTTTTAATTGACGTACAAAACAATGTTAGGGTCAGATCTAATCCATAGATTCATGATAATGTTATTGAAATACATCGTTCTAGCATTCTCGACTTAAAACGATATATGAACTTGTATTCTGGAATCTGTTCGCATGCGTGACGCCCTTGGTGTTGCAAGCGTCAATAGGTTACGGTGACTGCTTACCATCAAGCGGGCAGTATGCTTTTTTTGCCATTTCAGTCATACAAAACTCGAAAATTTTGAAGTAAAATAATATAATTGACGAGATGGCTGATATACAGCCCGCTGACAGACGGACGGACAGCGGAGACTTAGTAATAGGTTCCCGTTACCATTTGGATACGGAACCCTAAAAAATACCAATAATATTCTCTTCAAATTAAATTTTTGTAAGAAGTTTTTTTGGGAATGAATAAAATTTTAGCCAATTAACTTTTTAGTGACCCCGGCATCTACTTGATGCGGTTACTTCTCCTTACAACCCTGGTTCAAGTAAAGGCAGACCTGTTCTCCAAGGCCACCAGGACAAAGGCTGATGAGAGGGACCTCAAGAACAGCGTCTTTGACTTCATCATCATCGGTGGTGGAACTGCAGGCTGCGTGCTTGCGAATAGACTGTCTGCTGTACCGGAATGGAAGGTATTTATTTATAGATCAATAATGATATCCTAATGACCACACACATGTTGACTCAGCCCTGCACTTATCTTGTATAATATACTAGCAACGATATGGTAATAATACATAGATAAGAATAATATCCAAAACTAGTAAGCAAGCAGTGCGTCTTGCAAATAACAATAGGTTACTCCCTTACCAGGAACCTCTTGCGTAGCAGCCAATATCTCGAGACGATTAACACGAATGGTTTTCATGATATTCCTCTATATATATGCCTCTTATATGCAACGCATCGGCGATTCTCTTATAGATACGCTGTGCTTCGCGTTTTTTTTAATTTCGTAATAAAATTCATTGGAAAATGTAAATAGATTTTAGGACAATCAGATGTCTTTTCATCATCTAGTTTTGATGTATTTTTGGACCAAATATGAAGTACACATTTTGAACTTTCTACCGTTCTTAAGTTGTACAGCATAAGGATTGATATTGCAATTGTTTTGCAAATCTTTACGTGTGGCCGTCTGTACATGAGGACCTTTAACTTTTTTTGTACAACATCACAGGCAAAAAAGCAGATGAGCCATCATCTGATGGAAAGTGATACCGTCGCCTATTGACAAGACGGTGCCGGACCATCGTCGATGCGTTGATGACGATGACGTGTGTTGTTTCTGAGAACGCTTACCTACCTACATTTAGTCAACACAATGCTTATCAGACAAGTGGTACTACAGATATAAACATAGTTGATAACTGACACAGAACTTAGCGTTATTGAAGAACAAAAACAAAGCAATTACAACTAGCAAAGTAATTAGAACCGCAAAGAAGTGGAATTCTTTGCCTGCCGATGAATTCCCTGATAAATATAACCTGGGACTCTTTTAGGCAAGAGTGAGGCTGCTCCTGGGTAGGCATGTTCCACTTTAGACTCCATTGTGGCTTAACATCAGGGATTGGGGTTGAATTATTACCTTGTTTTAAACATATAAAATATGCTTCAAAAGATGAGGCAACTCCATTAGGAGCGACTGCCTGCAAGCTAAAAGGGTTCAGGTCCCGACTGGGACGGATGTTTTGTGATGGACGCTATTAGCTTTGGAATCTGGAATGTTTCAAGCCACGCAATGTCGACCAGTCGACGGTGAATGGTCTCGCTAATAAAATGTACCAGCGCATAATGGAAAGAATTCCTTCCAGGGATGACTAAAATTTCACTAATGATTACGATATTTTTCAAACGTAGATCGATGCTTATCATTGATTAAAAAAAAAATCATACAACCTAAATTTTTCGTAACAGAAATAATGTAAATTCTTTTCTTTTTTTTTTGTATAGTGGAGAGTAGAAAAATGATTTTTTGAACGCACGCATGTTCGCTTAAATATTTTTTGTTGCTATCTTCAAACAGAGAGTTAGTATACCCACGATCCTCGCCGATTGAGACATTTGGCATGTCTAAAATATTACTACTGTATTTCGACATTTTTAAACGCATATCCAAACTAATTTTGAATTAAGAATACATTTCTTTATAGAATGTGTTTTTTTTTCGTAAATTCATTATTTTAATGTTTGTTTAAAAACTCTTTTAAAGAATTGATAAGCAAATAAGGAACAAATAGTGCATCTAATGAATCGAATTATAAACAAAGAAGCGAGACAAATGTAGATAACTCAAGCATAATAGGTCTAAAACTTAACCTATAAATTTAATTTGTGGGAAGCAAATATAATCGGAAAATAAAGCCTATAATTCCGTGCCAGGGAGTCCAAATCTTTTTCAAACATAACATGCATAAAAAAGGCGTGGCTAATGTTCATTTACTAACAATACGAAAACATTTTTGTATATTAAAGTCAACACACAGATACAATAAAAATAAGAGTAATAAATAAATAATCAAAGAACAACATAGCACAAGAGTGTTTATAAAAAATTTACCTAGTAATTAGCCTGTAAATTTTAATAAAAAAATTAAAAAATTATAGCTTGAAAATTAGAAAGAATACAGTAGAACACGCTTTGAACCTTATTTTGCGCTAAGTCCCGAAAATTCATTTTCGGCCTCTATGCGGAGTATAGCTACACCAAAATCCACCATAGACCATAGAAAGTAAGTCGCCGGTGACTGGTCGACAGTGCGTGAAAGCTCAGGTCCTATGAAAGAAGTACGATTGTCGTTGCTTAGCACAAACCTGAAGCTTAGTTTTGAGACTATCTAAAGATGTTGTTCAAGCATCTGCAAGCTACGGTAAATGCCATGAGATGGATCGTTTGAAAACTTATTTATATTAGTAAACATAGTAAATAAATAACAAGATGCTATGTTTCATGACCATCGTTTATATAATAGTTTAACGGTCGAGACATTAGTCACTTCTCTAGTTTCAATAGCAAAAAATTGTATTAGTTATCAGTAACAAATAATGGTTGACTACGCTAAAGGCGTTAAAATTAATATCAAATGTTCAACGTAAACTCACGTTGGAGATTTCGCATGTTTATGTTGAGTCCCAGTGTGACAGGTTGCGAATCTGTCGCCACTATCCGGGCACAATGAGGAACATGGTAGCCGAGATTCGAACCCTATACGTCTCGGGATGCGTCGGTCTGTTAACCAAGGCACGTCACATGAACTACCAAGTCCCCTAAATGTTTAATAAATTCATATTTTATTAAAATATTTTGGCTTGGCAACTTGCCGCTGTGGTGTTTGTAAAGCAAATTTACTGTCCAGGTCCTCTTGATAGAAGCAGGCGAAGAGGAGAACATAGACTATGATATACCAGCTGTACCAACGAAGGACTTTCGTCCAATACTCTGGAACTACAGGACGGAGCGTAACGCGTTCTCCTGCCTTTCAAGACCTGGAGGTGCTTGTGAAGTCAGGACTGGTAAGGTCCTTGGAGGATCCTCAGTGGTCAACGATATGAAGTACACTAGAGGATCTAAGTTGGATTATGATGCATGGCACAATACTGGAGCGCTGGGCAGCATTGATTGGAAATATGGGAACTTGATGGAGTACTTCAAGGCTTCTGAGGATAATGGTAAGAGATTTTCCATGGCTTTTGACTTTCAAGAATAAAAAATTGGTTGTCAATACATAAATTAGTTTTCGGAATAACAAGAAAAATGTTAAAGCTATAAACAGATAAATGAGGTTTGGTTCAATTTTAACTAAAATCTTTTTTGTATAGATTCGAACCTCGATTAAGTTATAGACAAATATCATTTATTTCCAGGTGACTATGACGTGTTGATGAACTCATTCTTCCATTCCCGTGGAGGCGAGATGCGAGTTCAGAGGTTCAAATACGTCGACCGCTACATGGAGGTGTTCACGAACGCTTTTACTGAGATGGGCCTCCGATCCCTGGACGCCAACACGAATGTCCAGGAAGCAGTCGTCAACCACCAGTTCGCTATAGCCAATAACACCAGACTAAGCACCAACAGCGCCTTCCTAAAGCCAGTGAGACACAGAAAAAACCTAATCGTCATAACCGGAGCCACCGTCACCAAAATAGTTATCAATAAACAAGAAAAGAACCTTGACGGTATAATTTACGAGATAGAAAAGGGCAAAGAAAAACCTGCCTATGTTAAAAGAGAAGTCATTCTAACTGCTGGAGCTATAAACAACGTGAAGCTTCTTCATCTATCTGGTATTGGCCCAAAAGCTGAACTAAACAAGTTGAATATGACAGTACTTTTGAATTTGCCAGTCGGACTTAATTATCAAGATCAGGTCACGACTGGAGGATTGTCTTTTGCTTTGAACGACGTGGCTCCGGTGTCTGAATCAGAAGTAATCGAAGACTTTAAGAAATGGTTTCAGAGCCGCAGCGGACCGCTTGCCTCTAGAGGAATCAATCAAATATCAGCTTTCGTACAGTTATATGAAAACGAAAACGCTCCGGATGTAGAGCTGGCTTTAGAAGGTAATTTTATAAGGAGTGATAAGTTTATGCTAACTAATGTAAGCGTTACAGTAACCGAGGAGTCTAGTCTTCCAATTTCCTTCTATAATTTAGTCAATGTTAACCCAATTCTTTTAAAACCTAAAAGTAGAGGGAAGGTGTTTTTAAATAAGAAGAATCCTAAATATGGCCGACCAGTCATTCAGGCTAACCTTTTAAAAGAAAGCGAGGATTTAGATACTTTAGTAGATAGCATAGATATAGCTTTACAACTATTAAATACTAAAGAATTAAAGAAAGCCGAAGTAAAATTCGCAGCAGTTGACTTATTCCCATGTGATAGGTTAAGGAATAGGGACCAATGGAATTGTATAGCAAGGCACTACACTAAAGCAGTGGGAAACCCAGTGGGGACTTGTAAAATGGGAGAAAATGCTACAGATTCAGTTGTCGACTTCGAACTTCGAGTCCATGGAATTGAAGGCCTTAGAATAGCTGATGCATCTGTTATGCCCACACACGTTCGTGGAGGGATATTTGCACCAACAATGATGATCGCAGAGAAGGCAGCCAAAATGATACTTAAAGATTGGAAGCAAAACGGCCATAACTACAACAAATAAAACAAATTTGTAGCTAAAAATAAAATATTTTAATACCAAGTTGTTTTAATCATCTCGCTTGCTTTTTCAGCTATCATTATAACGGGAGCCGCTGTCGACCCTCTTGGTATTTTCGGAATAATTGATGCATCGACAATCCTCACGTTAGAAACTCCATACAGTCTAAGTTGGTTGTCTACTATTGCCTCTGTGTCACCAGGAGGCCCCATTTTGCAAGTACCAACGTAGTTGTGAAGGGGAGCGGAAAAATGCCTAATGATACAACTCCAAAAGTCATCATTCACTTGATCATGTTCCTTGCATTCATTATCCAAAATTGGTTGAGGATCAAATTCAATACCAGCTGCCTTAAACACTTCAGTATCAAAAAGTTTTATTATCTCATTTATTCCTTCCAAAAGTTTTCTTTCATCCGTCGGATCTTTCAGAAAATTTGGGTAAATTAGAGGATTACCGAACACTGGATTAGTTGCATTCAGCATTATATGCCCTCGGCTTCTTGGAGTCAGAAGTGAAACACACATCTCCATCATGTCGTAATACATATTAGAATTGTAACCTCTAAATCGGATTTCTATATCAGGTGCTGATAATGTATCAGATAGACTACTTTCCAAAAATGCTACGACTTGAAAATTTGCCGAAAGCGGCCCGGTCCCTTTTGAATAATATGTAGTTATGTCTTTTAACTTCTCTTGAAATTTATACGTTGTTGCTGTTAAAGTTAATTTTACAACGGGCAAACAGACTGACAGATGGTCATGGAAATTTGCTCCAACAGGTAAGTCATGATATACTTTAACATTAATATATTCTAAGTAGTTCCGAGGTCCGATGCCAGAATGCAACAGTAGTTTTGGGGAGTTGATTGCACCCGCACTTAAAATAACTTCCTTCCTAGCTTTTACTTTATATCTTGTACCGTTCTTAATATAAACTACTTCAGCTGCTTTTATTAAATGATTATCATCATCTATTTCAGGTTCAAAACGGAGTTTAGTTACCAACGCTTGAGTTACGATTTCTAAATTACTTCTTATTTTCACAATTGGCTCAATAAATGCCGTATAAGAACTAACTCTCTCTCCACTGTAAGACGTAGTTTGTAGTCTCATGAACCCTAGTTGATTTTTACCGTTAATGTCGGTGTAATTGTAGCCCAGTTCGTTGAAAGCACTTAGTAATATGTCAACGTTATCATCGACGTACGAGTATCGACCTACGTCAAGTGGGCCTTGCGTGGAGTGGTAATATTTATTTTTAGAAATGTCCTTGTCATAGTTTCCTTCTGAGTGTTTGAAGTATGGGAGGACGCTTTCATAGTTCCAACCCTCGTTCCCTCTCAAGGCCCAGGTATCGTAGTCAACGCGGTTCCCTCTCATATAAGCCAAGTGGTTGATAGATGAGGTCCCGCCGAGCACTCTTCCTTGGATTACTTCACAACCTTCGTGGGCGCGGTTTTGACAGAACCTTAAATTAAAACAATATTTTATTTATTTTTGTTTCGGTCTTGGATTTTCTAAATGTGAAATTTAGGGACGGCATCGCGTGCGTGATACCTCTGGTAATGCAAACGTCCATAGGCATCGGTGACTGCTTACCATTAGGCCGTTCGTAGGCTTGTGTGCACTCGTATTTAAAAAACTCTGTCTGCAGTCAAACCTGATATAGATATTTTTCTATAAATAATCCTATTATAGTATATATACATTGACTAAGAATGCTTTATGACTTACCCAGCTTTAGGCCTCATGGTGTACTGCCAGTCCAACCCTGAGCCTACGAACTCGCTGGTGAGAGCTGGTATTAGCGCCATTTTTGGTTCCTTCTGACCTGCTTCTAACAACAGAACCTGAAATGTTAAGGATAAACTTCAATATACTTCCCTTTTCTCAAGTAATGCCTTCGTACAAGCACATCAAAAGATTATTCTGCCATAAACATTTCACTCCAATCGTTACAAATAAGTTTGAGTATTTCACGAATATGGATTATCAAACCCTAAATTTATTGTTTTAAATCTTTCGCTGAACATATATTAAAAGTAAAATTATTTCGAATATTCTGAGCTAGTTGTAAGTAAAGTTATATTAATTAGGATTTCAATTACTAACCTTCCATTTCCTATTTTCGGAAAGTCTGCTAGCAACCACGCAGCCTGCAGTGCCGCCACCTATCACAACAAAATCATACTCTTCAACCACTTCACTTTCATCTAAATGAACACGAGTTTTGTGTGAATGCTGCATTTTACCGCCTTCAAATTCAAACGGTTCCTCTTTTCCATCCATAATATCTTTTTTATTCCCAAAATATTCTGGTTCCGGGCCTATATGACCGAACAGAGAGTGGACGAGGGATATGAGCAGGATAGCAGTGGGAGCACATTCAATTCTGCCGTCGCATACCTTGCAAAGATCACCTGTCACGTTTCCAGCAGATGTCATTGCATCCTCTTCAAATTATACATCACATTCCTTGTCACTTTTATCAATTTCTTCTTTAAAACTCTATTTATCTTCATCTGTTATAGTACTGGTACTTTTTTCAATGTTTTTCCTTCTAATTTCTTCAGTTCTAACGTTATTTTAAGCGTCAAGTATTGTTCAGTTCGCGGCTGTGTCTGAGAATTTTTTGTTTATCAATTCATGTTTTCATTCGGGTCATTGTTGTAACATCCAAGAACATCGACTCATTTGTTTTAATTTTTAAACTTGAATATTAACAATCGAGTTTAACTTTGAACGAACAGTGCACGTTAGTTCAAATATTTATTTCTAGAAGATTCTAATATCGAATCGTATTATATACCGTGCAAGGTATCATATTTATTTACAGATAAATCGACTTCCGAGTTCAAACTGAAACAATTTTGGACATCTGATGATCACAAACACAATTTTTTTTTAGGTTCTCTGGGAAAATCATTGTAAAGTCGATATTGTTTGCGACAAGGTGAAATTGGACTTATAATGTATTTAAAATGCAAAAAACATTAACCTCAGGTCCTGAAAATTACCTTTTATTCTTCTTTTGTTTCAATTGAATATCTCGAAAACTATTGGCTTTAGAAAAGTGGTCATTTCGTATATGGACACATATAACATTAAACTCACACCGTAAATAATCGCTCGAGAGGGGTAGGCAGAGGTATTACACACCGCATTTCGCATGTTTATATTGAGTCCCAGTGTGACAGGTTGCGAATCTGTCGCCACTATCCGGGCACAATGAGGAACGTGGCAGCTATAGCGTTTGGTAACCCGACACTCGAACCTTCGACTTGTCGGGTCGGGCCGGTCGGTTAACCAAGGCAGGTAAAAAACTGAGCTACCACGTACCATAAATCAAAATGGATATTTAAAAAATCTAGTTTTTAACACACGATACCGATTTGACTTGGTAAAAGCTCAAACATTCAATAATATACAAAGAAAACTGCAAATGTTAACCTTTTCATAGTATTAGTATAGATTCTCACAATCCTATAAATACATACATACATACATACATATACAAATCAGTTAAAATATATTTAATCATCGCCACAAAACCTTATCGACCGAGTTAAATATAAGTTTTTTTCTAATTTTCCACTCGAAATTATTGATTAGGTATATGTAGAGCAAGGTGAATATGAAACATAGTCTGCAATCATACATACAAATTATTCATACATTCAATTATACCACGACATGTGTGTATTTATTATATCTATCCATAGGTTTTGGCTTTGGCTTCGCTCGCATTAATGGATAACGTAGATCTAGCTTTAAAAAATTCGAAAATTTACTCAAATTTTTACCCCTTTTTCAATAATTTAAGTATTGAATTTTTAAAATGCGATTTAAGACAACAACTATGAAATATTTTGCTTTCGAGGTGTAAGGGTTTAGGCTGGCCGTATTAGCTGTTGATGAGTCACTATTTCACGTCTTCTATTTTATAAATATATTAAGGTATTCAATTTTATTAAGATACCTTCAGCCAGTGGTTAACTAGAACGTCCAGGCCCGTGATAAATGAAAAGGTCGCCAATTTTAATACGAAGCGCCCTTTGTAAGCAAAGCCGGTCATGTTTGTAGGTCTCCATTTCAAGTCAAAGGGCCCTTCGTATAAAAATTGGTGACCTTTTTTATAGCTCGCGCAGGGGGCCCTGTAGGCTCGGGTCACTACCATTTACCTGCCAGGCCACCCTAGATACAATTCTTCAGCTAACTCTCGTAATGTTAATAAATAGAAGTGCCTGCCAATAAATTAAAACCGAAAACTTAAACACAAATTTGCCATTGCAAAACTTTCAGGCGCTCAAAGTTCAAGACTCGCATGCGTAAGTTGTACGCAATATGGTATGGATTATGATATAAATTTTAATTTATCCACAGGGCGTATCACTTGAGAGCAATATGGTGGTATTGTAAGCAAGTTTTCCTCGTAAATAAATTACATATTCATGGCTTGCGTCTGGTTTATGGCGCGAGGAAATGTAATTGCCTAAGAGGTTTTTGCTTAAACAATAGCAATCAAACAGAAAATGATGCTTTATTTTTAAATTTATTTACTTAAAAATCCCATAGTAAATACGATATGTAAAATACACAAGTGTGTTTATTTGTGCTACGTTAAACGTTATTTTAAACAATACATGAGTTTTTTCAACTCCTTCAATCACACCGAAAAAACGTTAATAAATACATAAATAGTGATCATAGAAATAAACTGCAGTTTTTTTATTTTTAAAGTAACATTGAGATCTTTTTTTTGTATAAATTAATCTTTTAAATGAGCATACCTATATATTAACTTTAATAAAATTCTCAAGACAAAAATGTCATGTCAAGAAATTAATGACACCGTTTCATGGTAATGTCTCAATTTCCGCCATGATGGGTGGTGGTCTTACCTACTTATTTAGTAATGTCACCAATAACGTCCCCGGTGTCTTGATTACTTTGAAAATTATATAATGACACAATCATATCTATCAAAATTACTATTTTAATCGAACCTTCGTGTGGTCTACCGTTCATTACTTTTAAATTGAAGTAGGTATCTAAGAAAAGAAATGATGTATGAAAAATAGAATTACTTTTCAATATTTAAGAATTACAATATTCTATTGACAAGATGGAGAAATTAAATACGCAATAATAACATTAAGAAACCTAATAACAAACAAGGTACAAACAAAACGTATGCTATACGGCGTGGAACTGCGGCCGGTGCTATGGGCACAAGCAAAGACTGCATTTCCACGCTGTATAGCGATGCTGAAATTAAATTGATGCGACATTTTAAGCGTATATTGCTAACTTATTTTGGGTTATAACAATAATATCCCCTTACAGATGTCGGTAATGAACAATAACAATTATTTTGATGACATTATTCCACTGCAACAAAGCCCGAAAAACTTAGTTAAACCATAAACGAAATGTTCATATCGAATAAAAAGCATAGTGAATGAAATTATGACCAAGTTACGACTTTAAATGGTTGAAAAAGCCATTTATTTAAATTCCCACCAATAAAGGGTTAGATGGAACGACCGTAGTGCCATCTGTGATTGGATATAGGAACTTAATTCGTTTTAGTTCCGCTATCGCCCGCCGCCGCGCTGCCGGCGCTCGTAAAATTTTAGTGGCGGAGATTAGCAAACTGCAAAACATTTTGCTCGTGCACAGCATTTACTTTTACGTTGTAGGATTTGATTTTCAAATTCATACCGATGTTTCATTGTGTGTGATTCTTTTATTTAATTTAAGGTATTTAGGAAGTTTAGGTGGTAGATCGATGTGCAACCTGAAGCAACGTCCGCTGTGTTTCGGTTCGATGGATTGGAGAGCCAGTGTTATTAAAGGCACGAGAGGTAAAACATCCTTACCTTTACATGGGCTACACTTTGGCGGTGTTCTTGGCGATCGAGTCGTATTAATGGACGAGCGGTATCAATTTCCATCAAATGAACACATGACGTAAAAGATTAATAAAAAAATACACAAAAAAAAAACCCTTGCTGTAAAAAGTCTAGGCAATTTATGTTTTAATGATAAGAGAGTAAGGTTGCCTTGGTCTTAGGAGGGTGTCCTGCTATACCTAAAAACAAAAATCAAACGTAGACGTGCTCCTTTTTTGCAGTCGGTAAAAAATATTTGTATAAACGTTAGCGACACCTCTGCCTGTTATTCTAATCATATCTTTTCTTTGTTAAGGTGTCAAACAATAATCGATTTTGTAAGTAAATATCAATCTATAGGATATTTTGTAGGAGCACAGCACAATCAATTGATAGAAAATTATCCACACCAGATGTCTACCCTATCGATTTTTGCGTGGACTCGTTGCATGATATGACAAGTGGTTTTTCAGTCATTTTGTTTTCGTTTTTTTTTCAGTAAAATCAATATTAATATACTATATTAATCTTGAAGAACCACACTTTTGAATTGAAACTTTGTATTGGATTGCGAATCTATCATCCCGGCAGTCTGTATAATCTGGTATTCTAAACAATACCTAGGCAATGAATAGATTAACTAAAACGAATCTTTTTAAGATTGCGATATTAGCAAGAAATAATTAGTTTACCTCCACGCCAACTAGAGGTCACTAGTATATTTGTAAATTTCACAACTCATTTGCCGTCGTGAATATTTGAGTCCAGTTAGTTAAATATGTGCAGAATTAGCACTCAAATGTATTTGGTTAAACTAAGATAAATTAATTCCTAAAAAGGTTAAACATCTTAAGGTTTCTAGTTCTTGCTAAACTGTTTTTGCTATGAATGTTACTACACCAACTAATTACACGATCAAATTTGTTGAAGTATCAAGATATCGTTGGTTGTTGTATTCGGTTTCACTCGCAAAGATGTCGAGTTTAAGTAAAACTGTAACACAATTGACATAACAAGACTAATTTTAAAAATCCCATAGCACATTACAAGATAAAACAATATGTTCTTTTCGTATAAGAGACAAGAGCAAACCTTTCTTTATGATTTTAGTATTTTTGGTACAGCAGCTACAGAAATAGATCTATAATATAAAAATGAATCGCAAAATGTGTTGGTAAGCGCATAACTCGACAACGCCTGGACCAATTTGGCCAATTCTTTTTTTTAAATATTCGTTGAAGTTCAAGGATGGTTTTTATATAAAAGGAAGGAAGGAACTATAAAAACAGCCCTTTTCTCTTTCCCATACAAAAGGTTTTGTTCAGGAGAATTTTTAGCCACGCCAACGACTAAAAAATACGTAGGAACAAAAAACTGCCACATTACAAATCTATACGACAGGACGAAGTCTGTCAGGTCCGCTAGTATTCTCTAAAAAGTTCAAGAGTCTTGCTATTATGGTTCATGTGATACAGCCCGCTGACAGACGGACGGACAGCGGAGGCTTAGTAATAGGGCCCTTTTTTTAACGGAACCCTAAATGTATATTTAAAAACTAACAACTTAAAATCACGCTCCAAAAATAATGAAACAAGAAAATATTCTCATCTGATTTTTATGTAAACTACAAGAATTCAATTTAGCCGTGGTTGTATGCCCATACCAAACATAGTCTAATCTAACAAAATAATACAAGTGAGTAAGTTTGCCTAACTATTTCCCTATTAGCTTCGTAGATTACATAAAACATAAGATAAACAATAGGGAATATGCATGAAATTTAATTTGATTATTCAATCTATTTATCGCAAAGTATGTGGAAATAGTATATTTATAGTGAAAAACGAATTAGAATTGTACAATAGACCAGGGAGATATAACCATTAAAAGTAAATACATCTATCTCGCTCATCAGAACAACCTTTTTTATGGAAGTTCTATGGCGCCGTGTACTTTGACGTCATTATACATATCGGATCTCTCTGTCCAACCAACGACTTTGTAGCTTTATAACTTAGTTAATGAGAAAATCTAACGGATTTGTGTATAAGTGGTATAAAATTTTTAGAAATAAATATACAAGTCATGCATATTTCCTATTAATAAAGTATGTAAGAAAAACTTAACTAAATGATTATCTTTATTGTAAATCGGGTTGAATACTCGCCTCGAAGAAAACGAAATCATATTAATATGCAAAGAAAAATATGAAACAGGTTGCGAGGAGAAGTGTTCATAAAAACTATACAGGTTTGCGACTTGCAAAGTTGCTGTTTAATTTCCCTGATTGCAGTGTGCGCACTGTGGTGCGATGTCCATGATATGTGGACATAAACATTTAATTTATAATTACTATTTTTCTATAAATTATTATTATTATTGTTTGACATTTGACTTTACAAATTTTATCGTAACTATAATTTAATAGCCAATTGTTTTTATTTTATTTTAATTTAATATTTAGATTGTATTATTATATTATTATGAAATGACTTTCGTATGCCAATTGGCAAATACCTTTTTTATCTTGCCACAACATCTACTGTATGTACCCAATGTATTGTGCAAGAAATAAATACATTTTAATTTGAAAAAATATACATAGCATTTATATAAATTGGTTCATCATATTTGAAAAAATAATTTAAAATGTATATTTTAGTTTAATTTATCATAATTTTTAGGTATTTATTGCCTTATTTTTTCTTTTTCTTTTAATGATATACTTACTCAAGAAAATAGAGTCGATTTCTAATAAAGTCGTAATAAAAGATATGGCGAAAGAAAAACTAAAGATGTTTTCTTGATTAACCTAACCTCATTAGGCTTCAAAATATACAAATACATACACATAACATAGACTCACGCCGTAATCCCTTGAGAGGGGTAGGCAGAGGTGTTACACACCCCATTTCGTGTGTTTATTTTGAGTTCCAGTTCTGCGAATCTGTAGCCACTAGGCACATTGAGGAACACGGCAGCAACTTACGCCAACCCGAGACTAGAAACCTCAACCTTTCGTGTCGAGTTAATCGGTTAACCAAGGCACGTAACAAGTCCACATGAAAAGGCTCCATTTAAGTTTAAAATTTAGTTTGTTTGCCTATAAAATATATTAATTAATGTAGCATGTATTACACTCAGTGTGTGTAGTTTTAAAGACGGGAACCTTAGAAAGTGCAACCAGTAATGTGCTGCAGCTCTCTGCCGCTTTCCATATTAAGATGTTTTAATTAAAAAACTTCTTTACTTAATTCCCATTTAACTGTCCATTAGATAAGGCTGCGGTACTTATTGCTATTAACACCTTTGCCAGTTTTCATTTTAATTGTCGACTCGGTATTCCTGTAAGCTTAGTAAGTTCTGGTTCAAACAGGCCACTTGAGTATTGGTAGACGCAGTTTTAAGATATTGATTGGTCTCTATATAACTTTATGTTTGTAGAGGCTATAGGAATCGGTATTAATATGTTTGTGGTATGTTGTATTTAAAAAAAAACTATATGTTTTTGGCACCCAAACTTCACGTAATAATTTTTTTGTTCCCGCAGTTTTGTCATCGTCATTTTTATTAAAGAAAAGGCCAACATTCATGTACAATAACAACCACATCACAACACACAAATTGACTCAGCCCTGCAGTGAGGTTATAGAATTTTTTGTCGCATGTGCTAAGCAACGATATGGTATAGACTACATAGATAAGAATACTACATCCAAAACCGGTAGGTGAAACAATGCGCCTTGCAAATAACAGTCCCACCCCCGCCTGGACCTGTTGCGTAGTAGTAAACTTTTACCACTGCGCCACAGAGGCCATCAAAGTATAAGTTCTCTTAAGTCGTTTTTAAGGAACTCGTTCTATTTGTTCTAACTGGTAACCAAGATGAAATCAATAAATTCTTCTATTAGATATCTCCTCCACACCCCATTTCTCCTGTCACACTGGAACTTAACATATACATGCGAAATGCGGTGTTTGACACCTCTGCCTACCTCTCGCGGGATTACGGCGTGAGTTTACGTATGACACCTCTGCCTACCTCTCGCGGGATTACGGCGTGAGTTTACGTATGACACCTCTGCCAACCTCTCGCGGGATTACGGCGTGAGTTTACGTATGACACCTCTGCCAACCTCTCGCGGGATTACGGCGTGAGTTTACGTATGACACCTCTGCCAACCTCTCGCCGGATTACGGCGTGAGTTTATGTATCTAAATATGTTATGTGGATTTCTCCACATAAGCTTTGGCTTTTTTCTCTCAATAATGTAGTTTGGGGAATAAAAGAAAGGGAAGTTTTCACTTTGACAGTCAGAATAATTCCATTTGAGCAAGAAAACGTTTGCAGTTCAGTCGTTACATATATAAAAAGTTTTCGTAAATGGAATAATATTTGCGTTGATTTAATATTATCCATCTCTTCCATCTAAATCTGTAGAAACATCTCGTTTTGCTCTCATACCTGTATTTCGGAGCCCAATTTAAGCTCCATGGCCCTTCGCCCCGAGCGGCCCGGAGCTCTGAATTATGATCTATTATAATAATATCAGAGTACGAATACGATCTTGGGTTTTTTGGAATTGGAATGTTTCCGTTCTAAATAGATTTGAAACATAAGTAAAAATGATACTAATTGTAAAGATTTCTTAATATATTTGACATTGATAGCATGCAGTAAACTTGTAGAGTAGAGATAAAAGGAAAATTTTGATGGTCCTCTAATAGGTTTTTACATTTCGATGTTTTTTTTAATTAAAAAGCTTTGTTATATGTCAGTTTCTTTAGATTTAACTTTGAGTTCCCATAAAATAAATGAGACGGCTGCAAAATTTAAAAAATCAAAATTGATACCGTTTACTTCACTAACACATTTAAATGAAATAGGGTTCAAATTTTTTTTAATTCAACAACAAAAAAAAACCATAAGGTTTCTTCGAAAACATTTTTAACACCCGAAATTACGAAAATTAACTCTGAAGCCGTCGAAGTAATTCCATTTGACATAATGTTTCATCGCATCCGTGACTAAAGCGGGACTAATGGAGTTGATTTTAATGGCCGGGAGATGGCGCTGAATAACGGGCAGCCAGTGGGTCAACAATCAACCAGTGGTTTACTGTTTTAATTTTATTATATCGTTATTATATTTATTGCAAGCCGGCCAGGATTACTTCGTTAGGAAATGCAAAGACAGACCTATTCTTCTAGATTTAGGAACTGGCTGGTTATTTTTATAAATATTTTTTATTTTTTACTAGCGACCCGCCTCGGCTTCGCACGGATATTATGCATTTATTAAATCTGTTTAAAGATCTTTATTCTCATGAGGATTACACATTAAGCTTAACTAAGTTACATTATAAAATATAACACTCACAAGACCTTAGTGGTTCGACAATTGGTTGATACAAAGTAAGTGATGGTAGTTTTATAGTACACGAAAAATGGTTAACAATTAGACAAAGAATACACAGATACAAAGGAGTTTTTGTGACATATATCGCTTTATACTCAAACTTGGATACATATTTTTATCTAACAAATGGGTCTTTAACATATTTTTAAATCACTCTATCAATAAAAACCGCATTAAAATCCGTTGCGTAGTTTTAAAGTTCTAAGCATAAAGGGACAGACAGCGGGAAGCGTCTTTGTTTCATATTGTGTTATTTAGAAGGTTGTCTGGAATTAGAAGCTACGCACAAAGGAGGTGTACGGTGAAGAATCTGTCAAGAAATCCCAGTTGTTGTTTTTTCAATTTACACTGATGAATTTTGCAAGGTTAAGTTAAAAACTGTAATTAGAGACGATACTGGTTTTAGTATAAGCGCTTTTATATATATCTATCGAGGTGGTTTATTTACGTCATTACAAGTTGATCTAGGGAACTTCGTACTAAGTTTCTTTGGGAACATTTTCCCTATTTATTTACGTTTTAAAACTTATCTGTAGTATCTACAAACAAATTACAATTAGAAAAAACCAAGCGACTTCAAATTTAAGTGAGAGTAACAGGTATTTTGTTAAATAATAATAAACACATCACAAGACGAACACATTGACTCAGCCCTACACTAAGATATAATCTAGTATAGCAGGCACTAAGCATCGATATGGTATAAACTACATAGATATGGATACTAAATCCGAGACCGGTAAGTGAAACAATGCGCCGCGTTTTTATGTGAGAAAGAAGAAGATTGTCCATTATTTTATTTCAATTACTAAAGGTTTTAAAAAGATATAGAAATGGTATTGACCCTAAGAGCTTCACCCGCCGTTTTATCTCAAATAACATTCCACGAGCTAAAGTAGAAAATAATTCAAAATGAACAAACAAAAACACGCAATCTCTCTGAACACGCAAGCTCGAGTAGATAGCATCGGGGTTCGAACCCGCTACCTAATTAGCTCCCGACCGGGACAGTGACAGTGTTTAACGCCTTCATTTTGTAAAGAAATAAAAAAAAACGACATCTAGCGGTGGAAAGTGTAATTAAACTCAAAATTTCTTTCAAAATAAAAGTTGCAGTATTTATTTAAAGTTTTTCTATGAAAGTTAATGTGCATTTTTAATGAGTTTTTTTTCATACAAACAATTTGTTTCGTATTTTTTGTAGGTAACTCAGTACATCATTTGTCTTAAAATTGGCATGGGTTTCCCTAGTGGCTACAGCATGGGGTTCCTCAAGAAAGGCGTTGAAGGTTTTACAGGGTCAAACGTCCATAGGCAACGGTGACAGCTTACCATCAGGGTTGCCGTGTACTTGTCAGCCTCCTTATTGTTATTTTTAATTTTTATTATTGTTTAATGTTTTCTAAAACTAGTCAAGTGCGAGTCGGGATTACGTACATCTTAGCATCTTATAAGATTTAACTCAACTATTTCAGCTCAGTGGTTATAAGCTGCTTCGAACATTTATTTATATAACGAATGGTCTACATACCTATATGTTTATGAAAATCCTGTTTTAAAACGGTACTTAATATCAGCATGTGTTGTTTATATGTAGTTAAGATCAGCGAATAGCCCGGGGCCTTAGTAAAGCTACCTATTTTTCGTGAGATGAAATATAAAACACGCGATCCGAAAGATTATTCTAATTATGAGTTCAATTTAGTTTCTGGCTGTCTCTTGTAAATTTAAACAATTATAAAATCAAAACGACTTTGTTTTGTTAACTTTAATAGAAGTGCTTAGAATCGTCAAATTAATTCAACATTTTCTTAAACACGACTCGATCACCGGTTAAAATTTTTTGTTTAGGAATATACCGGCAAGAAACCGCATATTCTGTAATTTAGTATACCAACATGTTTTATACTTAGACAATCATCAAGGCTGCTAATTATGGTTGAGATGTATCAGAGAATCCGACTGCAAATCAGTTATCTCAGAGATGGGCTACGCTTCTATGCGAAAGCACACAAACGAGGGAGGCAGGCACGAGGCACTCTTCTCGGTTCGGGGTCTAGACACTAATGCATCTTACAGTGTGAGAGAATACGATTACAGTTCATTTCACAATATACGAATTACAATGAAATTATTTATAAATTACGACTTATAGTGACAAAAAAATATGTACCATACTAGCCCGTAACATACATGCTACTCACATAGAGCAAGTAATTATGTGAGCAGCATGCAACTGTTCGGATCTTGTATTAAACTAAGAACCATAAAACATATTGAAATAGTTTATATATTATCTTTATTGAACTTTATTCTTTTGTCGAAGAAGTTGAGTTGGTTGAAGAACTGATCTTGGCTACCTTCTTATTTCATATAAATATTTTTAATGGGACTTTATTTAAAAAGGTTAAACGTCAATCGTTTTCATCCACCATTTTTTATTTGTGAAAGTTGTATATGTCTTTGTAATTTTATTTATTTAACAGGATCCTCAACAGGAGATACAATATTTAATTTGTGACAGTATTTCCATTATTGTACAGGATAATTGTTCTACCAAATACAGAGGAACAGGACATAAAACTGAATACATTAAATTTAAATTATTAATTTCAAAATAATAATACAATACTAGTTAAACCCATGATTAAAACTACAATAAAATCACATCAAAAATAAAATTTTAAATATTTTAATGAAAAATCGCATAAATCGCACTGTTGTATGTATGTCTATGTTGTATGTATGTATGTGTTTATTATGATGGTTAATAAATAAATAGATGACATAATAATTAAAATGTATCCCTCTCGGCAATTATATATCAATCACAAGAACAAATGATAGCATTTGCATTAGTAATTGAATATGATACAGAACATCCTTTCCCAGGAATTACCGCCGGTACAAGAATTACCAGATGTACAATTACCAGTAATTACTGACGTTACCAAAGCGTCGGTGGTGTCATTTTGTAATTTTGCCGACACTGATTGATTGATATTTGCAACTGAAATTTTAATGTCTCGGTAGAAATTTCACATCATCCATAGAAGAATGTCATCTTGAACGTTTTTCATGCCTTTACGTAAGAGTCGTTTAAAATAATTAAAACTATTATTAAATGTTTTATAAATCACAATTTTCATTAAAAAGACTCTTGACATAATAATAATATAATATGATAAATAAATAGGGTAAATTGTTTTTAAATTTTGTATCCCTAGGCAATTTATTATACATTACTGTAGCCAAGCCAAAGATAACTTTAGCTAAGACTAGACTAGCTAGATAGTTTTAGTTAGACTAGACTGAATATACAAAAAACTAAATACATAAATATGTAAAATTGTAACTGTTTTCAGGTTATATATGTTGCCGACCTCGGTGGCGCAGTGGTGTAAACAGCCGACTGCTACGCTAGAGGTTCCGGGTTCGAATCCCGGCGGGGGCGGGACTTTGTGTTATTTGCAGGACGCATTGTCTCGCTTACCGGTCTTGGACGTTGTATTCTTATCTATGTAGTTTATACCATATCGTTGCTTAGTTCCTGTGTGTTCTTTCGATACTTACTACAGGGCTGAGTCAATGTGTGTGTCATGATGTGGTTATTATTATTATTAATATAAGACTTAAAAAATCTAGGCGGGATTTGGTGCTGAATCAACTTCTTCCATCACTCCTTAACAAATACCTATATGCTAGTCGTTGTAACAAATATGGGTGGACAGGCAAACACGACCGCGTTAGTAGATAATCATCAATAGAATTGCTAATGTTTAGAGTAGGTGTCAAATTATACAGAATCCAGAGTGCTCTTTATGGAGAAAAAACACCACCGGTTCGATTTATAATTTAAGATTTATACAAATGACTCACGTGTGGTCCACAGATTTTGATTTTTAAGAAACCCTTTTAGTTGACTGGTGGTAAATCTATATGCGAGATCGTCTGCGTTGGTGCCACCTTCCTTTCTATTTACGTGAAGCAGTTCACTGTGTTTCGGTTCGAAGGATTGGAGAGGTATAAAATCTTTACCTCTATATGCATTGGCGGTGCTCTTTGTGCTTGAGACATCAAGGGCATGAGGTGAACCCTCTGCTTGTTTGCTCATAACTGTGAAGTCATGAAAAAAAACGTTTCAATTGTACAAAAACCGAATAAAACAATAACTTGAATAGATTTCTTGAAATGAGAGTGGAAGTAAGAAACAGTATTGCAAATTTACATAGGATGGGGTTTTTTTACCATCACACGTCAGTTTACTTTTAAGTAAGTGATCATGTGAAATTGTGTCTGTTTCCAGGTTATTTAAAAGCTGTTAACAAATTTTGTGACTTGGACCGAGCTCATCGACGCTCAAGAATTTATAACATCAAGTTTTTCTCCATCGCCCCCATCCAGTTTCATCGTTCACCTCAACATTTCTATCGAGTACCTCTTCCATTACGCGTTTTTCTGCTGTCCAAGCCACAACTATGCGTTCTCACGGACCAATGAATACCTGACATATTTTTGATATAAGTCAGTTAGCTTTTTTTGTCGCTCTGCGGTAGGAGGTGGTATAATTTATTGATGGTAGCTAGACCACTCTGGGGTATAAGCACTTATTAAATGGTATCCGATATATATTTTTTTAATTACGATTTTTATCTTGTACTCGGCAAGAATTGTAAAATAGTTTCAAAGAGTTGTTGTGAGAAATTACTTGGGTTGTAAAAGGTCAAGATGTTTTATTGCTGGCAATTTTGTACGTGTGGTGATTGCCTCGGGATGTTTGGTAGCCGGGTTTGATGTCCGCCCGATAAAAAATTACTCATCATAATTGACACCTCGGCTCCTCTCATCTTGTAAGGTAGATAAATGCATAAATAGACCCAATTCCAGTACAAGAAACTCAATGTTTACATTGTTTGCGTCAGCGGCTGTAGACTAAGGTAGCCGACCGAAATGTTTTTGGAATTCAACAATATATGTACGTCTAAAAATGATTTTTTGAAACTAAAATTATCAAATCATTAAAAAATGATTTTGATTTTTGATTTTGACCTGATAATAAGCCAAGCCTGCAACTTATAGATGATTCTATAGAAACCCTATTTTTGAACATAAAACCTACCAATCCTGAAAACCTAAAGGAGGTCTTAACGTTACTAATTCTTTGGTAAATTTTCCAAGGTCGCTTCTCCAGTTAAATAAATTACTCGTTTCGTCTTTCGTTTTGAAAGGACGGTGTAGCTCAGTTTGTTACGTGCCTTGGTTAACCGACCGACCCGACCTGATAGGGCGAGGGTTCGAGTCTCGGGTGGCCGTAAGTTGTAGTTATCATGTTCCTCGTTGTGCCCGGATAGTGGCGACAGATTCGCAACCTGTCACACTGGGACTCAACTCCCTTTCGGGGGATTAATTACGGCGTGAGTTTATGTGTTTGTTTGTGTCTTTCGTTTTAGAGAGATGACTCGCCTATTTCTTTTTTTACATGAATTTATTTAAACTAAATAAGGAATTTTCAATAACCTATTTTTATGCTATACCACCTAAAATAAATATGATTGTCACTTACATCTTTGTGTAACAATATTCCAACTACAATAAAGTTTTTTTTTTGTTTCAGGTAAACCTCAAAGTTTTCTTCATTTCTATGTCAAACTACGTGAGTAAAATTGATTCATTCATAATAAGTCATGTGTAGCATTTTGATAGGAATAATTAATTTTTAATTAACAACAAAAGAAGCTGTTGTCATACGTTTACGTCAGGCAGCTAAAAAAATCCACTTTTCTCAGACCATACCATCGTTCATACCAGACTAAAATACAAAAAGGTACTTTTACAATACCATAAAAGCTTATATTTTAAATAAGTATTGTTTTACCAAAAAAAAAACAAAGTGTAAATCGCCAGGAACGAATGATAGCCTCGTACGTATAAAATTTAATTTTACAAGAGGAAAAACA
This sequence comes from Choreutis nemorana, assembly GCA_949316135.1. Taxonomy (NCBI): domain Eukaryota; kingdom Metazoa; phylum Arthropoda; class Insecta; order Lepidoptera; family Choreutidae; genus Choreutis; species Choreutis nemorana. The sequence continues at coordinate 642,460 of OX438614.1, forward strand.
TTGGCTTATTTTTAATTAGCATCCTATATTTAATACAATTACAAATGCGATACCGGCTGTTTTAAAAATACAAAAGATTTAAGATAATATTTAATTATATTTTTAGATTTAAAAAAAAGGGAGGTTTTCCCTCGTTACCCGTGCGACTATATTTAGTTTTTATTTATTAATTGTTATTATTGTTTAACGGGAAATGTCAATTACAGTAACAATTAGAATTAAATTACACACCATATAATAAAATGTAACAGTGAATTAATTAAAAATGAAATAAAGTAGGAGATCTAAACCTAATATAATATTATCTAAAATAATAGTAAATTAATTCAAGCAATATTCAAAATAAACATGTAGAATTAACGAAAATTCATTAATTAGATAATAACTTTTTTTTTCCTGATTGATTTGCAATCGTTCTTTAGACCATAAGGGAATTAGTTGAAAGGGTCGTTGACTTCTCTGGTGGGGTAGCCAATGCCGCCCCTACCAATCAAATAATGGTCTCTTTTAAGTCTCTTGGCCACCACGGACCATACACCACAGTAGATTTGTTGCGGTCCAACAAATCAACTGGATACTGGATTTTGGTGTAAGGAGATAATTACAAATAAAAATATTATGTAATAACGAGAAATAATAATTGAATCATCAAAAATTTGCAGATTAGTGCAGGAATATAAATAGAGAGTTGTATAAAATAATACAATACAACACTGAAGCTGCAACACAGATTAAACTTAGAACCCAATTCAAAAATCTCCAACACGTTTTTACAGTGGAATTTGACCTTTATACCCGGTCTATTACTTCAGGGAATTATGGTAATTGTCGGTAATTTATAAAAATGTACTTTTGAATGTTGATGGTCGGACGAATTGTCCGTAATGATAGGTGCTATTGAGATGTTTTGATTTCAAATTTCGAATTCTAAAGTGATTAAACGCGTTACGGATTTTATGGACTAGTAGTTGAATGCCCCGGAATTGCTTGTGGATTAGTAGAATTAAGTTTGACGTTTACTTAAAATATATTTGTCACTGTGTTTGTAGAGGCACATATTCAATGAAAATTTTTGTGATTTTTTTCTCTCAAGTTTCGACCCTCCTTTCTGTTTCTGCCGTGAAGCAGTTCGCTTTGTTTCGGTTCGAAGGATTGGAGAGCCAGTGTAATTACCCACACGAGAGGTGAAACATCTTTATGTCTAGATGGCTAACGCATTGGCGGTGCTGATACCGGTCCACGACATGGGTTCGTCTTCTCAATAGAGGGCGGTATCACTTTCCATCAGGTGAACCGTAAGCTTTTTTGCCCGTGACATTGTATGAAAAACAAAAATTCAACGATTATCTCTTGCATACAAACTTTATAATATTAATGTAGATAAATGAATATAACCTCGCAATGTGATTTTTGTACAGAATACGATGTTGAAAAAAGTGTTGTCAAAAGATTAGCCGCCATGTCGACTTTACTGGACATAACAAAAGATTAGCCGCCATGTCGACTTTACTGGACATAGCAAAAGATTAGCCGCCATGTCGACTTTACTGGACATAACAAAAGATTAGCCGCCATGTCGACTTTACTGGACATAACAAAAGATTAGCCGCCATGTCGACTTTACTGGACATAACAAAAGATTAGCCGCCATGTCGACTTTACTGGACATAGCAAAAGATTAGCCGCCATGTCGACTTTACTGGACATAACAAAAGATTAGCCGCCATGTCGACTTTACTGGACATAACAAAAGATTAGCCGCCATGTCGACTTTACTGGACATAACAAAAGATTAGCCGCCATGTCGACTTTACTGGACATAACAAAAGATTAGCCGCCATGTCGACTTTACTGGACATAACAAAAGGGAATGCTTTATTGATATTGATAACAAAATGGCGTGTTAAAAGATTGCAATAAAAACTTTGAAAGTAGAAAACTAAATAACAGACAAGCTTTATTTATGTAGGATACTGAGGGAAATGTCGACCTTATATAACCAAGGACAAAACAGCGTGATGCCTGTAATGTTGCAAGCTTCCTAAAGCAATTTCTAAGCCAAGCGTGAGTCGCTCTCACATACAAGGAAACTTTCAAAGAATACGATAATATAAAATTAAAAATTATGAAGTTTGTATTTAAAAACGTGTAAATAATGTATGCAATGATGTAGTTCATTTTCGTCGTCTATTCTAGCTCTTATATCTTTTATGAAATTAATTTATTATTATTATAAATAGTAAATCACATCACGACACACACATTGACTCAGCCTTGCAGTAAGTATCGTAAGAACTTGTGTCGCAGGAACTAAGCAACGATATGATATAGTTAAATGTTTGGAATGAATTTGATTTTTTTTCTAAAACTCTTTTTATTTTTAAGTAGTTGGGGTTAACTAAAGTGACTGGACTATTTCGATTTTTTGAGTTTGTTCGAATACAAAAATTGATACTTTTTGGCGGGAAAATAACTATTGTTTTTTATTCCACCACCATTTATTGTTTTTTTTATTCTTACAATAATAAGGCTCAACTTGGAAACGCAGAAATAAATTAAAATAAATATATCTATTTAATTTAAAAGTTAATAAGTATAAAATAACAAAGCTCAGTCCAAGTTCGTGCTAATTGGGAGCTGTCTAATTGAATTCGGAATTTATTGTTTTCTTACTTTAATTTAATTGTTTTAGAAACTACTACTTCAATGGTAGCCTATTTATATACAAGCTTTTGCCGGTGACTTCGTCCGTATAGAAGTTGAAAATGGTTCTAATAGGATTTTTTCATTTTATTAGAAGAGCTTTATCACTAAGCGATAATATAGCCCAGTTAAAACAATTTCAAATTTTTAAAGCCTAATTCGGCCAATTTAAATAAAAATTAAGCCTCGTACGATGACGGATTAGACAAGATGCCGTTAATAACAACGATGTTATAATTGATTTTGCCGAAAAACATTTTCTACTAGAATCGTTTCGGATGCATTCCATCAAAATGTGTTGAACGTTTATAATTACTCCACAAACGACACAATTTTGTGAATTGTGCTATATGTTATTGTCACGACTGCAATACAATCAATGTTCACGTGACACTGGATCGAGATACCGCGTTTCGAGTGATAATATCGACAATGTACTTCGATACCAATGTCTTTTACTTACTGGAAGGATTCAGGATTTGGTATTCAAAATTATAGCACCACTTTTGATGTCGGTATTTAGTGTCAGCGTTGGAGTAAGATTTACTTTGTATTTAAGAATTCTTTAGTTTTCCGTAGCCAACGATACGCCACTTATAACGAAAACCCATTTCTTTTAAACTTTACAAAGTTGAAGTAGTTTAAAACGATTAACTCAAGATAAAAAAAAAAAAAAACATCCTAAAACCCTACAGTTTAAACTCCGAAACGTTATTAAACACATTTAAAATCAATGGAAACCGAATCTTAACTTCTTTTAATAAAGTTGTAGTTACATTGAAGGCTGAGAATGCAACACGAAAGTTCATGTAATTGGTTTTTGACCCGAGGTCAAAAAAAGATGACTCGGAAAGGGAGGGGCTGATGTTTTGTGAAGCAGGTGGTGAAACCTGTTACCGAGTTACCTTTGTAACGGTTATTTAAGGGCTGGCATCGCCTAGTTACAAAAGCCTAAGGTTGTATGAGCGAGTGTAATATGCAGTCATACAAGGAATGTACACAGTATTTAACTATCAAAGTTTGTATGAGTTGTAGGAGGATTTTATAAATAAATACATTGAGTTTAAAACATGACTCGAGAGGCTCATAAAAGATCTGGGGGTCAAAAGGTTATTTTTTCGTTTAAATTAATTAGTTCACCGCGTCTGTGGCGCAGTGGTGTAAGCAGGTTCTGGGTTTGAATCTCGGCGGGGGCGGTGTATTATTTGCAAGACTCATTGTTTCGCTTACCGGTCTTGGATGTAGTATTCTTATCTAGTAGTTAATACCATATCATTGCTTAGCACCACAAGATTATTAAATCTTATTGTATGGCTGAGTCGTTTGTGTGTTTATCATTGTATTTTTATGTCGATAGACTATTTTTTTATGTCGTTTCGATACGGATTCCTTATATATTATTAAAAAACGTTTATATAATGTGGGATTCAGGGCTATGGGAGTGCAGCCATCAAATGCATTTCTCTCAAATGCGCGTGCGCAGTAAGCTAACCTTTACACACGCAACATTCCTCACAGGTAATCATCCGCATCCTGTGCTACTTTAAATCCTTGTTTTAAGCTTTCATTAGCTTACAACGAATAAATACATTGATTTTACAGGACTAGATCTATGTGTGAGATCATCTTTGACGACCTCGGTGGCTCAGTGGTGTAAACAGCCAACTGTTACGCTAGAGGTTCCGGGTACGAATCCCGGTGGGGGCGGGACTTGTGTTATTTGCTAGACGCATTGTTTCGCTTACCGGTCTTGGATGTTGTATTCTTATTTATTTAGTATATACCATATCGTTGCTTAGCGCCTGCGATACAAGTTCTTACGATACTTAGTGCAGGGCTGAGTCAATGTGCGTGTCGTGCCGTCGGCGGTATCACTTTCCATCAGGTGAGCCGTATGCTTGTGTACACATGATGTTGTATAAAAAATATCTTATTATACTAGGCCATCGCCGTGTCAATAGGCGGCGGTATCAGTTTCCATCAGGTGAACCGTCTACTTGTGTACAACATGATGTTGTATAAAAGTATCTTATTATACTAATAGGTTTAATTGTGAGTTAATTCACAGCGGTACTCATCAATCTGTTTTATAGAAATGTATAAATCAAAGTGACAGAAACTGTTATTAAGGTGAAATGTGCCTTATTGTGAATTTATTTCTAATTTAATTCAACTACATATCTGTCTCTATCCTAAATTGATCCTACTTTACTAATAAAATATTTACGTACAAATATAAATAGACATGATTAAATTACTTAAAAACGTAGGAAACCTAATAAAAAATATTCGTGTTCATGAAATATTTACCCGATCGGAGATTCGAACTTTGTATCTCACAGCAAGAGGTATAATTTTTATGACGCTTCATATAATTGACGATTTGAAATTACTTATTTTAGGTCAATTTCATTTAAAGCATTTTAATACTGAACCAGCGTTCATTTTATTTAGATATTTCATAAAACGAGATGCTTTGTTTTTTGTTTTAATAATTTCATTAACACTTTTTTATCTACCTCCTTACAAGTTAATCCCGTTGCAATTAACCTCAATCGTTTTAAAACTAATTAAAACCAAACATGTACCTAACTCGAGCAAAAATCATAATTAATCATGTTTTTTTTTTATTGTAAATAAATCACGTGTTTCATGTACTAACCATTCACAGAACGTGACCCCCGTAATGATCTATGAGTTATTATCAAATAGCAAATAGTTACAGATAGGCTGGATTCTAGTAAATAAAATCATTTGATAAGTGTAATGTTTTGTCAATGAAATCTGACTGTATTTTTATTCTATTGTGTAGTTAGTTTTTATTTTATTTATGTTATTTATAGTAATGCCTAATAGTAATGCATTTTATATTGTTAATCTTTTGCCATCATATTTGTACACCCCCTTGCGGTAGATTTGTAGGGACCTTTAAAACAATTGTTAAAAACAAACCAAAAACCTGACAAATAAATGATTTTATTTCACACATACATAAACTCACGCCGTATTTAATCCCTCGAGAGATAGGCAGATACGTTACACACCGCATTTCGCATGTTCATGTTGAGTCCCAGTAAGACAGGTTGCGAATCTGTCGCCACTATCCGGGCGCAGCGACGTACATGGCAGCTACAATGTACGGCAACCCTTGATTTTTTTTTCTTTTTAATTTGTTTTTAGTTTAATCATAGGGCAGAAAGAAAATAGGTATTTAAACCAAACACTTGAGTTTGATAAAAAATGTGGCTACAAAAGTTGTTTTCTTCCAAACCAAATTCCCTAAACTCGATTGGGTCTTACCTTAGATGAAGATTCGGGTCTTATCAGGCAAAACTAATTTAATCTTAACCACATTACGATTCAAAATTGTCCAGCCACTTGATCTTAAAAATTCCTTCCATTTCCATCATGAAAACACGTGAGACCAAATTGTGTTTGCTAACACTGAAGTTTAAAGTCTAACCAAGCAACTCGAATCAAAAATCCAAACTGCATAGAGTAGTGCACCTTCTGTGGGTAATTTTATTTCTATTACGGTGATTGCAGCGTCGTGGCAGCAAATGATGACGTGAAGGGGCGCAGGCCTCTGTAATACTCCAAGCTTCCTGCGCACATTCCTTGCTCACTTAAATTATAAATGTTATTGTATGTATATTATACAAAGACTTTTTATTTATTTACCAAAAACCACAGCTTGAAGAAATATAAAGTTACATGGTAAATAAGCTTGTCTTATGCCATTAAAATGTTTTTCATTATATAAAATAAAATAAGAATTATGGTAATACAAAAATAAACTAAAGTCGCTACTATCTTGGGTGTACATGTGAGTGTATTTGTGTAGGAAGTTTGTATGTATGAGTATGTGTATGATTAAGAAATTAAGACATAGTATAAAATAAATTAGATAATCTATAACTTAAAATATTATGATTTAAATAAATTTTGATTGTTGTGGCTTTCATTAAAAATTATTGTTACCATCTTCATCTCGAATTGATAAAAAATTAACATCAAACTTTTCAGATTGTTTTTTTCTAATCGATTATTCAAGTTGTTGTTCTTTTTATTAACTTGAATTGATATTGCGTATATTTTTGAGGTGCAACACGAATGCATGAGTACGTGGTAGCTTAGTTTATTACGTGCCTTGGTTAACCGACCGACCCGACCCGACTGGCCGAGGGTTCGAGTCTCAGGTTGACGTACATTGTAGCTGCCACGTTCCTCATTGTGCCCAGATAGTGGCGACAGATTCGCAACCTGTCACACTGGGACTCAACATAAACATGTGAAGTGCGGTATGTACCACCTCTGCCTATCCGTCTCGAGGGATTAATTACGACGTGAGTTGCAACACGAATGCAATTAAAACCATCGCCTCTTTCTTTAATGAATATTGAGAATTTAGTACAAATTATCTTTTTATCAAGAAATTTCCATGCTATAAACTTCCCACTAGTTTCCAACGATCGAAAGCATTTTAATGTTAAATCCTAAATCGATAACAATTAGCTTTATCAATCGATAATCAATAAATCGCTCGATAATTGTCACTTTAATGGAAAAATTAAGACTAGAATCGATTTGTAAGCGACTTGGATGGTCTTACACGACTTTTAAAATTATAAAACTTTATCTATGTAATGTTAGTCATTTCCGAATCAAATTTGAATTATCCGAAGGCACTTTCTTCAGTCATATAAATTAATTAGTAAGTGCTAGAAACCCAGCCGGTGTTCCGATAATTACGATAAGTTTAACTTTGAAATTTTTGAAGGTTTTTCAAATTTAAAATTTTATTTCATAGGAGTCCGGGTATCCGGGAATAGGCTTTAAAAATCTACTTGATTTTTTTATTCCTGGACATTACATTAACAATAGAAAAAAAATAATTATGTCTTTTATGCTGAAACTCAACAGTTATTTACGAAAGCGGTTAATATTGTTGGATATTTTCAGGGATGAGGTTATATTTCTTAAGAAATTTTGAACAACTTTTTAAAAAACACAATGCTGTTGTCACTTAAGAAAACCATTGCAGGATACTCCACAGCTTGAGCGTTTGGGGGGGGGAAACGTCTTTGAAAGCGAACGGTTATGAACAATCGTCTGTAAGTTGTGAGGATGAATTCCCTGACGATGCCCAGAGGTGCGATGGTACTGTGAAAGTGAAGAGTATTGTACGCAACAACCAGGGTGCTCAGGGTGTCCGCATACCCTCTAACATTGAACACCATCTTCCAGGGTGTCCATTTAGTTCTTTAGTATGAGTCAAATCAAATCTGTGATTTAAACTTTTCTGGTTTTTAGTTGAGAACGTGGTAGCTCAGTTTGTTATGTGTCTTGTATCTAACCCGACAGGTCGTGGGTTCGAGTCTCGGGTAAGTTATAGCTGATATGTTACTCATTGCGCTATGTGTTACTGATGGTGGCGACAGTTTCGCAAACTGTAACACTGGGACTCAACATAAACGTGCGAAATGCGGTGTTTAACACCTCTACCAACCCCTGTCGAGTGGTACAGCGTGAGTTTTTTTTTTTTAGTCTTAATAAAATACGCCGTGGATTATTAGACACATGAATTTTTTTGGGTCGTTGCGTACCTGTTTGTATGTCGGTACGTGTGTTTATTGAGATAGGGGAAAGGTTTCCACGCGTGATCGTAACATATTAGTCGACGATGCAACACATGACGTGTGATCAATCTAAACAATAACAATAAGAGCCTTCACTTTCTTTAACAACCTGTGAAAAGAAAACCTGATGTTTGATGGCTGTGAAAAATCTAACGCTCTCCCAATTAATACCTATAATAAAATAACAGTGTTTTATGGTTTGTCTTTTCTTCGCTTATTTGAGTAACTTAACTTGTTTTCAATAATTTTAAACCTATGCCAAGTTAAAAAGATTTAACGGATAGTGTAGTGATTCTCAAAGCAAAGTCCTGACCAGTACTTTTATAGTTATGTTCGCCATTAGAACAAAAAAAAAAAAAAAATGTTGAGTCAACGTAACCTAACTGCAAACTTACACTAACAGTTATTATATGTACAGGCAGAAAATTTAAGTCCTTTACATTTTGATGTAGGTAGGTGTCCTGTCAAAACGAAATGTCCGACAAGCATGCTGAGATAAGATGACAAATTAACATTTAACTTTAACTCCGAACGTCTCGGGCGCATGCATTTTTTGACAGCAAATGTTTTACAGCAGTTTTATTGAAATCATATTCATAATCATTAAGTTACCTGTCATTGGTCGCAGCTGTCAAAAGGCAAAGCTTATAAACAGAACCTCCGAATATAAATCATGACTTTCTAATGTATCTAATTAAATACCAAATCGGAATCCGAATTTAAGACCCGTGACTTATCGGAACCATTCGGAAACCTTTCCGATGTTAAATGAAGGAGCGAAGAGAATTTGAATTACAGCCTTTTCAGGGGTTGGTTTTTTTGTCCTTGTCTTTTGTAGGGGAAATAGTATTTGCTGTTTCTGTCTCGGTAGCTCTTCGCGGTTGGTTGGTTGGTTGGTTTCGAGTCAGTTGCGCGCGCGCTGCCTCTGTGAGCGCCTGTGTTTGGATTTCTAAGTTTTCTCGTCTATCAACTAAGGAATAGTTAGTTTAAGCATGCAAGAAATAAGTCTATAGATTCCGTGCCCATTTGGAAGTGTCAGTGTAAAAAGTGAACCGTGGATTACAGTGAGACAATTGGGAAAAAACGCATGTGAGAAATTAATTTTTGCAGGAAACCGTGCTTTGAAAATGAATCTGAGTGACGGATTTACTACATATAGGATCGCAATGACAATGATTAACACAAGTTTACGTGTATAAACATTTCTGAACGTATGTAGTTATTTGACCGTTTGAATTTAGGTAAACAAAAAAGTGTCTCCACTAAAATTTCTCGCTCAAGACAGTGTTATTTTATTTTTAAAATCTCGCCCCCTTAAGAAAACTGATGTATTTTCGAACATCTTACGTTCGAAGGTGTAGCTGACGTATATTTAACCTGCAAGGTGTTTACAAAGTTGCATTGGACGTTAACTTTAATATCTTCATAATAAAGGGTTGCATGTGCAATGTGCATAGGGACGCAGGGAGTAGCTCATTTTTAATTCAAATAAACACCTTTCATAAGAAGACTAGATGGCTTTTAAATTGTATAATGGAGTTTCATAGATAGAGCATTAAAACCACTTGATTGTTGTTATAATATCATTAGCTCTAACTTAGTTAATGAACATAATATGCTGGTAAGCTCGTCAGTGCTCCCATTAGATTTGTTAAGATTATTTACGAGCAAATGATGCTTCAGACATGAAGAGGTTACGGTTGTTGCTTACTCTCTCGTGTTCTATCCCTGATTTTAGTAAAAAAAGAATTAACGATTAGTCGGAAAACTCGATTAATCCTATCTCAACCCCCGTTTAGACCCCGTTATTAGACCCCTAGAAATAACCTTAAATGTTTCCACTCGACCCCTTAAACCCCCCTTTTTTTTCATCACCGTTCTTTTATATATATCCATATTTAACTATCATACATCTTTTTTGATTAGTAGTCCACACTCAAACTAACATTTGCACAATCTCAGCTGTCAAAATCATTTGACACGTAATGAGGAATCGCGGATCGTATTGCAGGTTAAAGTATCAAAATATTGATCGATGGGAAAATTCAAGATGGCCTCATTGCATGCTTGATTCGCTATGATCGATACAAATGATCTGCCAGTATAATTTTAGGTCGTACTGTTTCTTGCTTTGATACTGGATGCATGATATACTTAACGACCCGACTTCGCTTGAGTTTCTGGATTCGACCCCTATTGTTAACAATATTTTTAATAAAAATAAATAAATAAATTAGGTGTTGAATTCTAACAAATCCAATTTTTTACTGATGTTTTAAAAAAAATTGCGTCCTCGGAATTATTAACGAGAATGCGTTTAATAATTAAAAACAAACAAAACACACTTTCAATGACAAACAGTGCACTTGTCATACGTAAAAAAAAAATAATTAAATTAGTTTTTAAACAAAGAAAACTCATAAACAACATTTCTTCTTTTGTAGATAATTAATTATAATTCTTAAAAGATGTAGGCCGTTACACAACAGTATCAAGTTTATTATAATGTGAACAAATTATCTGAATTGGCCATTATTCTAAGCGATTGTTCGCGGTTCTGAGAGAAAATTTTATTATTAGAAAAGTCTCCGTACATCTTCACGCAACTAGTGCAATATTAAATCTTATGCTGTACGACATAAGAACGGTCTCTCCGAACGCTTCGGTTGAACCGTGTACATGTGCGTTGCATTGTTTAAAGCCATAGCAGAGATGGAGAAAGTGATTAATGAACGAAAAACTAACAAATAGTTTTAGTTTTTGAAGTACCTATTTGGTGATAAATCATAAGATTTTTTAATTTTTTATTGTTGCGTTTTCGTAGTTTCTAAAGTGTAGAGTGAAAGACATCGACGCGGTTACGGTGTTTGAATGATTTGTTAATAAATATATAAATAAATATATATATAATAGTTTGAAAAAAACTCATTAATTAATCAAACTCATTATATTTATTAATTTTTAACATTATTAAAACAATAATTTGACTGTTAAGGAAAAAATTTAAATATTTTTTGTAACAAAACAAAAGGATTTTAATAAAAACCAAATGAATCATCTTATTTTGACTCTAATTAATATTATTTTTAACCAAAACTGCAAGTTTTTTTTGCTATAAAATAAAAAAATGTATTATAGATCAGTAAATCACTGACGGAATCAGATTCCTAACATTAGATCTTATGAATCAATTCCAGTGTGATCTCACACCGCCACTTTCAAAGTTACGTGATTCCATTACGATCATCATAATAAAATAACTTTACCTTACCCGACAAGCAAAGAAAGAGAGTTATGTTGTGTGGACGACCTCGGTGGCGCAGTAGTGTAAACAGCCGACTGCTACGCTAGGGGTTTCGGGTTCGAATCCCGCCGGGGCCGGGACTTTGTGTTATTTACAAGACGCATTGTTTCGCTCACCGGTCTTGTATGTAGTACTCTTATCAATGTAGTATATACCATATCGTTGCTTAGTGCCTGCGATACAAGATTATTTCTTAGTGCAGGGCTGAGTCGATGTGTGTGTCGTGGTGTGGTGGTGGTTACTATGTTTGTGTCTTCATCTTATATTACTTACAGTTTTATATAGTATTACAGTTTATCTTATTGAAGCTAATTTTAAAACGAATAAACCAAATTGTAGTTATTCATGTTTTATTATGGGAGATTTTTAGAAAAGTAATTTTAATCTAATATAAAAATCATCTCGAATGAACTGATATTAATGCTTTTATGTATTTTTTATATGTAATGGTTTGAGGAATCTCGTTTTAAATATATATACAGATTTGAAATTATTATTTTCAATCTGTAGTTATCAATTTGTAGAATAGTTTTGTGATGCTCGCAGTACAAGCAATGATCGTTTGAATGCTACCGTAATAAACATTACCGAGGCGTAGTGTTGGCGAATATTGCAAATTTAAATCCCGGTTAAACCGGGATTCTGGTAAAATCGAAATTCCAACATTTGTCCTCTGAATACCAATGCATTTAAAACCAAAGAAAAATGAAATAAACACGATAACATTGTTCGTGGCAAAAATGAAGACTGGGCAAATTTCAGTGCTGTGGCCAAAGTTCCGTGAGTGTAAATAACTTGTAATATGATTTTTATTCGGAATTTTATTAGTTATTTATTCGGTATTTTGTTTATATTCGGTTATAGACGTTTATGGAATAAAACAACAAATTAATTAATAAATAAATGCATTTCCACATACTTTCATAACTAAAACAATTTCTCAATATCGATACAAAGTAATTTCATCTATAGGAATCAAAATTAATATTTTAATTTGTAAATCTTTAATTGAATCCGTAAAAAACCATATACTTTTGATGTCCTATGACAATAATTTGCCTACCTACTAGGTTATTGAATATACCGGAATTTTAAAATCCCAGTACAACGGGAACATGGTAATAAAAAACCAAGTATAAACCATTTTATAGTGTTCAGCCAACGATCTGTTTAAAGCGAAGGTATTATGTGCAAAACTGTCGTTTATACTTTTAGGCAAGTTATAATGAAATGCATAGAAGAAAAAAACTAAACAGTAACAAGTCTAGGAACAAAATGAAATGCAGTTATGGAAGAGCTGACCTTCCTAGCACAAGCAAAACCTTTTTGCTTAAATGGAAATTCCGAACATATTTGTGTATTTTAGACTTAAGTTACTGAAATAAATTATTTTGGATTTTTATTTTAATTTACTGTCGTTGTTAAGGCTGGAGCACACCGATCCCGGTTGCGGAGCGTTCGCGTGAGGTTAGGAGATTCGTATATGAAACTCCATGACAGATGTTACAACAACGCCGCACGTTACCGCGCCGCACCGCACATGGACCGCATTTGGTGTGACGCCTGCCATGGTGTCATACTTAACTTAATTGCAACTAGGAGAACAGTCTAGCTGCATTTTTTTTCATTGTTTATTTTACATTAAAAATGTTAAGTAATTTGACATTTAAGCCTGTTCTTCTCGGCAAAACATGGTGGAATTATATGATTTTAATACCTCTGTAACACGGCGAGCGAACATTCAGCGAATAAGTGTATTTATGATTGTATATTAAAAACTCTTAGAGTGGAATCACACACTTAGAATAATTCCACAACGCTTAAGCTGTTTCAGCAAATTTAAACTAAACAGCGATTTCTCACACGTATATGCTGATCGATGACGACTGTTTGTCCTCCTAACATTCACGCGTACCGCAATCGTACCGCAGTCAGATTCAGTGTGCTCTGGCCTTTAGTGTGACCAAGCAACTGTATTTTAACTAGCAATTTGACCCCGATTTACTCCGCTATTAAATAACATCAGTACAAGAGTATGCACTCTTATCCAATCTGTTTTAATATGAAAAATAAATTGCTGTTAATAAGTCTACCTAAACTAAAACGGCTTAACCGATTGTAATGTATATTTTTTTTAACTTTGTTTCTAGAAATATTACTGTGGTTTATAAAAAAAAAACAGGAAGGTAAAGTGGTATGAAATTGGGTAGGTCTACTAGTTTTCCCTATTTTTATGAAGGATAAGTTTTTTGTGTAAAAATTGAACTTTTTTTCAATCAGTACGAAAAAACATCAGTGTAGTATTTAAACAGAAAAACCTTAAAATAAAGACAGACGGACATGGTTTAAAAATCACAAATTTATTAACTATGCCATATATATCAGATGTATCTATGGCAAAATATATTTTCATTATGCATATGAGAAACAGTGGGGGTTCCGATTCCATTGGACTATTGAATAGTGGAGTTTATGACACAGATCTCTAATTTAAAATGTTTACGAATGCATTGGTACACTGTTTTATTTATGTACATTGAATTTATTGGATAATATTTTGTATTTTAAGTTTTAAATTGTAGAAATGTGTATGTTTTGGAATAGACAATTTAAAAAGAATATAATAATAATCCATATCATTGACTCAGCCCTGCAATAAATATCGTAAGATCTTGTATCGCAGGATATGATATAAACTACATAGATAAGAATACTACATCCAAGACTGGTAAGCGAAACAATGCGTCTTGCAAATAATACAAAGCTCCGCACCCGCCGGTATTTGAACCCAGAAATTCTAGCGTAAAAATCGGCTGTTTAGACAACCGCGCCAAAGAGTTATTATAATATCTACTATACTAGAAGGACACTGATCTATTTCACAAATATGGTACATAATAACAAGAAACCGCTTAATAAATTTAAATGTCTAATTATGTTGTTTTTCTGTCTCAAATTGTAACGCCATAAAAGTCCCTTGATATCAAACCAACATGTCCCACCTACGCACATGAACCAACGGCCTATATTACTTAAATAGCTAAATTAGTCAGTAAGTAATTAAATTCATCTCTAACATTATCAAAATGTCCTTTACTTTAAGCAAAGTTCTGGAGGCAGTAAAAAATATTGGTTTATTGTAATAATGATTAAAAAATCTATATTGGAAATATGTTTTTTTTTTTTGCAAAATAGCTTAGTTATCATACGTGTTCATACCACTCCTTTCTATTTCTGCCTTTAAACAGTCCGCTGTGTTTCGATTCGAAGGATTAGAGAGCCAGTGTAATTACCTGCACTAGAGGTTATAACATCTTTACCTGTACATAAGCAACGCATTGGCAGTGCTCTTGGCGTTACAGAAATCAAAGGCCTTGTCGTGTCAATAGGGGGCGGTATCAGTCTTATTCTGGTGAGCCGTCTGCTTGTTTGTCCGTGATTGTATAAGACTTCTACATCAATCCATTTCTAGTTTTAATAAATAAAAGATAAAAAAAATTACACCTCAATAAACCAAATCATTAAAGTCAGTCCACAAAAGGTTATTTAATTAAAATGCAAAGTTATCTAACATAATAAGGATATTTGGGTGAGCGTCGTTAAAGTCCCCTGCCTTCATCGGAGTGTTTAATTATTTTAATTTATACAAAAACCGATAGTTATACAAGTGTGTTTACGAGGGAGCTGTGAGAATCGTCATCGTTTCCGAATATATTTGCATTTATTTGAAAGTATTTAACTGTAACTGGGTTAAATATCTGAGACTTTTAATGCTTCCTTCAAGTTAAATATTAAGAAAAACCGTTTTTATATATAAGGCTTTAAAAAAGTTTAAAACTCCAACTGGAAAGGGGTCTGAAACGGACGAAAAAAGAAAATGATCCAGACAGAAATCCAGAAATGCATAGGGACAAAAATGGTCAAGGTAGAGCCATGGTCGTTCCTACTGTATACCTGCTGATATAATGTGGGTGCCAGGATTTGACAGATATGGTAGGTATACAGCAGGAGCGACCATGGCTCTACCTTGACCATTTTTGTACCTCAGAATTTCCTTTTGGCTTCGCCGTAGTCTTATAAAAATGGATTTTTGGTCGATGCACAATACTAATACGTTATAATAGTAGTAATAGTGATCAAAGAAATTTTTACAACGAAAATAAAATTACGATAATCCATATTTCGTATCATGAATTCGCCCATAGAAGTTATTTTAAATAAAAAGCAAAGTTTTTTCACTAATAAAGCTGATTTGTTTGAGCTGAACACTGACTGTTTCAAGTTAAAGGAATGGGTCATAGACAAAAATGATATTACCAACTTCGCGACAGTTAAAATCAGAACCGCCAACCTAAGATAGATGTAGGAGCAAAGCACATATTATTAAACGTCCATATTATAATACGCTTTCTGATTACAATATAGCAAGCCAGTCTGCTTATAAAAATCCATGTAAGTTACACAAATCAGCCTGATCTCTCTGTCTATCATGAAATTTGATGTTACATAACTTGCACTAGACATTTCGAATTATGCCCCAACGCTAAAACTACTGAATGGATTTATTAAAATTGTACCCTGTGTGTTATTCTGATGTAAAAGCTACATTATTGTAAATTTTCATTTAAATCCGTTCAGTAGTTTTTGCTCGAAAGGGTAAGAAACATTCATCCATACACACATATGATAAATCGGTCTGCAGTAACAAATACAGTGTTATCTCTGACCGCTTCTAAGCCAAGTGATTGCGAAGGTGCCCTCGTCAGGCCCTTATAAGAGCATTACCTATCCGGGATGGAGACATAAAAACAGCGCCAAAGCCCTTCTTGCTGAGGAATTTAAAAGGAATTCGTAAAATGCGCATAACGGCAGCTTCGAGACAAGTTTGAGATGCGTCAATAATACATGCGTCTTTGCCGTGGTTTCATGTAAATATTTAAAAAAAAAAGTACTAGCCTTCACCCGCTGCCAAGAGATTTGATCAACGCTATTTTTGCAATCAAGCTAAACTCTTTTGTATGGGTATATAGGTTTACAAAATAGGTATTATATAATAACCTACTTTGTCCTAGTTACAAATAGTCCATGATAGTGTAATTCCGCATAACTACAATGGACAATAACGCGTAAATACAAAATTCATTAAATTTTCACGTGGTAGACGACGTGGTGGAGGAAGTGGTAGCTCAGTTTGATACGTACCTTAGTTAGCTGACCCGATCCGACAGGCCGAGTATTCGATTATTATAAGTTGTAGCTGCCATGTTCCTCATTGTGCCCGGATAGTGGCGACAAATTCGCAACCTGTCACACTGGGACTCAACTTAAACATGCGAAATGCGGTGTGTAACATCTCTGCCTACCCCTCTCGAGGGATGTTATGTGATGTGGAACTACACTCACTTTTGAAGTGAAACTTTGTATTGGATTGTGAATCTATCATAACGGCAGTCTGTATAATCCGGTATTCTAAGCAATACCTAGGCAATTAATAGATTACCTAGAACGTATAGGATACCTAGAACGAAATATGGTGTCACGCGAAACCTCTCCAATTCCCTCTCGAGGAATTACAGCGTTAATTTGTGTAACGTTAATTGTTATGAGAAAAAACTAATAATTTATTACATTGATACTGATTTCTTTATTTATTTGCAGTTCCGCGTTATTTAATGTTGTTGACGCCAATTTTTTTTTTTTTTTGTGCAGGGCTGAGTCTATTTGCGTTGAAAAAAAAAGAATAAACAGAAATACTTACTATCTTAAGCGTCGGACACACGACTCAACTGAAAGTGACTTTGTGTCCCAACAAATTGCTTTTAGAATTAAATATGAAGGAAGGGCTATTTTCACTCTCCCGACTGACACATCCTATCGATCTCAGAACCAGTTGCCTTCAGCTACAAATTACCAGTCCCTGGACAAGACATCTCACTCCTTTTAAAAGACAGTCCCCAGTCAGGTCAGGGGCTTACTATAACCGCTTATAGCTAGAAATTGAAATGTATTGTTTTCCTTACTGTTAGCCTTTTTTAGGGTCAGTTTAACTATGACAATGATACCCGTTCACCGATTTGTTTTTGTTTAGCTTTATCTCACTCTGCCGTTCACCATGTCATTCACCTTTTAGAAGTTTGTAGTATGCTTTTAAACCATTCTAAAGCCGACTTTAAAACTGCCAGGGAACCAGGATGCTTTTTAAAAGGTTTTCGTTAGCCCCCTGTTTTAGAGCCATTGCACACTTTTTATACCACTAATACAAACAAGCATACGGCCATCCTGATGGTGAGCTGTCACCATAGCCTATGGACGTTTGCAATACTCGAGCATGCTTTGCTGAGGTTTCACTGTTGAGTTTATTTTATAACTACAAAAAACATACCAAAAAAGTCTACCTAGAACTGTACACACCATTATATCACGCAGGCAGTCGACTATATATCCATCACAAATATAAATGAACTAAATATTCTGTTTTGGGTACCTCTAGTTTTGGGTTCGAATCCAGGCTTACCTGGCTTACCGGTCTTGGATGTAGTATTATTATATATAGATACCATGTCGTTGCTTGGTTCCTGTGACGCAAGTTTTTACGATACTTACTTCAGGGCTGAGTCATTGTGTTTGATTGATGTGGTTCATTTATTTGTTTTAAATTATCCTTTCTTATTTCAGCAACTTAATCTTTGTCTAAGTTTTCGTCTATAAGGGCTCTAATATTCTTTGAATATTCCTCGTAGCTTTTTCACACGATTCGAATAGTTAAATCCAGTTCAGAAACCATTGCTCCTTCTTGACTGTCTTGTTTACAGACTTGTTAACAAACAACGTAATGCATTAGCAACTTACCTTGTTTTCTTGTTCAGTTGAATTAATAGTTGTTTGACAAGGACTGCCAGTGATTTCAGGTTCGTATTTATCTGTTTCTGTAGATTGATGATGATGTTTCTGTTCGAAGTTAGAACTGAATTGTTGAATCGATGGAAAATAATTTTGGGGCTGCGCTAACATGTTTTTAGTGTCGGATACAAGCCACTTTTTGCGGTCGACACAGCACACCATCGCAGGAAACGGCTCGGCTTGCATGGCTACAATTAAGTGTCGTTTGTTCATGTTACTTGTATCTTCAACTGATGAGTTTGCATCCACCGTATATACATGTATGTAGTGGAAGCAACTGGACAGTATCAGAGCAGGTAGTAATCCATTTCATATTGTTTATATGAAATTTTAATATTTACTGGTGGCTGGTGTCCGCCACAAGACACATGTTTGATCAAAGTAACAAATAAAGTACGTTTTCGTTTTGAATACATATTTAATGTCGCGTCTCGACAGTAGGAATCACTTATATGAGAATCTACGTAGTTTTCTGTTAAAATTAATAAAAAAGAAAAAAAATCAATTCGTCGACAGATTCTTGAATCTTTATGCAGGTAGAAGTCAGTCGGGAGAGCAACACAGACATTTACATTAGTTTATATTTAAAAAGATGAAACGAAAAATCTTAGTCTAAAACTATCTTCTGGTATTTAAATTTGAATTCTGAACTGATCTTACGCACAAAAAAGCCTTTTAAATTATATACTTCCTTCCTTTTCTAAACTATAAAAGACAATATAAGAGCGAGCGAGATATCAGTAGTTTTATCATTGCGTAACATTAAGAATGGGTAGCAAAATATGCAAATGGTTGATTCACGCTTGCCTCAAATAACCAAAGGGAAATTTTTTTACGAAGGTTTTAATGTTTTTACCCCAAGGCTTTAGCAGTTAAATTGTTATTAAGGTCAGTTTTGAATAATTTCGACGGCTCCACCATTACAATGGCTACCTACGTTATGTATAATACACAATTTGATTTAAAAGTCTGCAATATAGCTTTGCTGTATGAGAGTACAACTTCTGACCAGAAGTTCAGGTCGTCAGGTACATATATATTGATTTTTTCTTCCGTATATAATCTTCTACAACAAGAATTTAAAGTCAAAGATGTCTAAAAGGCAATCGTCTATTATTGAGAATAAACAAGACGAGACAAATAAATAAATTTGGTGAAAAAATTGCTAATAATAATTGCTCAAAGCAAAATGGCTAATTGTACCAAAAATCTTTGAATAAAACATTTGAAATTGAATGAAATAAAAAAGTAAACAACACAAAAATAATAAAATGCCTATTATTTGAGGCACCCATAAAATAAATTACTTTTGCTCTTATACGAAGATACGTCTACAAATTGAATTCATAGTTTAATACGGGATTAAATTATTTTATAAGTCATTACGCATTAAGTATTATTAGATACAATTTATTATCTTTCATTACCAGTAAGGCACATTACAAAATCATTTTCAATAGAATCACACAAAGCAAATCAAATTTGAAATAAGCCAGAAGTCAATCATCTACATTTTGGATGGTCTGTACAAAGGAACCATTTGGAATTCTTAGAAATTCCATCAAGTAGTGGTCGCAGGTGGCCGCGGGCGGAGACGGGTTGGTACACTAACTCAATATAGGAACCACTTTTGAAACGAGTCAAACGATTTTCAACTTTATCAAAACATTGAATAGTAAGGGACCGGACGTTTTTTAGTTTGCCAAACATTAATTTGATCTGACCTATTTTTGTAATTCATTTAAGAATTCTGATTCTTTTGTCTACATTTTTTTACTTATATTAATCTATATGAATCATAGACATATCTGACAATAGTGAGGTCATCACAATATAGAAAAAAGTATCGATATAAAAGTTTGTATTTTTTTTTTTTGGTTTCCTAAAAACAAAAAGAAAGTTTTTTATCTTGATCATGTCAAAGTGTTGATTGATAGCGAAATAATATATAAAGAAATATTTTTCGAAATACCTTTCTAGTTTTGAGGTTCAAAAGACATTTGATGGTATGCTAGAGTTGCATCTACACACAGTTTTGTGTGTGTGCGTTTGTGATTTGTATTCAAAGCAATATTTATGGTATGTCCATGCGTTTAATGGGTTCGCCCGAGGTGGAGCCTTGTTTAAATTACTGGTTGCTCCGTCGACTTGGGCCGAATGACGTCGGGAGCCGCACTACCAGTGAAAATGACGGCAGAAAGCGAATTTTTCTCGCAATTTAGATCATTTATGGCCTTTATGCATGTGTATTGTCATGAATAAGATGTAAAGAACTTCAAAGAGGTTTATTTAAGTTCATTTGTGTGAATTTAACTCTAGTGTTCCCAAGTGATTCCAGAAAGGTGGTAATGACTTTCACAAGCGTGCGTGATACCTTGGTATTGCAAAAATGTATAAGCTGCGAGATTTTTTGCTTCAAGATCAGTATTAAAGACATGAAAAGAATTTAGGTTATTATTAGATATTTATTTATTAGGTTAGTTTGACGACCTCGGTGGCGCAGTGGTGTAAACAGCCGACTGCTAGAGGTTCCGGGTTCGAATCCTGGCGGCCCGCCCCCACTTTGTGTTATTTGCAAGACGCATTGTTCGCTTACCGGTCTTGGATGTTGTATTCTTATCTATGTAGTATATACCATATCGTTGCTTGGTTCCTGTGACACAAGTTCTTACGATACTAACTGCAGGGCTGAGTCAATATGTGTGTCGTGATGTGGTTATTATTATTATTATTAATAATTGCAATTGTCGGTCCATGTCCGCCAAAAAATGCAAGATAATCTTGTCGTTTTATTTCTACCAAAAACCGAAAATGTTCAAATTTAAAAGCTTTTAGTAAGTAAGAACGTAGTGGGATTTTAATACCGTTCGCAGAATCTTCTTAGTGATAATTAAAATGTTTTCATCCTACCTTCTTATCTGAGGAACATTAAAACATTATCTCAACTTATAAAGACGTAACTTTTATCAAACTATAAAACGAGGAACGCGACTTAAGTATCGTGGCTTGTATTTTAAATTCCAGGCATAATAAGCTGACATGTTTGTTTGTTTCTGGGATTTTTGTACATTTTTAGATCAGCTATGTTTTTTTTTGTGTCAATTCTACCCATTACCATAGACATTCCTTAATCTCACCGTCACAACTCCAGTTAGCCAGGAGCCAGACGATGTTAGAGAAATCCTGTATTATTATATCCCTATGAACACGTAAGTTAATATGCTAATAAGAATTTATATGAGGTTGAAACGTAATTAATAAATCTGCATAAATTTTATGATGGACTGTTATTAGTATGATGGTCAGAGTAAGATTAAATAATCTTGTGTCGCCGCTGCAACGATATGGTATAAACTACATAGATAAGAATATTACATCAATGACCGGTAAGCGAAACAATGCAGCTTGCTAATAACACAAGCTCCGCCCCCACTGGGATTCGAACCCGGAACCTGTTTACACCACTGCGCTACTGAGGTATACTTAGAGAAAAATATTTTTAGGTATCTGTATCTAGCCGATGGTATATTATTTCTAACTAGCGACCAGCCCCGTCTTCGTACGGATATTATGCATGTATTATATGAATATAAACCTTCCTCTTGAATCACTCTATCTATTAAAAAATCGCATCAAAATCCGTTGCATAGTTTTAAAGATCCAAGCATACATAGGGACAGAGAGCGAGTACCTACTTTGTAGTCATGAAATAAAATTTTAACTTTTTTACCAGCCGAAAAGTTACGGTGTATTCACACCATTACCGACGGTATATCATAACGCAATGATACTATAATTGTAGGTTATTAATAAAAGTAAATAAATAAGATGAAAATCAAAGAAAGCGACCGCGAACAACAAAGCAATCTTGCGCAACAATAAATAACGAAGTAAGCCAGCTATTGTGGAAGCGCAATTAACCGGTAAATCACAAGTTAGATAAAGAAAATAAATAAATATAATAAGGCTTACTCGCAGACGGCAGATTAAGTAGAGGTAAGGTAATAACCGCTTCACGACCAACGGATTACAGTGAGCGCTCGGCCTAATCATACAGGAACTGGAGAAATAGTTTGCGGTAGTCTTGAACTAAAAATACTTCATTCTTAGTTTGGTCATTTTACCATCTGTTAGGTTATGGTTAACCTTTTATGCAATGTCATGAGCAAACAAATGGCTCAACTGATGGAAAATGATACCATCGTCTGTTGACACAATCGTCAAGAGCATCGCCTATAGTAATAATAATGACAATAACCACATCACGACACACACATTGACTCAGCCCTGCAGTAAGTATCGTAAGAACTTGTGTAACAGGAACTAAGCAACGATATGGTATATACTACATAGATAAGAATACAACATCCAAGACCGGTAAGCGGAACAGTGCGTCTTACTAATAACACAAAGTCCCGCTCCCGCCGGGATTCAAACCCTAGCTCTAGCGTAGCAGTCGGCTGTTTACACCACTGCGCCACCGAGGTCGTCAACATACCCCATGCCATACGCATACCTATGCATTACCCATGTAAAGCTAAAGATGCACTGCACAGCGAACTGCTTCACGTTGTAAA
Source organism: Choreutis nemorana (assembly GCA_949316135.1). NCBI lineage: Eukaryota > Metazoa > Arthropoda > Insecta > Lepidoptera > Choreutidae > Choreutis > Choreutis nemorana. The sequence goes on from OX438614.1 coordinate 665,583, forward strand.
TAGAAAGAAATCTTAGCAACTTTACCGTAAAGTCACGGAATGGGAGGTCCCCGACAGGACGAAGAATCCACAAATTGGCGGTTTGACTATCGAGGGAACAGGGGTGGGTCTGCAACAGTCACCTACGCGACCCTAGCCTGTTCTATGACGGTTCATACTATCAAACAAAGTGCTGGAGCTAACCGTAAGCAATGCTCTGACGCGGCGTCAGAACGCTTTGATTTCGAACGTTACATCATTCTATTCTAGTCAGTATGACGTTAAAACGCGACGCTATGACGCTATGTACGCGTACTGTTTTGAGAAACCGAAGTCATTATTACATTTCAAAAAGTTTACAATCTCATTCTGGACCAGAATTAATTATTATTAGTTGCGGATTAGTTTTAGATGTAGTCAGAATAAATCAGAAGCTCAACATTTGTTAAATACTTCTTCACTTCGATAAACTCCATTTATTCCTTCGTTTTCCAATTAAAATTCCATCGCGGATCCTTTCAACGGTCTAATAGTTTTTAAGTGTTCATTTCGCTCAATTCCATGCGAAGTGGTTCAGCATTTGTAATGAATACGCTCCAGTATCGTGAAAAGAACTTGTATTTTTTATTAAATGGAACTAAAGTTATCGTGAAAGAAATTTCTTACTGTTGTGAATAATTTTGAAAATTAAGTTATTTAGTCTAAAATTAATTATCCAAAATTTATTATAATAATAACCACATCACGACACATACATGCACTCAGCTTTGCACTAAGAAATACCTAATCTTGTTTCGCAAACACTAAGAAACGATATGATATAAACTACATAGATCAAAATACAACATCCAAGACCCGTAAGCGAAACAATACGTCTTGCAAATAACACAATGTTCCGCCCCACCGGGAGTCGAACCCGGAATCTCTAACGTAGCAATCAGTTGATTACAACGTTCGCCACAAGATCTATCAAATATTTAAAAATAACCTAAAAGTAACATTCATAGCTAGATATTGTTACCTTTATATCATTATTGTTACTTAAAATGTAACTTATCTAATATCAAAATTACTATTACGTAAGTTCGGTATAGATTGGTTGGCGCAACACTAATTATGGTCGATGAATCATGCGCGGGCGCAGCTCTCGATCGGTCGCAATTATCGATGTTATCGTACCTTATAGATACAACACTATTGTATACTCAATTTGATTTATAGTACAATATCTAGGAAGTCTCGGAAACATACTGTTACTTGTATTGTTCCTATGGTCGAGATTTGTTCGAAATTAATAGAAATGTTATAAGAGAGAAGACGGCAAAGTTTAAATGAAATACTTTTGAAAAAAGAAAACATGGTGTTTCTTGTCGGATTGTTCCGTGTATGACATTCCGAACCCATGGTAGTTTTAAAAATGGCCGGCTGGCAACGACCCCGCGATTCCTTTGGTAATTAGGTTGTAGTAATATAAACTTAATTCGCAAACAGCTAATATATCTGTGAATGAATGAAATTTATTATTATTCTTAGAATTACTCGATGCGTAAGCAACTGAAAGCTGGATTGAGAGAGAATGCCCATAAAATGATGATTGAAAGAAAGAAAAACTGTTTCACTTCAGTTTAACACATATGTGTGTGTGTTCGTCACATTTGACGCTAAAAGTCATCGATTCTTGTTCTTTTAAGAAGAGGATTTAACATATTCATAGACTTGTTTTGAAATTTAAGATATTAAAAACGTATATGATATTCACCAAAGTTCCAAATAAGGGACTTTACAAGGAATTTCGTTAACTTTGCTGAAATTAATAATACTCGTTCTATCTACAATATCTAACTTCAAAATGTAACTAAATGAATGTGTCACTTTTCTCATGTAATTAAGTGGCTTATCAGACATCTAAAGTTCCCATTTTAACACCTTAAGATGTGTAGAATCTCCATAGATCCACGTAAAACTGTTTCGAATTAAATGAGGCTTACAGAACTTTCTTAATGTTTTTTCCTCCCTAATAAATAACATTTCTTGTTATTTAGTAGCTGTCAAAGTAATAAAACAACTTGATTTACATTTCCTAATAAACATTCATGAACATTATCGGAATTTAACAGTTGCTTACGATTTGTCAACAGTTTCTGGGTATCTGAATAAATATTTTGTTACTAAATGATTTCAAATTATAGCATTTCTATAAAAATCATTGTCATTGCGATCCTAATCGAAGGATACACGTCTTCAAAGATGAAGAGTTACAGATCAAAAGCAACAAAGATGTCGGCAACAGCGACACGACATGTCAAGGAGTCAAACTCCGCAAACATACTGATGTGCAAGCAATGGTGGAAGGTCTGCTGGGTGTACGGAGACCAGGAGAAATACTACAGACAGTTATACGGTAAGAGGAAGATCAACAACATCAATAACAGCTTTATCAACTTCGATCTGACCGACACCAAGCGTCCCGGAGCGCAGATCACTGAACTCACTGATGATTTCTTCCAAGATAACGTCAATACGCCAATAGAACCCGCTCCAGATGAAATCAGGACGGAATACGCAGATGCTGATCCTATTTACGGGTTCAACGAGCCTCCGACGTGGCAGAAAGACCAAAGACGACAACCCATCCAACAGCATTACGAAGACTATATAAACTCGAAAGAACTAGATGAAATTCTTGGACCTAATTTAAGCGCGAGCAGCATCAAAGATATGTTAGAAAACGGGCTACCTCTCCATACTAAATCTATGCAAATATTAGACAGTAAAGAAAAATTACATAAAAACGGGAATGTGTTCGGGAAAACTACTAGAACAGTGAGTAGGACGAAAAAGGGGGCGTTAGTGACTGAGGAAACTGAAGTATCTACTGATGGGAGGTCGGTGGCTAATCTTAGGTTTGAGAGGAGTTCAGTGAAAATGGGGCCGAATAGAGTGAAGGAGGTCCTGCAGCCACTGACGGAAGACAAGGTTTTGGACGAGTACATGAGGACCAAGTGTGTTGGAGACACGTTGACGACCAGAACTACCACGCTGGTCACCGTGTCACAAACGTCAGTTACCAGCTGTAATGAGTAAGTACTTAGCTAAGTAATGATGTTTAAAAGTAGGCTTTATTTTGCAGGGGTTTAGTTTGAAATTTGAATCACAGAATGAGGTCAATGGAATGAAACGCATACACAATTGAGTTTTATAAGACTGGACTAGGAGAAGATTTTAAAACAACTAAAATACCCTTCATTTAAACATTTTGTAAAGAAAAGGCATTATTAGTGGTCATACTTAAAACTTACAGACAATTTCAAAGGTGGTTTTAATACTTAATAATGATATTCTTCGAACAATACCCATTTTTGCATTTTACACCTTGTTTTTAACTTGGGTGGGCGTCTCGTTCGCTAGAGTTGTTGGTTGGCATTTTTGCGATATAGCGACGCGTGGATTTTAACTCTTTAGTATTCTTATAATAACGATATTACCGAGAATTCCTGCTTGTGCGGAACCATTTGCGGTCTGGAGTTACAGGCTTAAAGCAACGCACCCGTGTTATACTTTAATGTAGATGCGAAAGAGTATTGATGTTTATTTCAGGGACTATTTTTGGAATGAAGAATTCGAAAACTTTTTACCAGAGCAGATATTTAATCATTACAATAAACTGGTATAGAATGAAAAAAATAACAAGTAAAGTTAGTACTTTGTTAATTAAGTCATGAATGAACTTACATGAATTATAAGGTTTTAATTAACATATTTAACCTTATCGGGGAGAAACTTTTTGCCTTGTTTTCGTGATGGATGACTATCGAAAAAAAAACACAAGAATTAATTTGATTAAATCCATCGTTCGCTATAATATCGATATCAAACTCAATAGTAACTAGATCGATCAATAATCCCTCGGTATGAACAAGCAAAAACTTAATAAAACATCGGACATTGTAAACGGTAGCTTTGTAAGATACAATCTCGCTGTCCCTGCCTCGAACGCCATGTTTGTTTCTTTTTTTTCCGTCGCGGCCGGGCGGCGGGCAAAGGCCGCAGTCTTATACAGCCGGCTGTGTTAAATTGAGCAGATTAAGTTGCGGATTGAAATAGTTTTTTCTTTCGCATATCACGTCATAATTCAAACGAATTTATCTTGATGTAATGATACGAGGCGATGATTACTTTGACGATAAGCTGTTTTCATTAAAATATTTTACAAGGTGACATTTAGAGCAAAAAATATTTTTAATGTGCAAGCATGCTTGTATAATCCGATCCCTATATACACATGAGCTCGCTGTTGCAAATTATAAAATCAATTAGCTTGACTAATTAAATTATGACAAATAGATTTACAAAAACATAAATCAAGTAGGTAATTTCCATTTACACACGAAGTTATGCGTTTGACATTTCTCAGCAAAATCTAAATACGTATAAATTAAGATAAATCTTCAAATTGTGTCATTACGTAAAACAAAGTCACTTTCCGCTGTCTGTCCCTATGTATGCTTAGATCTTGAAAACTACGCAACGGATTTTGATGCGGTTTGTTTTAATATATAGAGTGATTCAAGAGGAAATTGTATTATGTTTATTATGCATGCTTAACATCAGCAGCATAAGCAGCTAACAATTAAAAATATAAAAATATTGTTATTTTAAACCTAAAACAAACCGCTGAAAAGATGTTTCTTTGACGCAACAAATTTTAAACACAATACTACAATGCACCAAAAATTTATGTTCATAGAAAATAAAGCAATTTGAAATCCCAAAGCTTTCCCATTGTTTTAGTAATCGCCTAGCGGAATAAAAACCGCAAAACTGACTCTGTCGACATCGGTTATCGATATTTTGCACGAAATAACTGTCGATAAAATAACTGCTGTAACGGAACATGGCAACACTACCGACAGGTGTTGCCTGTTCTTGTTATTTGCGTCTTCGGTTGTGGCAAGAGTATTATTAAATTCATTATGGTATTCATTGTTATTCTAGTGTTGGAATATAAAGTTATATAATGACGCATGATAGGTATGTGTGTACATTACCTTAATAAAACAAAAAAATAAAGGAAAATATGATATCACGTCACAGATGATTGTTGACGACCTCTGTGGCGCAGTGGTGTAAACAGCCGACTGCTACGCTAGAGGTTCCGGGTTCGAATTCCGGCGGAGGCTTTGTGTTATTTGCTAGACGCATTTTTTCGCTTGCCGGTCTCGGATGTTGTATTCTTATCTATGTAGTTTATACCATATCGTTGCTCAATGCCTGCGATACAAGATTATATTTTAGTGCAGGCCTGACTCAACGTGTGTGTCGTGATGTGGTTATTATTATTTTATAGCTTTAATATCTTATTGTTATATTGTATTATTCAACTAACTGGAAAATGGCTGTCCCTGACAATTTTTATTTTGTCAATCATTTTATTAAATATACATTAATAATGACTAAACATTGGTTATCTTCTCTTCAAGTATCCTTATATACCATGTGTTAAAAAGAGTATGCAAAGCACATATAACATATAATATATTAATAAAGCAACCAAAGCCAACCGTCAAGATACCACCATTCATAATTATTAACAAAAAAACCACATTAAAATCGGTTCATCCGTTTAAACACTACGATGCAACAGACTGATACGCAGATTGGCAGATACACTTGTTAAACTTACATCATTCCAGTTTTTCCGCCAGGGGTTAAAAATTAAGTGAAGGTTAAGTCCTTATTAAAGCCGTTCAAGTTGAATAGAGTTTTTATTATATGCCATAGATTATATAATCATTTTTTTGTACATAAGTCTACCTGTAAACACAGTATGCAGCCCAGCTCAAACAATTCACTCTGAATTGATCATTGTTCTTGGAAACTACTGGTTTTACCGTTTAGAATTATACGTAAAATAACACTGAGGATCCTCTGAGGAGGTGGTAGCTCAGTTTGTAACGTGCCTTGGTTAAGCGACCGACCCGACCTGACAGGTCGAGGGTTCGAGTCTCGTTGTACTTTGTAGCTGCCATGCCAAACAACAGATTAGCAACGTGTCACACTGGGACTCAACATAAACATCCGAAATGCGGTTTTTAACACCTCTGCCAACCCCTCACGAGGGCTTATGGCGTGAGTTATGTTATGTACTGAGAATTTTCGCCCACGATCAACTTTTTGAATAATCGATAAATGGGCTAATTTTCCTTTTTGATACAAATTCACGGGCAAACGAGCCGAAGACTCACCTGACGGAAAGTCATAGCCTTTTGACTCGACGATTCCCTTGATATCTGAAACGCCAAGAGCACTGCGAATGTGTTGCCTGTGCTGAGGTAGACTTATACCTCTAGTGCCGGTAATTACTGCCTCTCCAATCCATCGAACCGAAACAGCGAACTGTTTTACGGCAGAAATAGAAAGGAGTGGTATGAACACATATGATCTCTCACGTAGACCTACCACCTGTCAAACCCCTACATTCTACAGTCTGGTACCGATCCAGACGATTCTCCTTCTAGTGTAATTGATATTTTTGATAGACCTTTTTTACGCCTACCAAAAATCGGTCACCTACTAACAACAGCTGTGGGCAGGAAGCAGAAGAACGCGTTTTTTTTTCGTTATAGGAACCCGTACCCAAAATTTACTAATAATTACTAGACGCACTGTTTCGCTTACCGGTCTTGGATGTTGTATTCTTATCTATGTAGTATATACCATATCGTTGCTTAGCGCCTGCGACACAAGTTCTTACGACACTTACTGCAGGGCTGAGTCAATGTGTGTGTCGAGACGTGGTTATTATTATTATTACTAAGCCTCCGCAGTACTTCCGTCCTTCCATGGGTTATATCTTATAAACCATAATAACTAGGCTACTATAAACATAAACAATTATACAATTAAGGGGGGCTCCTATAGAAAAAACAAAAACATTTTGTCCTGTACTTGTTTCTTACGATATTATTTAAAAAGTACACATTGTTTAATCTCGTACGATGGTGCTCGGACACGAAGTGTTCCCTTTATGTGTGAGTCCGACTCACACTTGACCAGTGTTTTTATTCGATCCAGTGGTTGTCGATCCGCAGGAAAAGGGTAGGGCTTCTCGGCCTATTTCCTTTCTAATATATTTTATTTCTCAAATCTTAATCTGTTATTGTAATTTTTAAAGATGAGTTTTCGTAAAAAAACGTGTCAAAATTTTAATGTTTCCTTTAATTATTTTTAGTTTCTATATGTGTAAAATTTTAACAATTACTCGAATTTATTTATTCTTTGGTTGAATGAACACTCTTAAATATCTTTTTAAGAAGTTTAAAAAAGTATTTAAATGTGATGTCTGAAAATAAGAAAAAAAATATCATAAAAATAAGATACAAAAATATTACCAAATACCTAAATAGAGGTCAATCAACTATTTCTGAAATGTTATTTTAAAATGAAAAATAGCTAGAGTTTATTATTCAAATATATTAGTTTATATTCAGAAACGAATGAGGTTACTCCATAACTGATTGCTTGTTATAAATTCCATCGACGTTATGTTTTTAAATTAAGTTCTTGGGATCAACATCTTTGAAGGAATTTTGAATATTTTTCAATATGGTTTATTTTATTACATGGTAAGATTTAACTTGGGTGACTTGGGACGACGTGGTAGCTCAGTTTGGTACGTACCTTGGTTAACCGACCGACCCGACCCGGATCGAGGGTTGCCGTACGATGTAGCTGCCATGTTCCTCATCATGCCAGGATAGTGGCAACTGATTCGCAACCTGTCACACTGAGACTCAACATAAACTTGCTGAATGCGGTGTGTAACACCTCTGCTTACTCCTCTCGAGGGATTACGATGAGTTTTAGTTATGTGAAGAATTAAAATTCTTCTAAAATAAAATTCTTTCATTTGAGACTCAAATAAGCACAGTTGTATAAAATTGTACTTGTAATAAGCAATCTGTATCAATCTAAACACTAAGATTGCTTGTAATATCCTAACTGCTAAGAACATCGATCTAATATTTATACATACACAATCCCGTATAAAACTTCGCTTACAAAGTGGGCTCAATTTTGGATAGAGAGCAAGATAAATAGTTCTATTAGAAATAAACACACATTTAAGCAAATTCAACCTTAACAACAATACAGAAAGCTGTATCAACCGATCCTACTAAAAGCTGATAAATTTCACTTGACATGCTGAACAAACAGTCCACCGAAATGTTCTATTTGGTGGACATTTGGTGAGGACATTTTCTCTCGCTTGATTGTGTTTCTAAAAAGAATTAGATCGATGGCTAAGAAATGAATGGAAAAGCATTATGATTAAAACCTCTAATCTATAAACTTTCCATTACTATGCACTGATTATTATTAACATTACATTCAAATGATTTATGTTATAGATTAAAATATATTGCAAATAGAAAGTAGGCACCTCATAAAATCTACCAATCTGGAGAGTTAATGGATAGCATAAATATTTTCTTACCGTTCCTCAGATATCATTTCCGAGTAATATAAATGTAGTTAGAGATCTGGACCTCATCGCTCATCAGGTGTATCTTAATTTGAAATCTTTGCAGCAGCTGGAGCTTCCTTCAACATCTATCAAGCGAATCTGTGTTTCTGCTTAGCTATGTTGGATGATATCCTTCAAGTCTGCTACTGGACTATGAAATATTTTATCAATTTCTATACCACTGCGGTGGCAAACAAGCGTGTGGCTCGCCTGATGGTAGGCAGTCACCGTAGCCTGTACACGTTTGCAATACCAGGGGTATCATGCGTTAAGGGGTATATATTTTTTTTTTTTTTTTTTTCATCATGCGTTAAGCCAACCTGACCTGCAGGAACCTTTTAACACCCCTTTTGAAGAACCCCATGCGATAGTCATTAGGAAAACCATGTCCAGTTCAGGGAGTTGCATGCTGATCTGTATTATAAATATATTTCGGGAAACTGCATGATCTGATCGCCAGTACTCTTGCATATCATCTTCAAGAGATAAGACGTTGGCTGAGTTTCCACTTTGATATTTTATTATTTATTTGGTACACTAAAATAATACAAAAAATTTTATGTATTGGGTTTTAATACAAACATTACTTATGACTGAATTGTATTCCACTTAATACAAATATTACTTATGACTGAATTGTATTCCACTTTATTGTATCTATGTTACTGATGGATTTCAAATTTAAAAACAAATTTTGTTTTATCTAACTTTATATTTGACTTTGAGAGGTCGTTTTAAGTAAGGCACATAGGTAATATAGGGTTGTATGGTATTGTTATTATTTGGTTGATATACAACACTATATAGGTACAATTTCATGGCATACGTTTCATTCGCTGCCATGAATTTGAAATCTCTCCCAGCAATGTTCCCCAAGCGCGATAACTTGGAAGTAGAAAGCATTTTCATCGTCGCTTACCATAAAGTGAGATTCTAACGGGAGGTATAACATCTTTACCTCCACATGGGCAACGCTTAGGCGGTGCTCTTGGCGTTTCTCGACATCAGGGGTATCGTTGTATCAATCATTTTCTATCATGTAAACCGTTTGGTTGTTTACGGCTACTGCCTGATGAATACCACATTTAAAAAATCATTACCCTTCTTTAGTAGTCAGGTAAAAAGTATGTATTTTTCGCATTGTTCATGTCTAGTCTCGTCTTAGTCCGGACTGGACTATGAAATCACCATCGCCATTTGAAATAGAACACTGTTGTCCTCTGAGTATCTCATGAACATTTGTACGGCAAATGTATAACCTAATATATACCTTTCCCTACATAACACAGCAAGTGTGTTCATATTTTTATTTTATTTATAGCAAGTTTATATTTTCAACTAAATAGGAGACATAAATTTTTCAATTTCAGTATAAAAAAATATCCAAAAACCAAGAGTATTAAGACCTGGTAACGAAAGTTTTTTTTTAAATTTTGATATAATAATAAACCACATCACGACACACACATTGACTCAGCCCTTCAGTAAGATTGAAGAATCTTTTATCGCAGGTACTAGCAACGATATGGTATAAACTACATAGATAAGAATACAACATCCAAGACCGGTAAGCGAAATGATGCGTCCTGCAAATAACACAAAGATTCGCCCCCGCCGGGATCCAAACCTCTAGCGTAGCAGTCTGCTATATACTCAAATGTCGTCAAATATCGTTTACAATTAGTTTTTGACATAATTCAATTTTAATATTAATCGTTTATCCTAGTTTTACAATCACACTTTAATCTCGTATCTACTCCGCGTCCGCAACGCAGTTAGTCATTCAGTTGCATAATTAAATCAGATTTATTGAAACACGGCACGCCACCATTTTACTTCTCAAATTGCAATTTATCTGCTTATAAATATATCTTATCTGTGGAAAATATTCATCGGAAAAGTTTTATGCATAAAATCTTATGTCTAAATATCTTTTATTTATGTAAATCTTAATTTCTTTTTTAATAAATCAGTAACTGACCAAAACTTCGATACCGGTCGTTTGTTTCTACCCGAAAGCGATGAAGCAAAAAAAGTGGGGTTATGTGTTTGACCTGTATGTATGTATGTCCATTCTTATGTTCCCTCGTAAATATTAAGCGACTCAACCGATTTTGATGAATGATATGTCGTTGGATTTGTCTATTCTACGCGAGTGTAACAGGGTATTTAAAATTTTAAAACTCAATATGGCGAATTTCTGGACCTAAAATTTTGTTCAAATTAATTAAAAAAATTAAAAAAAATGTTTCAAATTAAAGTTTTTATCGCTCGAATATCATTGATTACATAAAAAAAAATTGTATACCTTTTCACTTCGTGACTTTGACTCAAATCTTAATGCAATATTCAATTTGACCAAAGCGACCAATTTGATCCAGCCTTTCCGCCACTCTTCACTACATAGCATAAAACACAGTCGCTTCCCGCTGTCTGTCCCTACTTATGTTTAGATCTTTAAAACTACGCCACCGATATTGATGCGGTTTTTTAATACATAGAGTGATTCAAGATTGAGGTTTACGTGTATATTATACACGCATAATCCGTGCGAAGCCGGGGCGGATCGCTAGCAAAACATAAATAAAAACAATAAAATCGAAAAAACGTCAAGAAAAATCTTATTTGAAGTCGGTACTAAAATTTTAAGCATATTTCTAGTAGCTTCCAAAAATTACGTGCTCACGACATCAATATTTGCTCTTACCATATAGATGTTTCTTTCCAACTGATGAGTTTGCTTACGTGTTAGACAGAGAGGGATGTATGTAAAATTTCTCGGTAGCCAATGTTTTCTTATTTGTCGAGCTCTCGAGGTGTCGTAGGCTTTTCCAATTTATTCACTACAAACAGGTGGCACAGGTTTCAGGGTTCCTTGGTGAAATGGTTTTATCTTGCCTCGGTTTTTTCTGGCTATTGGGCAGCTGTCCCCGCTAAAACTTTGTCCGCGGGTACATCTGGCTGACTGTACAAAGTCAAAATATTTTGATTCGAATAGACTTCGAAGAAGTACTTTTAAATCGCAATCTTTTTATACTACCACCGGTTCGAAACGCTATTTCTACGGGGAAGAATCAAAATCAAATAATTTTTTATTCAAATAGACTTAAAATAAGTACTTTTAAATCGTCATCTTTTTAAACTACCACCGATTCGAAACGCTATTTCTACGGGGAAGAAACCTCCGTAGTTGCTTTTTTCAAAATAATTACAACAATTTGTGAATCAAATACAGTTTTCTAATTGTAAACCTAACTTTTCTATAACTTTAAGTAATGTAAACCAATCTTTTTCTAAATTAAAGTCTATGACCAAGTCTATATTATAAAATAAAATAATAAATTACATGAATTACAAAGCATGAAATGTACATGACTAGATAAATACCAAAATAAATAATTTTACATCTTTGCTCGCTTGCTTTCCTATGGCTTCGTTTTCCGATACATTTTATTATACAAAAAAAAATTATTAGCATTTTTATCATTCTTAATTTTATCCGACCACAGTGAAACAAAAAGGAGGTTTATTGTTTTGATTTAATATTCAATTAACTAGAAATATAAAAAATACAATAACAATTTAAAAAACTGTTACATTAAGTTCGTTTCGTGCTTGACCATTTTACAGCTTGTTATAAAAGTGCCTATTATGGTAATTTGTACTCGGACACCGGTGGATGCTATCAATCTTATTCAAATCTTAACAGAGTTGGACTAGGAGTTCCATAGATCCTTCGCGCATCATCAGAAAATTTTGATCCAAAATAATTTTATGAAGACGCAAACCTCTATAGGTAATAGGTGGGTAATCTTCGTTATTTTTCTTGTGATTAAAAAACTCTTGTAGACGTGGTAGCTCAGTTTGTTACGTGCCTTGGAAAACCGATCGACAGGTCTCGGGTTGCTGTCAGTTGTAGCTGCCATGTTTCTCAATGTGCCCAAATTCATAAATTCAAAACCTGTCGCACTGGGACTCAACATGAACATGCGAAAAACACCTCTGCCTATCCCTCTCGAGGGATAACGGCGTGAGTTTATGTTAAAAACTCTTTCAGGAATAACTAACCAAAATATAACAAATAATAAACATTTACCTGGGAACTGGCCTTAATTTTACATTTAAAAAAAAAAACAATCCTGTTCAGACCAAAATGCAGGCAAAACCTTGTCACTTTTTCAAGGTAAAAATTACAGTATCGTCTATTTATTTTGTATATGTTTTAGCATGATTATTCGTATTTCTTCAAGTTGTATAGTATTTATTGTTTGCAAGTACATAAGAATGTTCAGTTTTTATATATATATACTTGGAGGGCTCTAAAAAACTCTAACCCCTGAAATGACCTTAACCTGAGTCCAACCCTGTATTCTACCCACATAAAGTTGCTCAACTACCCACTATTACCCACATACCATTGTCCTACCACTAACAGGATCCACTAGACCAATCAATCAATTATTTATTGATCAATGCAATGAATAGCTACGTTCATACATTGTAAGTTTAAAATATTCTACTGGATCGGTATTATATTATTCCAAGTTAAAAGTGGATCTTAATTTGCAATGCATTAAGCACATATCAGTAAAATTTTATCACAATCAAAATCAGTTCAGACGTTTCAAAGAATAGCCTCGATAAACAGACGTACTGACAACCGGTTTATATGCATTTTTTTATTTATATGTGTGTGTTGTGTATGTTTGTTTACTGTAACTTAATCGTATGCGTCTATTAATTGTCAGTTTTACATTATTTTATACAACATTATAGGCAAACAAGCAAACGGTTTACATGATGGAAACTGATACCGCCGCGTAGTGACACGACTATGCCCTTGATATCTGGAACGCCAAGAGCACAAAGCGTTGCCCGTGTAGAGGTAAAGTTTTTATACCTCTCGTGCCGGTAATTACACTGGCTCTCCAATCCTTCGAACCGAAACACAGCGAACTGCTTCACGTTTTAAATAGAAATGGGGTGGTAACAATTCAGATAGTCTCGAACATAAATCTACTAGTACATTTACGACTTAATATCAAAATAAAAATTACACATAGACATTTATCTGTCAAAACGAATTTCTAAACATCAGAATGATTGACAGTGATAGACTATCTTAAGTGGTTAGATCTCAGATAAAAATCAAAATAGAAAGTAATTTGAATAAAAAAAACTCATTGTATTACTAATTACTTCTAATTTCACGTTTACAAGGAACAAGTACTTGCTGGGTGCATTGTATAAATTCAATTCCTGACTACAGTCTCTTGGTAATTGGCGTTCATGTAAAGAAGCATCGACACGCCCGCTGCTCATTATCACTCGCTAATGACTTGAATGGGGCTGGATGCGTGTGAATCTGCCTATAGTAGGTTGTTAGGTAACTAAAGGCTATGCGAGGAATGTAGGGGTAATTGTCAGCCATATTAACCAGTATCAGGGTAAGCTAGTTAGAAAACTGTTGGCTAGGGTACCATATTTAAATAGACTAATGAATTTGTAAGATTTTTATATTGACAAAAAAGATGCTTTTCAAGTTCCTACAGTATTTTTATTATTTAAAATTATTTTTATGTTTATCTTATCTGTTTTATTTGAGTTTTGACTTTATATTTTTTGGATTTATTAAACCTTTATACAAACGAGTAGACAGTTCACCTGAAGGAAAATGATACCGTCGCCCATTGACACGACGATGCCTGATGTTTTAAAGCGCCAAGAATGCTAATGCGTTGCCCATGTAGAGGTAAAGTTGTCGGTAATTATTAACTGATACTCCAGAGTAAAGGGATAAACAAGAGCTAATCATTCTGTATCATATAAGCATGTATCGTATCTGGGCTCTGCTTGATGTGTACAGCCTCAATGTATGAGTGCCTCCTCTTAGTTTCTCTTATTTCTTCTGATTAAGTTCGTTTCGGGTCCCAAGAAAGCCGCTAGTGTGTCCGGGCACAGCCTGTGCGTAATTGCACAGCAGTGTTGTACGTTGATTATTCGATCAAAGGACGCCACTGTTGATCCTGGTAAACAGGAGTTGCGGGTGTCCATATGTTTCTGCCTTAACTATAAGTTACTTTCATAGACGTTTGTGGAAGATCCACCCTACATAACACTCTCTTACCTTTCTTGGAATTCTGGCGACCTTATTCACTTGGTCAAATGTTTATTTCTGATTTAGCCGGATCATCTCGTAAATGAATGAACACCGCATCAACCCGAGTTGTTTAGTATTCTTCGTATGAAATTGTCATCTTCGTATTCTTTAATATTCAATGCATAAATCATTTTTGAATCAAATTGATTATAGTATATAATAGTACTTCTATTTAATCAATTTTACTAACTAAAATAAAAATAATAATAATGACCGTTATGTGGTCATTATTATTATTCATACAAACTTGTAACTGCAGTCGCAAGCGGCAATCGAAGCTGAAACTCATAGTAGACACAATAAAGAAGAGTAGAAAAACAAACAAACTCATGATAGACACACAAAACTCTATAATAATGGTAATAATAACCACATCACGACACATACATTGACTCAGCCATGCAGTAAGATATAATCTTGTATCGTAAGCACTAAGCAACGATATGGTATAAACTACGTAGATAAGAATACTACATCCAAGTCCAGAAAGCTTAACAATGCGTCTTGCTAATAATACGTTTCGCCCCCTCCGGGATTCGAACTCGAAACCTCTAGCGTAGCAGTCGGCTGCTCACTCCACTGCGCCACCGAGGTTGTCAATGTATTTTACTGTAAATCTTTTACCGACTTAAATTAAATTGTGATCTTAGGCCTACTAATATTTTATACATACTTATATTTTACATTTTTATAATTCGCAGACTAAAATATACCTACAAACCCTTTTTTATAATTTTAGAACCATTAAATTTCATGTTATGCTGTTAGT
This sequence comes from Choreutis nemorana, assembly GCA_949316135.1. Classification (NCBI taxonomy): domain Eukaryota; kingdom Metazoa; phylum Arthropoda; class Insecta; order Lepidoptera; family Choreutidae; genus Choreutis; species Choreutis nemorana. Next base: position 681,018 of record OX438614.1, read on the forward strand.
GTGCCGATATATAAATAAACATTTACAAAATAATTCTGTGCGTGTGTTCGTCACCCAACTCCTCCTAAACGGCCGAACTGATTTCGACGAAATTTGTTTGTAAATTCTAATGGATCCCTGAATGGTTTCTAAACACAATTGGACCCGGTAGGTGGCGCTGCTGTAGGTTAGTAACTAAAGGCGGTACAAAGTTCGTCGGGTCGGCTGGTAAAAAATAAATTCCTAGTTGAAACCGAGTTGATATTTGTGCTAGTAAGGAATTCTAATAAAACGAGAAACTCCGCCGCGGCCTGCCTCTTAAATCTTATCTTACAAATTCAATACATTTCCCCTACAAGCCTTAAGTTGAGTGAAAGTGAACTAATTACTAAGTTATTCATGAATGGGCAGTACATCAAAGGTTATCTGCCGTAATGTTGGTAGTTACTAATTGACGTTTTTATGCTATAAGGTTGGTAGCAGAATTAATAGGGCCATTGAAATATCGGTTCAGATTAAAGATAGGTGGCGCTCTCTTCGACTTGTTCCGGGTATTTCTTGTACTGGACATGCTTAGTGGCTGGCTTTAGCTACTTTGCTAGCGTGAACTTGGCTTTAGTTGTTGATTTATAGCCTATTGCTTAAATCAAGAGACCGTGATATGCAGTTGAGGTCAACAAAAAAGACATGTTGGTAGAACAATAACAAAATGGAATGTCAAAATTTAAATTTAAATGAAACAATCAATTTATTTTTGTTTTGTAGCGTCAATAGTATTTGACAGTACTAAGCCAATGTCACGTAATGAATAACAAACGATGTAGTAATTAATAATGACCGGTGTTTTAGCTAATCAGGATCAGGTGTCGCATCTTAAACGAAAAATACGGAACATTCACAGTAAAAAATATACTGTAATACATCTTAAAAATCAAAAATAGAATCTGCCATCTGGAATTTAAATTAAAACATCAAAAATAAACATTAAAAGGCTGTTAATGGACATTTTATTATATTTATAAATAGGCATGAGCTTTTTATTAGTTCTTTTTAACACGTTAACGGATTCCTTTTGGGAAAAGGAATTAATGTTATTTAAATGCAAAAATGCCGTTCAGAAATTCTGTTTTTAGCGAATTAAATGGCTAATGCATGTTAACAGTTCTTAAATAAATGTTATCTATTATGAGATTGAGACATTGGAAATTGGCTATCGGAACTCTTTTTAACTTAACCGACATTATTGACGACCTCGGTAGCGCAGTGGCGTAAGCAGCCGACTGCTACGCTTCAGGTTCCGGGTTCGAATTCTGACCGGGGCTGGACTTTATGTTATTTGTAAGACGCATTGTTTCGCTTACCGGTCTTGGATGTAGTATTCTTATCTATGTAGGTTATACCATATCGTTGCTTAGCGCTTGCGATACAAGATTATCTTAGTGCAGGACTGAGTGAATGTGTGTCGTGATGTGGTTTTTATTATTATTGTTATTATGATTATTAAAGAGTTTTGTGTGTCTATCATGAGTTTGTATATTTTTCAACACTTCTTTATTATATCTACCATGACAATATTGATCTCATACGGCCTTTCAATAAGCACTTTCAAATCTTCATACTTTTAACTACCAGCGGTTCGGAATGCTATTTGTACAGGGAAGAATCCGGTGAGAAACCTCCGTAGTGGCTTTTTTCAATGTTCAAAATGTAATAATTTTCTATTACAAATTACAATTTGTAAAACATAATCATTTTAGCTTTCTAATAATTGAATATAAACAAATAAAAATACAATTCAATTTTGAGTATTTTAAAGAGGGTGCAAAAAAACTGTGATTGGTTTTCTAGGGGTTAAAAAACGCTAGGGGGCAAAAAGGTTAGGAACATTTCGATATTAATCTACTATTTTGGAAGGAATTTTTAAGTTTTGCGTATGATTGTACATCTGTGGTGTGTGGTATGATTTCCTCGGTGGCGCAGTGGTGTAAACAGCCGACTGCTACGCCAGAGGTTTCGGGTTCGAATCCCGGCGGAGGCGGGACTTTGTGTTATTTGCAAGACGCATTGTTTCGCTTACCGGTCTTGGATTTTTTATTCTTATTTATGTAGTTTATACAATATCGTTGCTTAGTGCCTGCGATTCAAGATTATCTTAGTGCAGGACTGAGTCAATGTGTGTGTCGTGATGTGGTTATGATTAAAGAGTTTTGTGTGTCTGTCAGGAGTTAGTGTATATTTTTTTACACTTCTTTATTGTGTCCACTATGAGTTTTAGCTTCGATTGCCGCTTGGCAAAAACGTTAGGAACGTTTCGATATTAATCTACTATTTTGGAAGGAATTTTTACTATTGCGTATGATTGTATATCTGTTTCAAAAATTTTAATCTGTTTTAATGTTTAAGAAGGTAGGTTTTAAAGACTAATAATTATTAAATATTGTATGCCTCCTGGCAGAATACAGTGTAACAATGTATACATGCATAACATACACAATATTTAGCACATAACATAAAGTCACGCCGTTATCCCTCGAGAAGGGTTGGCAGAGGTGGTACATACCGCACTTCACATGTTTATGTTGAGTCCCAGTATGACAGGTTGCGAATCTGTCACCACTATCCAGGCACATTGAGAAACATGGCAGCTTCAACTACCCGAGACTCGAACCCTCGACCGGTCGGCTCGGATCGGTCGGTTATGCACGAAACAAACTCAGCTACCATGTCCTCCAATAATAACAAAACTAATTATTATGTGTGAAAATAATAATAATAATGTGTGGTAATGTGTGCTCCAATATGCTATATGTACTAAATTCACAATAAATTAGTTTGACTTTGACTTTAATAATGAATTAGAAATGCTAAAATATAAACCCTTAACATTGGGTTGAGATCCAGTTTCAAGCTGTTAAGGAATCACGTTTTGTTTGTACAAATATAAGCAGAGTATCAGGTCTTAGAACTTCCTGAGGGAAGAGTTAAATACGGGGCTCCTTCACGGACCTACTGTGAAATGAAATTGGAATTTTATCCCGAAAGGAATTCTGCCGTGAGCATTTGTTAGGTTAAAGTTTTGAGGTTATGAAAGGAAACTATTCAAGAATTAAAAGTCGTTAGAGAATATACAGAATATTGTTTTTTATGACAGGTCTATTATTTTGATGAACGATATGAATGACACTAGTTCAGCACTCTTAATTCGAACAAGCGTTTTTTGCAATTAGGAATTGTCCCAAAAAAAACCCAAATCAACCAGGATGATGTCATATTCTATCTTCCGGTGACAAAAACCCTGGGATTTTGGTTATTTTATTATACCAAGCATACAGCGGCGGTGACAAACAAGCATACAGCTCGCCTGATGGTAAGCAGTCACCGTAGCCTATAGAAGTTCGCATTTTGCTGACTCTGTAAGAATCTTTGAACACCCCTTTTGAAGAACCCCATGCTGTGGTCACTTGGAAAAAAGATGCAAGGAAGTCCCGTTTTTGCAATGAACAGATTTTTTCAACTTTGTTTTACTTAGATAACGTGGCTTTAAAAATATATACATACATAATTTAACAAAAACTAATTTTAACAAAAAAAACCGAATCTGAATATCTGAATCTCACGATTTGAATTTTTGTCTTTTGAATTTTCCAATTCCATCACAGTTCCATAACATGGTGATCCCTCCGGTTATAAGACCTGAGTCACGATCTAGGATCAAGGAGTGATTGAGAGAGATTTATTACTGCCATTGTATTTGATTTAAAGGATACGATGCGACCAGCAAGTGATAAATAGAAAGCCATCAGACCACAAAAGATGCTTTGACTTTTAAAACTAAACTCCTTTTTAATAATAATCTTAATATAATTATATTTTATTAATAAATATTAAGATTCTTCTAAATAAATGATAATGAAAAAAGTTTTTCGCTAAATAGTTCTACCTATTTTATAATGAAAAAGTACTTTTATTTATTAAGTTTATTGATTGAGGTCGAGGCTGCCGTACGTTGTAGCTGCCATGTTCCTCATTGCACCCTGATTTTTTTTTCGGCAGCACAGAGTGCACAGCCTCCACTCTGTCCCACCACTGCAACTCCTGTTTATCAGGATCAACAGTTGCTTCCTTTGATCGAATAATCAACTAATAATGCAGCTGTGCAATGACGCACAGGCTGTGCCCGGACACCCTACCGGCTGTCTTGGGACCCGCATCGAACTCAATCAGAAGAAATAAGAGGTAGTAGGCGACAGATTCGCAACCTGTGACACTGGGACTCAATTTAAAAGATACGAAATGCTGTGTTTAACACATCTGCATACCCCTCTTAGGGCATTAATTACGGTATAAGTTTATTGACATGGAGTTTGTTGTGATTATGTTAAATGAGGATTGAAGACGAAAACTCCTGGAGACACTCTCTTCCTAGAGTGTGGAAGCAGCTGGTAAATTTACATTTGAAGAGTTTCTTGTTCTCTAATTTATCTTAACTATATAGAAACAATGTAATTGCTTGGTAAATAAATCATAATAATTAACTTATTTAATTGACATTTTATTTTAGTTTTAAATTGTTTACAATTATTTTTTAATTTTGTTTTAGTTTTAATTGTTTTACAAATTCCGTTACGTTATGTAATTAAATCTTTGTCTGTGTTTTAAACGCATATAACACCATATAAATAAACTTAAAAACTTACGCTTTATTTAATAATACAAAAAAAAAGATAAAAAAATACAAAAATCACGTCACGCTTCGCAATCGTAACGGAGGCGTGTCGGTTACGGTGCGTGTATTTGTACCTTAATTTTACAATTCATGCCAATTTGAACTCTATTTTCACTGACAAAAGGATCAACAGAACTGCACTATGCTAGCGACCATGAAAAAAACAGATAAAAATTAACTTAATGATTGAAAGCGTAGAGTCGATTTTTTACTAACAGATGGACGGACAAGGCCAAATTTGTCGGAAGCGAATTGGTTCGATTCATTCCTTAGATTTGATATTGAGATAGCATGTGAACTGCTCGACCGGTTTTTGATAGCATTTTGTTCAAATAAACAGTTACTTGTTTAATGGTTGTCTTTGCTAATTTATGTGATGTAAAGAAAAATGGTTGTACTAATCTTTTAGTTTTTATAACTTATCGGGGCACACCCGCCACTCTGTCCCACCACTGCAACTCCTGTTTACCAAGACTAACAGTGGCGTAATTTGATCGAATACCACGTTTCATTTAACCGTTCGCGCACTATAGGGAAAAATTTAAATAAATGCCGCCCCTTAGTCGAAGTATCCCATCTAGTTTGCCATTCGTCGATTAGTTTTTTATGAACGTTGTCGTTACTATCAAATAATCTACTGATTTTAGCCCTATCCTTCGGTTTTAGAGAATCTGATCTCATACCATTCCGCGAGTTGTAATACATTGCCGCACGCCGTTGTATTTCCAAATCTACCGGTAAAACGCCCGCAAGAATCGGCAGGGCCTCAGTGCTGACGGTTCAATACGCTTTTCAAAGAAAAATTAACGCTAATCTCTGACTCTGAAGCAATTTACGTCGCGCAGCGCCAATTGTGGCTCTATCCGCCCACACGGGGGCTCCGTAACAAATGCAACCCAAGAAAGTAGCAGTATAAAATATTTTTAATGACTTAAACGACAATCCCCAGGTCGAAGTTGATATACTATTTAACGCATAAAAATTTCGTTTGGAGTTTTCGCTAACTTACTTAATGTGCTCAATAAAATGAAATTTCTTTTCAAGTATCAAACCGAGATAACAAACTGAGTATTTCTTTTTAACTGTAACTGAATTAAATTTAAAGCGCGGTAGCCCTACTAACTACTGAGTAGGTTGTTATAACTAATAATAATAGTAACCACATCACGAAAAAACACATTGACTCAGCCCTGCACTCTAATACAATCTTGTGTCGCAGGTGCTAAGCAACGATACGGTATAAACTACATAGATAAGAATACAACATCCAAGACCGGTATGCAAAACCATGAGTCTTCCAAATAACACAAAGTTCCAAACCTGCCGGGATTCGAACCCGTAACCTCTAGCGTAGAAGTCGGTTAACAGCCACTGCGCCACCGAGTATTTAGAACCGAGAATTCAGTTATTTATAATTACTTTACAATTTATTTATTGTAAACAATTTTCACCAACCATTAAGTCAATGTGATTAAACTTTCTTACTTATAATTATATTTAACTAGCAACCCGCCCCGGCTTCCCACGGATATTATGCTTTTATTATATACATATATACCTTCCTTAAATCATTATATCTACTGAAAAACCGCATCAAAATCCGTTGCATAGTTTAAAAGATCTAAGCAAACATAGGGACAGACAGCGGGAAGCGAATTATACTACACTCGGCGTCAAAAATATCGCCCCTTTGCAAAAAATGTTTTCAACCAACTTTATTTCACTTTAATCTTGGGTCAAGTATTGACTTAAAGGTATCATTTGAAAGGTAATTTAATGGTTTTTATTAAACATTTATTTCATCATACAAAACAATAACAAAAAAAAAAATACAAAAAATTACAAAATAAAACAAAACTAATTTAAAACCTTGTGTAAGTTAGGACTTCTGGCTGGCCACGACAAAATAGGGATCCCAACCTCCTCCAGATATTCTCGCACAATTAAAGCTGTGTGGGATCGCGCGTTGTCATGCATTAATTTGAAGCCAGAGCCGACAAAACCCACATATGGGACCACATGCTACTCCAGTATTTCATTAATGTAGCGACCAGCAGGCAGAGACCCCTGGACGCGAGTCCCTCTGGTCGATGAAACGCAGACAAGGTCGGTCTTGCCATCTATAGAGATGCCTCCCCAGAACATGCACGAGCCACCTCCGTAACCCACTGTTTCTTCAATGCAGGCCTGAGCGAATCGTTCGACCGACCTCCTTGTTGCACCTCGACAGCGCTAGAGAAGCGACTGCGCTCATCCCGCTCAGATGTGCAGCGTCCCCGACCAGCTCCACGTCTTCTAACGAAGGCTCTAGTCTCCTGGAACCGCTGGAACACTCGTCGGACAGCATGGCGGCTCAAATTCAATTGTCGAGCGACATCACACTGTCGAACTCCTGCTTGCAGTAAAGCAAAAACTTGAACAGATTCAGCCGCGGTGGTCTCCATGTTTGAGGGTTGATTTCTTGCTTGAGCTCCTGAGGTGTGTAGTCTTCAAAGTCTGGATAGCGAATGACTGACATTTCACCCTGTCCAGGCATTTTATAGCTCTGGAACTGAGCTCAAGTCGCGACCCTTGAAACGAGTGTTTTGGTACATTTTCTTACAACTTCTTCGACATGGAAATTATGACGTTTAATTTAAAAAAAAAAACATGTTAATTGAAGGGATTAAACAAGCTTTAATTTGACACCATGATCTATTAGCCAGAGTTCTTATTATAAAAGTTAGATGAGCTTGATGCTGAATTTCAGCGAGGGGCGATATTTTTGACGCCGAGTGTATGTACTACTTGTATGGCCACAAGTAAAGCTTCACATAACAAGTGCAATATCAATCCTTATGCTGTACAACTTAAGAACGTTTAAAGTCCAGTTGGGGTTGAGGGCTTTCATAGTATAAAGGAATATTCAACATGGCGGCAATTTCAATAATAATATCCAATAAAAATTGAACATCAGATTTTATTCTTATGTGCCTACTTTCTTTGTAATTTTTGATATATTTATTTTACTGTGTTTACTACGTGGTAACTGAGTTTGTTACATGTCTTAGTTAACCGACCGACCCGACCCGATAGGGCGAGGGTTCGAGTCTCAGGTTGCCGTGCATTGTAGCTGCTATGTTCCTCATTGCACGGATAGTGGCGACAGATTCGCAACCTGTCACTCTGGGACTCAACATAAACATGCGAAATGCGGTGTGTAACACCTCTGCCTAACCCTCTCGAGGGATTAATTACGGCGTGAGTTTGTGTTTACTGTATAATTTTGTATGCCCTCAGTGATAGGTTTTTTGGAACTTTTAATTAATTAGATTAAGGCCTTATACCTATAAGAACAAAAGATTTATATCCGTAGCGGATTTTTTAGTTTTAATTTTTAATTTACAAGTTTAAGTTTTTTTTATTTTATTAACGGTTCGTTTTTGTCTGTTACAGGTAAGTTCAACATTGTCCTACGAAAGTATGTATTAGATACAAGCTAAAAAACATTTGTCAAGCATTGAAATATGTGATAAATAATTGAATAATTAAAATATATAATTTTAATGTGAAGAGAAATAAAAGACGATGGTAATTGTAGACTGGAGGCACGTTCACGAGGTAACGTAATATTATCCATTAGGTGGTTATTAAGGTAGTTGGCTGGAAGGAGCCGCTTTAAGGCATGCAAGTCCGCACGCAACCGACTGTGTGCTAGGTCTCAATTCACAAATGCGAACAAAGATAGGGTTGGCACTCATTTTCATATTTTTAATCTTTAAAAAAATATATTACACTTCTATATAATGTATGAAAGGTATGTGTGATCGTTAATAAAAAAACGGGTTGACTTGATATACATGTAATTTTTTTTTTTGTATTGAGCATTTTTTTACGATACCTAAAGTTCAAAGTATGATGTTCAAGTGTTACATGTAACACTTCTTATATGAAACTATTACCAATAAGATCTGGCGACTTTATGAACTTCCAAGCTTTTATAAGACAATAATAATAATCACATCACGACACACACATTGACTCAGTCCCATAGTAATATTAAAGAATCTTGTCTCAGAGGTTAGCAACGATGTGGTATAAACTACATAGATAACAATACAACATCTAAGACCGGTAAGCGAAACAATGCGTCTTGCAAATAACACGAAGTTCCGCGCCCGCCGAGATTCGAACCCAGAACCTCTAGCAATCGGCTGATCACACGACATCGCCACCGAGGTCATCAAAAGATGGAAGTTCTCTTGCCTAGATTTTCGTTCGTCATTTCCTTACAAGCGTTTTTTAGCGTTACCTATACAGTTTACTGTTAACTAATTTGCGTTTCGATGATCACCGAATGGCTAAAAAACGATTAACCTAAAACAATGATTCTATAAAAAGGTGCCTTACCAAACGCTGTAGGAAATGGTTTTTTTTTAAGCACCCGTTTTTTTTTATGAAATCGATTCCTCTCGGTTGACAGCCCTGCGGTTTCAGAAGCTCCACCGCGACATCCGAGCATTACAACTTTTTTTTTTGTCTCTTTTTTTCTTCTTAAGCTCCTCGTACACTGCGAGAAAGATTTAATTTTTATAGTGAATTTTAATATTATAAAATATTAGTCAAAAACAAGGGATTTTTAAAGTTATCTCTAGTTATAATACGCTCAATTTTGATCTGTTTACGAAGACGAAAGTTTATTGTATGGGCTTTTATGTAATACATAGATAAAACATTAAAAATTAAGTTTTAGTTATATGCTATAGTATATAACGATACTTTAACTATACACTGTTAAGCAATTTAGGTATACACCGATACCGTTCTTTGAAAACCAAAAACCTCTATAGTAATAATAAATAACCACATCACGACACACACATTGACTCAGCCCTGCAGTAAGTATCGTAAGAACTGTGTCACAGGAACTAAGCAATCTATAGTTTAAAGTTAACGTTCAAATTTGTACGAGATTTTGACTAGAGCTACAACGGATTTTTAGGGAACTAATCTCTACGACTCTTCTCGTTTGTAGGTGTGAGTTCGTCCCAACTACGTCGTTTTGTTTCAGCCCGGTCCGGCCTATCGAGTTTATAAAGATTACACGGATTCTCTTTAATTCAAAATGGCGGCGGATCTGATATCGGCTTTCGTGATTGTTTTTTCGCATCCACTCGGTTAATTCTTGCTGTAATTTGCGTTGTTTCGGGCCTCCTTTGACTCTGAAGTTTGTTGCAGTTGAAATGCAAATGAGGGTTAACTTATGAGTCATTGTATCTGTTAGCGTTAGCGTTCCAGACAAACTACCTTTAGTTTGTCTGGAAGAAAACGCTTCGGAGCGGAAATAAGGACGCCTAGCCCCTTAGTCAAATACCGTTATTCCCCAAGCGTTAACGCCAACAGACAATAAAACAACGACGTATCTCGAGCGTGAGGAAATACATTACAATACATTTTTATTTTCTGTTAGCGTTAACGCTTGCGGAATAATAGCATTCGTCTAAGGGAGCTGTTTATATTTTGTTAATTGTATGAAATTGTTTAAAAGAATTATATTTACTTTTAATTTATAATGGCGTTCAACATTTATAACATTAATTCTTTTTAAATTTGGTGAATTTTTCAAAATGGTGGAATAAACAACAAAATGTTAAAGTAGGTTTTTTTTAAACATCAAGGGCAAACAAGCAGACGGCTCACCTAGTGGAAAGTGATACCGCCTATTGACACGACGATGCCCTTGATGTCTGGAACGCCAAGAACACCGCTGATGCGTTGCCTATGTAGAGGCGAAGATATTCCTCTCGTGCCAGTAATTACACTGGCTCACCAATCCTTCGTACCGAAACACAGCGAACTGCTTCACGTTGTAAATAGAAAGGAGAGTGGTACCAACGCAGACGATCGAAGTAGGATACTTACAACATAGTAAAAAGATCGCGGTGTTGAATTTGCGTAATTAATTGACAAGGAAATTAGTTCAGTTCTCACGGAAATTATAACTCTAGTACAATACCTAAGTAACTGTTCTAGGAATCTCTCACTACAGAAAATCTATCACTTTAGCTACTAATTTGGCTGGCGCCGAATCTTGTTGGAATACCCAGTGCCTGTTATTGTTTTTGTAACATGGTATGAGAAACAGGTTCCACAAGGTTTGTCAGGACTGTATTTTGATACACAACTGCATTCGTGTTTACAGCTTTCTCACAAAAATGTACCTCTGTTAAGCCCCAATAAGAAACTCCCAACCATACCATGAGCGAGGATGGAAAATGACCTCGTTGGTCACGCGGAATACGGTTGCTCGCTTCTTCACTACTGTGAGCGTACACCTTATCATTTTGTTTGTTGTAGCTCTCTTCTACGGTAAAAATTCATTAGACGAGCATTCAAACGATGTCCGGTTTTTCTTCGATATGCCTGAAGCCCTTTAGTTAGTCTTCATTCAACATCCTTTTCACCGTGGTTCTGCTTAACCCCATCTGAAGGGCCAACAGTTTCTGCTTACGTTTGGGATTTCTTTGAATTCGCGCCTTCACAGCTTTTATCACTGCTGGAGTCCTAACAGACCGAGGGCTACCACTCCTTGACCTGTCTGATCTACACTAGTCTTCATTGTATCGTTTGATGGTACGATAAACGAATCTTTTGGTTTTATTCAAATTTTTCAGTATGTCATAAATTTGAATTGGCGCGTAACCGCAACGATGCAACGCAATAACTGCAACACGGTCTTCTTTAAGCGTTCACTCCATATTTAAAAATGAGTAAAATTCTAAAGAGTATACATTTTTATTTTCATGAACAATTCAAAATTCGAATTCAATAAACTGTTTTGTGGCCAGCATTCTAAAAGAAAAGCTTTTACTGTGTGCACAATACTTATGACCTGACTGTGTAATTTTGAACCACTTCTATCGACTTTCGGGGCACACCCGCCACTCGGTCCCACCACTGCAACTCCTGTTCACCAGGATCAACAATGGCGTCCTTTGATCGAATAATAAACGAACAATGCAGCTGTGCAGTAACAGCTGTCTTGGGACCCGCAACGAACTTAATCAGAAGAAATAGGAGATAGTAAGAAAGCGGTTTCAGAATTCCCTCCAACCAAAGCGGAGACAGCAATGGAAACGGCCCAGAGGCCAAAAGCTAAATGGATCTGCAGTCAGAAGACGCCTGACAGACAAAACACCACTTCATATCGACTTCATATCTTACAATCTTCATCTGTCACACGAACTGACAAATCTCTAATGCATTAACATATTTATTGATCGTAGATAAAAATTAAGCAGCGGCCTTACTTAATGTACTGTAGGATTGGATTTTTTTTCTTATTATAATTCAACCTAAGTGGTGTAGTAAGCCGACTGCTAAGCAAGAGATTCCGGGTTCAAATCCCGGCGAGGTCGGAACTTTGTGTTATTTACAAGAGGTATTGTTTCGCTAACCGGTCTTGGATGTAGTATTCTTATCTATGTAGTTTATACCATATCGTTGCTTAGCGAAAAAAGATTCTTGAATCTAACTGTGGGGCTGAGTCAATGCGTGTGTCGTGATGTGGTTAAAATGATTAAAACTATAGAATGAGTATTTTTTTAAATATCAATAGTTTTGTGTTCAAATTCATTTTATTCATGCACAATACATAAGGTACACACAGCAGATGTTGAGGCAATGTTCAATGGATGTACCCATTATTTTTCTTTTTTATTTATTTATTTGGAACTACAGACAACGAAACATTACAAATTATAGTAATAAACAAAAAAAAAAAAGATTAAAAACTAATACCCGACTACTGAAAACCGCGCTCTAAAAAAATATTCTCATCTGAAATTGTGAAGTTAAGTATTCAATTTTAAAAAAAAGAGGTTTAAATGTATCGCCCACAATGTAGTTCACGTATTGAAATGTGAAATAATAAATAAATAATCGACAACAAAAGATTGAATGTTAAAAAAGCTGACTAAATGCTTTGACATTTATATATGTATATACTTAATATATAAGTATTAACTTATAAGTTAAGTATAAATATATATATTCCTTCAAGTCACAAGTACAACGATGATGTTAACATTTTAATATCCAAGTCATAACCTCCGACATTTTATTAAAAAATTCAAATTATCCAAGAAAATAAAGCAATAAAGAACAAGTTTTATTAGTCATAAAGTTATTAAGAAGATAAAAACCGTAATTGAAAGCTGTATATGTGCTTTCGCCTTTGACGCAGATTGAAAAAACAATGTTCTCTTTTTAAATCGATTCGTGACTTTTTATTGCGAGTGGCCAGTTTTAATTTTCTTTTTTATTGTCTTTGACTGGACGATGTAAGAGTTATGGCGGTGCTCTCTTTTCATTAAAACACTACAAGTTGATATTTTAACTTAACAAATTAAAACTTGCCCGTAAAAAAAAAAACAAATGATTAATTATTTATCAAAATCGGGGATCGAATGCATTGATACTTATATTTTTAATAATAAAATGGAACTGTTAAAATACATTCGAAATTGTACGCGAAATGTATCCGTAAGTGTTTCACATTAAAGTTTTTTTTTCTAGCTTCGATTTTTATTTCATTTTCGCGTGCAATGTAAACATTGAAGAAACTTTATTGAAATACAAACATCCATTAAAGTCATTCTATCTGACGAAGACGGTTAGACTAAAGTTGTTGTTACTATAATCAGGCGTGTACATGCATGTTGTTTCAGTGTGTGTAACCTGGAGTTCGCTCAGTAAAGACGACACACACACTAGAGCACTGTGCATATACACATTTAAACACAACTATAACCGAACGATCTTCATAGATTGAAATGACCACTATAAAAGCTTCATTAGGGTTTACGACTCGAGCTTGGAACATTATCAATTAAAAAACCCGCTTGTCCATTCGCTTATTTTTCTAACAGACTTGTTCCGCTCAGCTAAGTGACTGTCATGAAAGATGAACATTAAAATAGATTTTTAAAGGGGAGTAAAATTTAAAACAGTATAAGCAAATAGTTTTAATAAAATCTTGTTACTGAAACATAAGCCTGGATTTTTCACTCACAGATATATACAAAACTTTTTGATCGTACGAGTAAATCTACTTCATCGAACGCATTTTTTTAGTTTTTATTGAAATCTTTCAGCAGATTAAGTAAAAAAAATCTTGTCATTTCCAATTGCAACACAAGCGTGAACTCAAGTTCATTTGTAACTTTAATCGGAACTGAGTTGTATGTCCTGAATGATGGCGTATCGTGCAACGGTAACCACGCATACTTATTCCTGTTTTGGAAAAAAAACCCTAACAAAAAATAAAACCTTTAAAAAAGTCACTAATAGTGTGTTTGTTGGCCCTACCGACCCGACTCAGGTTTAAGTCTTGGCGTAGTTGTAGCTGCCTGTACACTGTGCCCGGATAGTGTCGACAGATTCGCAACCTGTCACACTGTGACTCAACATGAACTTGCGAAATGCGGTGTGTAACACCTCTGCCTAACTCTCTCGAGGGATTAGTTACGGCGTGAGATGTATGTATGTTATTACAAAATAAATTAAAAAAACCTAAAAAATTGCCTTTTAAAGCTAATAAGCTATTTTAAATTTAAGTCCTGGTTATTGCGACCGCATATTTTTTTAACTTATTTTCTAATTTCCGGCTTAAGTTCACAATGTTTATGTTTATATTGAGTTATTAATTATTGTATGTGTCTTTATGTTATTTGGTTGCCCATACAATTTTAATGTTTACGTTTATTACCTAGTAATACTTTTATATACGCTTCTTCGAGTTGAGCACATGATCGTTTCCATAGCCAGCTGTATTTGTACAATCAGGTTCACCGTATGCAACGTAATGAACGAACGGACGAATTTTGGTTTATTTGCTAATCATTCAATCATTTTTTTTGTATTACTTATATATCTTCCCAAACTATAGTCCTTAAAACTACTTTGCGTAAAATAAATAATTTATTTAATTTTATTTTAATTAAAACAATATCACAGTTTAACAGATAATGAATCTTAAACACTATGATACTTAAATCTAATACATTTATAGTTATAATTGTAATGAACTCTAAGCGCCTATGCTTGAGGGTCTATTATCAATCACCTCACAATATCTCTTACACTCGACATATACATTCGTCCATCGCCATGCAAACACATCGCACTCCGGTACCGATGTCAGAAACGCATTCAGCAGGGTCAGTCCTCGAACCAGAGGTGACTTTCTCCGTGACATAGTCCGTGACGCAGGGACTGCCATCAATTCATATCTACGATTCCTGCGACTGATTTTGGGAATGTCGGAATTGTAATAGGGGATCCAAGTCGACTCAAAACTGGAAAAAGTAGCCCAGGGGATCTTTGTGGACATAGTAGTGTAAAAAGTAGCCCAGGGGATCTTTGTGGAAATAGTAGTGTAAAAATCTTCTAGAGTCCTTTTAAGGGATCTAAGTGGACATCGCCCAAGTTTTCCCATGCGGTGGTGATCTTGGGTTTTCGCTTGTATAATACGCTGTCACTTGAAGCACACCCGACTTTCTGACTTCCATGATTACCATGTTTTACCTGGTATAGTTTAACCATCTCACAAAGTACTTTCCATTATGGTTGTGTAAGTTCTGACAGGCTTGTACGTACATGCATACGTTTCAATGTGGGTAACGTAGAGTTTGTTCAAGACTTTACACACACTAAAATCATTTGTTTATACACGTTATATCACAGCCATAGACGAACCTCCTTCGGTGAGATGGAATATCTGTGGCTCTAGCTATACAGGTCGGTTCTGCATCCAGGTTGAAGGCTTAATTCGGTCCATTACGCGCTGCCAGTGACATTAAACCCGCCTCGAAGACAGCCCGTCGGGATTAATGCGAAATAATTTAAAGTAATGACGCGGCGAAAGGATGACTTGATTTAAATTTTATGTATGCCTGTATTTTTAAATATGGCGACGACTTGTTGAAGTGAGAATTTTTTTGAAAGATTGGCTGGTTAGTGTTATTGTAGAATCTGGTTTTTCAGAAACTTCCTGACAGATAGAGGTACGGGTGGACAGGCTTAGGAATCCGTTTAAGGACCCGTTGGCATCATTTAATTGGACAGCTGAAAAGATATCTGTTTTCTCTATTCGTTAGGTTAAATATTGTCCACGGTGTCGACTTTAACAAACTTCATATAGGTTAATAAAAGCAGTGGCGTGCCTAGAGTTTTAGTACAGGGCAAGCCGAGAGATACGTTATTGTAGTTTTATAATAAATTTAGATAAAGGTCCTTGTTGCCTCATTACTCTTCAATCTACACTTCATACTTCAGTTGTGGACTTGCTGGCGAGGAAGAGATCAACTAATCTGCGAACTTGTCAGCAAAACCAAAATTTCGGTGGCTTTGAAAAAGTCGTTTGATACGGCGAGCCGGGATTTTGGGCTTGTATGACAGTACCGTCACTGAATAAAAGAGGTGACGTTCGCGGGGGACGTGGTAGCTCAGTTTGTTACGTGCCATTATTTACCGACCCACTCGACCTGATAGGATGAGGGTTCGTGTCTCGGGTTGCCGTGAGTTGTAGCTACCATGTTCCTCATTGTGCCCGGATAGTGGCGACGGATTTGCAACCTGTCACTCAACATAAACATGAAACATGCGGTGTTTAACACCTCTGCCTAACGCTCTCGAGGAATTAATTACGGCGTGAGATGTATGGATGTTAAATTTCAAAATAAAATAAAATAACCAAAAAAGTTGCCTATTAACCTATATAAGCTAATAAGCTATTTTAAATTTAAGTCATGGTCAGTACGACCGCATATTTTTAAACTTATTTTCTAATTTCCGGCTTAAGTTCACAATATTTGTGTTTATATTGAGTTATTAATTATTTTCCTGTTTTTTATGTTAATTAATGAATGTTTGGAATGTTTTTGAAGGTAGAGAAAGTAGATAAGTGAGTTTAGGTTGTCATTTTTATATTTTTGTACTTAAATATATTTCATGCATTTATTCCTAGGAAACACAAGTCACAATCAATAACATCAAACAACAATAATCAAATACAGGTTCGACGAAAGATACTGTTTGTCGAGCAACTTGTGTCGACACTTTGGCTCATTCCCATCTCCCTAAAACATGTCTCCATGCTGGTTCAGGCGCTTCCTTTGCCGAAGAAGCCAAAAGGCGCAAATATGTATCTTTGGGTAACAATTACATATTTGAGCCGTTTGGTTTCGAGACTATGGGTTCTTGGGGTGTGAAGATTATTCCAAATTTTAAATGTTAAATTATAAAAAGAGAGTCGTGACCGTAACGCTGGTCTGCATTTCGCTCAGAGGTTGAGCATCGCTATACAGCGTGGAAACGCAGCCAGTGCTATGTGCACACTCCATTGTACAGATGATTTTTATTAGGTTTTTTAATGTATTAATTAATTAAATTAAATTAAATTAAATTAATTAATTATATTAATTACATTTTATATTTTATAATACAGTATAAATTAAAAAAATCACAAAAGATCGAGACGCTAAAATAAACAAACTACTTAATGACTAAAAAATAACAAATATAAAGATTCTAAAACTACAAAATTACTAAGGATGGGTCGCACCGAAACAACTGGTAATGTTAAAGTTAAAGTTAACCTTAAATGATTACTATAGTAGTCCAAACTCCGGCATCGGTTATCGTTAAAGTAAGATAGTGAAACTTACCGTTATTGTTATTGCTACGTCATTATGAGCTTTAAAATAGAGCAACACATTTTATGCTAACCTGAGATTTGAGGTTGGTCTGGTTTAACATCGGTTATTTTCAAAGTTAAAGTTAACTTTACATATTCTCACTGTAAATACTTATTCATGTAGGAACTTAAACCCATATAATGGCATGCCATATTATTCAAGTTGCTCGACACGATGACCCAGAACTTGGATGCTGCGGAAGCTGTGTTAGATATATCTCATCCACTGAACCGGTGTTTATCAAAAGTTATTAATTATGCCGACAAATGACTACAGTTTCCGCTGTGATCTGGGTTAGCGACGATCTCGAGGGAGATGAAAGGTGTGATGCTGTGAGGAATGCAGCGATAGTGTTATAATTTTAATTAACTAGCTCGCCTGGCTTTGCGTGCTTTAACTTTGGCGTGGAAAGTGGGAATCGTGGCTTGAATGGATCTTTATTTATATAAACGAGAAAGTTTGTACGGATGTTTGTTACTCTTTCACGCAAAAACTACTGAATGGATTTTAATGAAATAATAATACACAGGCTATAATTTATAAAAAAAAAACGAAAATATTTAAAAATTATATTAGAACCATTTTCGACCCGACAGGTCGAGGGTTCGAATCTCGGATTGCCGTACGTTGTAGCTGCGATATTCCTCATTTTGCCAGTGGCGGCAGATTCGCAACCTGTCACACTGGGACTTAACCTAAACATGCGAAACCTCTCGAGGGATTAATTACAGCGCGACTTTATGTATGTGTATGTATGTACCATCAGTATATCTTGCTTTTTATGCAGTGCCTATGCATTTTAAACTGAGCATGGCATAGCAGCTACAAATTACGGCAACCCGAGACTCGAACCCTCGACTTGTCGGGTCGGTTCGATTAGTAAACTAAGCCATGTATCAAACTGAGCTACCATGATGTATATGAAATATAATATAAATAGCATATCCTATGAAATGCTCTAGTCTTTACTCTCTACAATAGTATATAATATACATAACAAAAGCCTTCCTTGTCAATACGAGCGAGTAATTGCCATGGTGACCCCTGACCCTTCGAATCTTATCTAAAGGCCCGTATAGACTGCAGACGCACGACGCACGAAAGCTGCAGGAACCGCGCGTATCGCACGCCGCATCGTCTAGCGAGATACCGGGTGATGCTCAAACTTTTTCTTTAAGTAATTTTTCTCTTCGTGGATTTGGTGATAATTTTTTTGTGTGTCTTGTTACATTGCTTCGTACTGTTGGATTTTTATTTGATATAACTAGTCTAATAATTATGAAGGAAAAGATATTAAAGCATTTTTTAATAATAATAAAGTAAGTTAACTATTTCATGATATTATTATGGAAACTGATTACTTAGGATAAATCAATGTCAGATATATAGATAGAAAATAAAAATATATACTTTAACAACAAAAAGCTCATAGAAAACAGTCATGGATTAAAAAAAAAACCAAAGTTTAAAATATCATAAAAAGGTTAAAAATATTATAAAAAATTGTTTATTGTTATATTTGTTACTGCGAGACAGTCGCCATGTTCTCAAATATATGAAAATAACATTAAAATGTACAGTTTGAGAATCGCTGCCAACGGAGATAGTACGCGAGATATCCCGTGCATTAGCTTTGATGTACAGTGTAAAGGGTTCTTAACTGATAGCGCTGCGTGCAATAGTTTGCATGCCAAATTATACCAGCTTACAACGATGCATGTTTGTATAGATTTTGTATAATGTATGTTTACAATAGAACTGCAAACTCACAACGATTGGAAATTTTAAAACTGCGATTTAATATATCCATCGTGTTTTTGTATTAATATAATATAATAATTCCAACTAATAAGTTTTTTGAGGGATTAAGAAATAAAAACGTAATTTTGTTTCTGTGAAAAAACATGTCGTTTTATTTATACAATCTTACAGTGATTATGTACAGCATTATGCTGTAAACAAAACATGCATTCACCTGTGAAAAAACGAGAAACAACATTTAAAGCCGTTATTCCAGGTTTTAGAATTATCTCAAATTAAGTACAATAAATAACGTAAATCAATCCTCTTCACTCAGACATATTTATTCCACATCATTTGTCAGCAGAGCCCTCTGTTAATGTCAACAATAACGTGGCAAATTCAAATTTAAATAAAACAACGGAACTGCTACTTGTATGAGTGTAGTGGTTTTCTTTATATTAATAAGAGGAATGTCACGACAAAATTATTTCATCCACATGTTGACAGAAAAAGCCTACCATGCAGTCAATGATTTCCTAGACGACAGATCATTTTAATGGTGTTTGTTCTGGTATCGCTATTTTAATTAATTTGTAACTGCCTATTTGTAATTTCTGATATTGACATTTCTACTTTGTAACTGTTCTTAAAAATATGACCTTTTATTTGTAAGCAAATATTTGCACACCTTTTCAGAGGTAAATGTACGGGTCTTCCTTAACTTGTAAGAACATTTGTAACCTACATTTTAGCAAATAAATTATTATTATATCATATTTAATAAGTTTGCATGTATAAACTGAGTATAGCGGTTTTGATCAATTTATAACCAATTAAAAAAATGAGGTTATGTGATATTGTCCCTATGTTTTTCTAAGCATGCTTACCATACATTACATTGCTTTTAAGCATGCTTGCTTATTTTTATGACCCGACAACGGCGAAGCAAAAACGTGAGTTATGATTTTGACCGGCATGTATGTATGAATGTTCATCTGTTCCCACATAACTTTTAAACTACTTATTGTAAATTGACAATTGAGGTATCGATAGATGTGAAATGATCGTCCTTTGGTTATAGTAAATAGACCATGTCTAAATTTAATACTTAACTTCACAATTTCAGATGACAATATTTTCTTGTTTCATACATTTCATAGTAGGTCAGTATAGTAGGTAGTCAGGTTTTAGTTTTCAAACTTATTTTTTTTTATCAATTGGAATGGAGTGGACTGATTTTCAAAAAAAAAAATTCGTTTAGTTTATTTCTTTTGTAAGTTCTAATTAATATTGTTACAGCAAATGAGGAATCGGTTTGAAAGTTAATGTAGAAGAAGCGATAGTTCTTTGTCTGTTTTGTTTATTAGTTTGAATGAGGTGTTTTTTTTGCTGTTATAATATTTTTTTAATAATTATGTTTGTTTTTTACAGGACTCGATTTTTTAAGGTAAATTCCTTGCGATGAAATAGTTTTTTTTATCATGCAGAAATAACGAAGAAGGCTATACATGCTATCGCTTGATGACGCTAACAATATGGTGATAAGCGCAAAAATATAATGTTGTCAACATTCGATTTAAACGGGAAATTTACAAACAATACGACCTTTGTGGCGCAGTGGTGTAAACAGCCGACTGCTACGCTAGATTTCGGGATCGAATCCCGGCGGTTGAGGAACTTTGTGTTATTTGCAAAACGCATTGTTTCACTTACCGGTTATTATAACAAGTCAACACCACGACACAACTACTCAGTCTTTTCATAATAATTTTATGACGAGACGAGACTTCGTTCACGTAGAAAAAGTTTTTTTTTTCAATCCACGTCCAGGTTATTCTGAAATAGGTTGAGTAGTTTGATGATTACAAACGGACATGGCTACGTAATGTATAGTATCTATTTGTATCGATAGAAGACCTTTCGACTCTACCTACAATTACAATACAATTCTTTAAAAATCTATTGATTTTGAATGTTAATTTGGTGTGATGGTCATTTTTTCTTTGTTTAATCTGTAGAATCGCCCGTTTATTTTAACGTTGATTGTAAACCCGCCCGTGTGTAGTACAATGCCAAGATCGTTGCGAAAGTAAGCGCGAGCAGCGCCCACTAGCGGGTGTTAGGGCCTACATGTTACGATTCCGTGCGAGCGATAACCGCTCGTGCGACACCCACGCGACTCGGCGTGGGTGTGCGCGCTCCTTAACGTTACTGTTACTGTAATACCTTAGGACATAGGTTCAACAAATAATGGTTATTGTTGCAAATTGTAAATCCCGGACATTTTGTTACTTGGTAACTCTTATCAACAGGATTTTGTAAATAAATTTCGAATTCTATTCGGATCTTTTATTGAATAGTTTTCTTTTACATTAAAAATACAGTTTTCAATCCGACTTTAGATATTTGTAGTGTCAGAGCTCTGCTAGATTTGTGCAGCCTCAATGTATATGTGCCTACCGTAATTCCTCCTAGTTCTTCTGATTAAATTCGTTGCAAGTCCCAAGACAGCCGGTATGGTGTCGGGGCACAGCTGTGTTATACGTTGATTCTTAGACCAAAGGACGCCACTGTTGATCCTGGTGAACAAGAGTTGCAGTAGTGGGAAACAATGGCGGGTGTGACGAAGTTCTGGGTTTTACAGTTAAGTTTAAAGGTCAACTAAAACCTAAACGGAATATGCATCAGCTCGATCCTTTCGGTGTTCTCTATGAAATTCCATACTCCGACACACACTATAGCATATTAACGGAATAGCCTTGGAATCGTTTGACAGCGAGGCACAAGCAAGAGCGTTTACGACTGGTTGGTGTGGTACGACTGGCCGAAAAATGTTTGAAAGTTTGCTTTGAATAGTAAAAACTTATACCGGGGCACACCCGCCTCTAACCCACCACTGCAACTCCTGTTTTTCACGATCAACGAATAATGCTCCTGTGCAATGATGCACAGGCTATGCCCGGACACCCTACCGCCTGTCTTGGGACCCGCAACGAACTTAATCAGAAGAAATAGGAGGTAGTAAGAAAGCGGTTTCAGTCTTCCCTCCCAGCAAAGCGGAGACAGCGGAGAAAGCGGAGACAGTCAGGAGACGCCTGAACGTCTAAATACCAGGGTATACTGTAAAACTTATCTGCATATATAATTCTGTATTAATGACAGCGAAGCTGCAGTGGTGGTCAGGGTCAATTGTAGCTGCCACGTTCCTGATTCTGCCCGGATAATGGCGTCAGATTCGTAACCTGTCACACTGGGAATCAACATAGACATGCGAAATGCGGTGTGTAACAGCTCTTCTTACCCCTCCCGAGGGATTAATAACGGCGTGAGTTCATGTGTGTAAAGCTGCGGGCAAAGCCTTATACATTATACATATTCGTAATACTTCTACAAGCCGGTAGCTTGTCCCAACGAAATATATTCCACGTGCAAAAATCATAATAAAGTTAATGATCTGAAATTTGACTTAATGGTCACAAAGACGCCCGCGCTCGAAATATGAAAACTGATCTTCAGGCGATATCAAATTTCGGCTCCCCAGTGTCATTAGCTCCGAAAAAACACCATCAACTTATACCCATATCTTTTCGAGTTCATCAAATCGGACCTTAAGTGAATGTGTTTAGGTTGATTTCAGATGTTTATAAAGATTGCACTTTTTTGGAGTGTCTCGGACGATCATTATTGCGGAATGCCATGTACATTAATGTTGCACTTCAAAAAAAGTTTTTAAAATTACTAAGGTACTCACACTTATATAATACGAATATGACATTCGATATTTCTGCATTCAAATTCACAGTTATAACTCACTTTAAAGTAAAAAAATCAAGGTAAAAAATATATCAGAGTTATTAATTTTGTTAAATGGAAGACGGTTTTTATTCTTTCATTAACAAATTTCTCATTCATAAATGCTAATACCAATTGAATATTTATTGAAATAAATAATAATTCACTTATTTGTTGTTTATTAATATTTGATGTTTTTATTTAATTTAATGTAATGACCAGTTAAAAAAGTAAAAAATGAGTTTTTATTTTTTTCAATACCGTACCCGACAGGGTCCATATTTGATCCTAAATCATGTTTAACATAAGACCTGCTAAAAAGTATAGCATGTAATAAAGATTTGATTTGATTTGATTTGTTAAATTTGACTTAATTTTAATCTTTTTGTTGATTTATAACAATAAATAAAAATATTAAAATCAATCAACTTAGGTACTCTTATATAATGCACTAAACTATGTTTATGTTCCTTTTTAGGGTTCCGTATCCAAAGGGTAAAACGGGACCCTATTACTAAGCCTCCGCTGTCCGTCCGTCTGTCAGCAGGCTGTATCACATGAACCATAATAGCTAGACTCTTGAAATCTTCTGAAAATAGTTAATTTTAGTATAACAGTAAATACTAAAGTTGGCTTCCATACAAAGAACGTGATTTTTTGCCAATTTTTACTTGTTCTAGTTTCTTTTATGAAATGAATTATCTAAAAACGAAAACATGTAATCTTATCAGAGGGTCGCGGAGCCCATTATATGCGAGTCCGACTCACACTTGGCCGCTTTTTTTGAGTAGGAATTTTTATACCAAAAAAAAAAACGTTTCAACGTATTTTACAATTTTAATTATGTATATTTGTATGTAAGAGGTAATATTCTGTTGTTTTATCACAAGCTTTGATAATCCTCGTTCAAAGACTAGTTGATTTCAACTTAAACTCACCCAGTTAAACCCATCCAATCCCAACTAGTAATAATAATAACAATAAACAACACACACATTGACTCAGCCCTGCAGTAAGTACTTCAATACTTGTATAATTTCCATGCAAAATATATAATTTAAAAACCTCTGTACCTTCTTCGCTTTAAATATTCAACCTTAAAGTGTGACTCATAGAGTTCAGTTTCCCTTGTCTTGTTGTTAAGAGGCTTGTACACCGGTACACCAAAGGGTGCATTCCGATCGCATCATTTGCATGTTAGTAGACCAGGTTCATTAGATCTTACAAATTAAAACCTGTACTGTATCGAGAACAACTGATTCTGAATAAGCTTATAGACTGTACTGTGTGTCCACTATGAGTTTTACCTACGATTGCCGCTTGCGACTGCAGTTACAAATTTGTGTGAATCTTTGTAAAGCGCCGATAACGGATTGACGAGGAATTAAGATTTATACAATATCACAGTACTGATCAAGCAAAAACGGTAAAAAACATTAGTAGTTTATTTATATTTGTTGTCTTAGAGGAATTAAATTTTTAACTCTATTTTATATCTACTAAATAAAACGACAAACACAATTTATTTTATGTATAATTGTTAATAAGATTAATTTATTTAAAAAGCTCATTCGTAAATGGCCAATGTTTTGTGACATTTATCTTATTAAAAAATAATGGAATGTGCTATGAATAAGATAAATAAAACATAAAATTAAAAAAAACACCAAAGAGTCCGATACAGTTTTTTTTTTTATTATGACAGTTCATAAAAAGCTCGTAAAGCTTATACAAATTAAAACTACATATCGACTTAACTCATTAACATCATAACCTCATTTATCGAAGTCGGGCAACCCAGCAGAAATCTCAAAGCTAAATTAATAACGTCAGTTGGTGCTTACAAATTTTATTGAATCGATAAAAAATATCTTAATTAAAGTTAGAAATCAACGTTGAAAAGTTAGTACAGACGGTCACACGTATAGCTTCAGATAAAAATGCGATATTAATCCTTATGCTATACAACTTAAGAACGTTAGTCCAAAAATATTAATAGCCGAGTGTACAAGTTAATCGAAGTTATTGGTTTTTGTGAATTCTGTTTCTGTAAGTATCGATATTTTTTACAGTTTCTTCTGTGGGTTTTTTATTCTCATGATGCCGTTGCCACCATCATGGCAATAACTAAGTACGTCTGCGGAAAATTCGTCGAAAACAATTCGCCGAAAACACAATTCGCCGAATCACAATTTTCCGTAAATCGACTAAGTATTTTGCTAGTGTCAAGTAATATATATCATCAAGGTTTGATGACGAATGAAATGATAATGATGATGATGAATAATAATGGAATAATGAACCTTCTAACTCTATGCTCTAACAGGTTACTTGGGAGATGACGAAAAGCGCAGCCAAATCGTTGTATTTCACTTTCTCCAAACTTGTACAGCACTACTGATATTAAACACTTATTGGTATTGACTTATACACTGGCATTTCACTTTTTTTACTGCTGATAAAGAAAATAAAATAATAAAATTTTAACTGAATCTTACCGTTCCCGCCAAGCAAACCCCTTGTTTGTTTGTTTCTTTAATTTTCTACTAAAGGCACTGAAAAAAAAAGCATACAGCCTTGCTGTTGGCAGGGAATCAATCATGCCTTGCAACCCCCATCCCCTCTTACAAAACATAACACAGCGAGGTATTACTGGAAAAAAGTAGACAGAGAAGAAAGACAGTAAATAAAGAATATAGTGACTCCTGAATACATGCCTACCTAATATTTTGCTCTCACGTACATTCCACGCAATACACACAAGCTCGCGCTCACTCACACACACACACATGCGCACACACTCACAAATGCACATGCACACACACATGCACATGCACACACAAACGCACTTTTGTTTGATTATTTATAAATTAATTAGATCTAAATTAATTTGCAACTCGTATTTATAAAATTTTCTTAAATCTCTCATCTGTTTTGTACTTCTGTGGTTTTATGTAAATAAAGAAAAAAAAAATCGAAAGAACAATCTTGCTACCTCTTCAGCTGACATTGATTCACTATTATCGAATATTATATTTAAATTTGCGGACGTGGTAGCTCAGTTTGTTAAGTCCGTTGGTTAACCGACCGATCTAACCCGAAAGATCGAGGGTTCGAATCTCAGGTTGCCATAATTTGTAGCTGCCATGTTTCTCAATGTGCCCGGACAGTGGCGACAAATTCGCAACCTGTCACACCGGGACTCAACATAAACATGCAAAATTCGGTGTTTAACGCCTCTGCCAACCCCTCTCGGGGGATGACGGCGTGAATTTGTATTTATAATTAAATTTACTCCAATATGAGTAGTCGGGCCTCTATTTGTGATATAACAACTAATGTATCTATGTATGTAGGTATGTATGTATACACATAATTATTAGAACGTGGAGTGAAACTAAAGCCCTACGCTTTCTCACGTCATACCTACTTTGTATCATTGCTAAAGACACAATATACCTTATTTATTTATTTTATTTTATTCTATTATATTTATTTAGGGACGTCTACAGCAAGTACATTACACAAACATATAAAAATCACACATTATAAACAGAAACTGATGTACATGCCTATAACAGACGAACGCAACATTTACAAAGGTTACACACACATTACACTAAAATAAAAACAGGTCACAAAGAAAAATAACATTGGTTTAGATTAAACCAATATACAAAAGAAATTAAAAAAGAAAAAAAAAATATATAGGAATTGAAATCTAAAGATCCTGAACCTAATGAGAACTATTTCATTCGACTTATAAAATATTGAAAAATTTTGCCTTCAAGAAAACATAGTCTACATATAAATATAAAAACACATGCCTATATAATATTTAGTTAGTAATGGATTTATCCAAAAAGACCGATTTTTTTTTACAAAAGCTGTTATTTTCAATAAAAATGGAACTAAATTTCCTATGTCTTATTTGTATGGATCAGATTTTGTTTATTTTTATGTTCAAAAATATATTCAACTACGATTTGCCATGACAGAATTATTTTATTTACGACCAGCAAAGTTTATAAGCACTAATTACATAGATAAAACTACATCAATTTTAATTCCAACTGCAATATTACTTTTCTTGCCTGGGTTCGCCTGAGGCGTTAAACAGTGGCAGGCAATGTAGACGGCCATTTTGAAAAATGGCGTCGCAAAATTTATGGCGCGATTTATCAAAAACTTGAGGTTTGTGCGGTTTGCGCGGGACAGTATTTCAATTGAAGTTATTCAATTGCTTTTTCTACTTTTTAAATTTATTCTTGTATGCTGTTTATGGTGATTTTTTACGTTGGACTGGATGTAAGAACGCAAGAATGCGTTTGGTCTGATGCTTTCTTTGCGGTCAGGGGAAATACTAAGGGTTATGTTTTTTAATGAACTATTTAAATGTGTGAGTGTGAAGATGGTCTGGTAACATCACCATATATTTCATTACATTTCAAAATCAAAATCAAATATTTTTATTCAAATGGACTTTTAAAATAAGTACTTTTAAATCGTCAAAATTTCTTTTTAAACTACCACCGGTTCGGAATGCCGGTCTACGGGGAAGAATCCGGCAAGAAACCTCTGTTGTTGCTCTTTTCAATATCATAATAATCTTTCAGTACAATCTCACTTATACTATAAAATGATAAAATGATCAAAAAATGTATACAATATCTACAAATGGCGCCAAAAAACATTCCGTGTTCATAAGTCCTATTGAATTAAAAAAAAAGTAAAATAAACAAAGTAAAGTTACTACATGGACTACTGGAGTTGCAACAAAGAACCAACTGATATACTGACAATTTTTAAGAATCCCAAATTCATTATCCCCCAATTATAAGAATCCCAAAACCAATCAAGTAATGAAAACTAGCTGCAAGTGTTCTTCAGTTTACTTCTAGCTGTCTACACCTATTTATCGTTTATAACATTGCATTGACAGAAAAGCAAACTACTTTGTCTAATGGTATGCAGTCACCGTTGCCTATGGACGCTTGACAACCCTCCAAGAACCTGATAAGGACCCTTTTCAAAGAACCCCATGCAGTAGTCACTAGGAAAACCATGGTTGCTTAAAGTGAACGGCATGTGAATGATTTCCCCGATCTTACCTAAAATGACTGTTATGTTGTTTATTTAAAATTGCCAAATTATAACAGAATCGGTGAAAGATAAAACGAATAATCTTCTATCTACGTGGAAATGTATTTGCTCTAGCATTGCTCAAGGATTCTCCGTGCTGTGTTTATAATTAGTGTCTGCTTAGATCCACTCATACTGTGTATTTACTTTCTACTTACCGAGTCCAAATGGCTAATAGTTGGTTTCCTATACTTGTATTTGAAATTGTATGATTTTAAATTGTACTTTATGCAAAGGGTTTAAGGTTCATAATAGAATAAGCTAACGTTGTTAAATCAGACCTTAAAAAAATCCTTAATTTTTGTTGCATTGTTCAAAATATCGTCAATATATCATACCCAGCTCTTAATTATGTTTTTTGTTAAATTATTTCTAAAATAAACCTATACGGACAAATATTTCATGAATATATGGCAACAATAATAGATTCACATTAGTTATAAATACATGGCAACAATAAAAATTGTCATCCCATTGCTTACACTAAAAAAAATGTCTAAAATAATCTAATACCCCTAAGGGGAGTACCCCTTTATTTTTTATTTTTTATTTGTTCTTATAGCGGCAACAGTAAAAGACATTCTCTTCTCATCTTTACACGTAATATATTTCCCTAATTTTAAAATTATAAATCTTCGGATCAATCTATGAATCTTTATTTTCTTATGTGAGTTTTCCACAATTTTCTTATAAGTTTTATTGGAAATATGCCTGCTATATATATAATACAATATTTGTAAGTCCAAAGGAAAGATTTTTAGGAACTAAAATTGTTAAACCACCTATTTCAACCAAAAGTCTCTGTTGAAAAGCGAGCCCGAAGAATCATCGGGATTGACGATGATATTGCTAACTTTCATGACCTCAGCCACCACCGTGAAGTTGCGTGTCTATCGGTATTTTATAGGATACATTTCGGAGAGTGTGCGCCGGAATTGCACTATTTAATTCCACCGGCCCCCTTTTTATAATCGGAACAAAAGACGTAGGCTGAAGTTGCATCCTTTTGTAGTGATATTCCGACCATCCGGACTAAACGCTTCGATAGCTCCTTCATAATGCGTACTGCAAGGGTGTGGAATTGTTTGCCTGCCGATGTGTTCCCTGACCAATATAACTTGGGCCTCTTTAAGGCAAGAGAGAATAGGTTTTTCCAAGGCAGGCATGATCCACCTTAGACCTCATTGCCGCTTAACATCAAGCGGGTTTGGGGTCAAATGCCTGCCTGGTCTTGTATAAAAAGTCTAACAAATAAATGATTTTGATTTGATTTATGTCTAAAGATACAAGTATTTAAGATCGATCGATAGATCTTAAGTGAATAACGTCAGAAACCTCGACCTCGGTGGCGCAGTGGTGACAGCCGACTGCTAAGAGGTTCCGGGTTCGAGTCCCGACGGTTGAGGAACTTTGTGTTATTTGCAAGATACATTGTTTCGTTTACCGGCCTCGGATGTTGTATTCTTATCTATGTAGTTTATACCATATCGTTGCTTAGTGCTGCGATACAAGATTATATCTTAGTGCAGGGCTGAGTGTGTCGTGATAAGGTTATCGGGGCACGGTAGTGCCCCCGCCAAGTCGAGCGCGAAGCAAACACTGCCGTGCCATCCTTTACTGGAACCATTTCGCCACATTTTCAGGCCCCTATTTGAGAACCTCTGGATTTTTATTATCATGAACTTTAATCTCTTGTTTCTTATAATAACAAAAGTTTTTCTTTCTTTGACCTTGAACAACTTACGACCACGACACGAAATTTTATGAGACTTGTGAGAAAATTTTTAGAACGCCAAAATGACACAGACATGAAAATACAGCTTGTTTTCTCATACCGATGTTGACCACTTGTTTAATGGTAACATGATTACCACTGTAAGTCTGAAACTAACTAAATGAAAACCCGAAAACCGGTTTTCAGGACTCAAAAATACAATTTAGTATTTGGGTCTCAAAACGACAATAAATATAGCACGAGGTCTTCAAAGGAGGTGTTAAAAGGTTCTTGGAGGGTTCTGGGTTGGCAAGGCTTGCGTGATACCCCTGGTATTGCAAACGTCCATAGGCTACGATGACTGCTTACCATCAGGCGGGACGTACGCTTGTTTGCCGACGCAGTGGTTGTTAAAAAGTTGACATTGAAATATATATTTTTATATATGCAGTCAACTAATTCTATCCGATCTTACCAAATTTCAGCTTTAACGACAAGTTATTTTCCAAATTGCAAGATTCAGGAATTTTCCTTCTTATTTAAATTTTTTAATTACAAAATACGGTATTCAACAATTTTATTTCTTAGTACTTTATAGATTTTACTACTGTGTTGTAAAGCAATAAATCATGCGAGAGAACCCCGGTGTAATGAGAAGTGGCATTTCGAATACAGTATAATGGTTCAATAAAGTATGGTATAGTGCTGTCGTTGAGAATTGGCCTCGTTAGTGTAGTAGATGGAATGTTCCACTTAAACCCACTGTTTATGACACTTTTCAGATACGTCACTGCGAATTTAATAATTTTATACCTAAGACACTTTTGTCACTGCACTTTAAGCAAAATGTTGAATCCTTTGATTATTTTTAAAGTTTAATTCATTAAAAAATAATGATGTGAGTTGTTATATAGATTTTAAAAAAGATAGAAAAAATAGTACAGTTGGTTTACTTTACCATTTTGGTTTGTCACCTACATTTTAGTCTCTGTAGAACTATAATAATAATAACCACATTACGACACACACATTGACTCAGCCCTGCAGTAAGTATCGTAAGAACTTGTGTCACAGGAACTAAGCAACGATATGGTATATACTACATAGATAAAAATACTACATCCAAGACCGGTAAGCGAAACAATGCGTCTTGCAAATAACACAAAGTCCCGCCCCCGCCGCGATTCGAACCTGAAACTTCTAGCGTAGCAGTCGGCTGTTTACACCACTGCGCCACCGAGGTCGTCAAAACAATATACTCCTTTTATAATTTGACTAAAAAAGAGCTAGGATTCAGAATGAATTTTTGTACTGGAACTTAACGAAATTAGCCCTCGACTAATAAGTTTTGACTTCTGACTAAGAAGGGTTGTATATGTTTAGAATCTCGACTAAATTGATCAAAATCCGTTATGAATATAGATGAAATATATATATTTTTTTTAATGAGTAAAAAGTGAGTTTTTAAAATTACCTCCTACTTACAAACCTCAAATAGCTATTACATATTAAAAATTAAATAAAATTCAAGCGGAACGCACCAAATCTCGAACAGTACTATAGGCCGTAAACAGGCAATTCTCATCGCATGGACTATAAATAGTAAATAACAATTTGAAAACTCTCCCGACATTTTTTTTACTTTAATCATATTTCATAATCATCGGCTCTTTTATAGTTTATGTAGATTCCAAATTGGATGTTGTTAAATTAGATTTTGGTATTAAATAAGGTTTGGTTATTAATTTATTTATAATGTTTCTCACGTCAGATAGCGTTATTTAGTAATGCGCATCTTGTATGAGATGCTGTAAGGTTGTTTGTAAATGTTCTACGGCTCTGGATACGAGTTCTTTTGAGCCTTATCGTTATAATTCATTCTTGAAGATGATAAATGAGATGAAGATGATTAGATGAGCAGTGAAAATGATGAATCTGCCTACAGTAACATGCTAGTACATGTAGGCTCTAAGGAGTTCCTTGGGAGATGACGAAAATAGCAGCCAAATCGTCGCATTTCATTTTCTCCACACTTGTACAGCACTACAGATGTTCACTGAATAAAACACTAGCATTTTACACATTAAATTCTGCTGATATAAGAAAAGACAATAAAATAAATAAAAATTCTAACTGACACTTCCCGTTCCCGCCAAGTAACGGATGCTGTGAGGATTTATGTGGTGTTACCAGTTTCAAGTGTAAAATATATGTGTGAGATATATTGAGCCTCTTAGCAACTAACTTTAATTAACCATATATACGTTTTGAACTGTTCCAAGCGCGGCATGCATTTATTCTTCAATTATTTTGTTTAATGTAACGCTTTTTTGAAAATTTTCCTCCATTCCCAAACGGACAAAAATGGTGTGGCAGCACCGTCGAAATAAAAGTCAGTTAAGAAACTTTTTTTTTATTCATGACCAGGCAGGCATTTGACCCCAAGCCCACCTGATGTTAAGCGGCGATGAGGTCTAAGGTGGATCATGCCTGCCTAGGAGAAACCTATTCACTCTTGCCTTAAAGAGGCTAAGTTATATTGGTCAGGGAACACATCGGCAGGCAAAGAATTCCACACCCTTGCAGTACGCATTATGAAGGAGCTATCGAAGCGTTTAGTCCTGATGGTCGGAATATCTACCACAAAAGGATGCAACTTCAGCCTACGTCTTGTGTTCCGATTATAAAAGGGGGCTGGTGGAATTAAATTGTGCAATTCCTGCGCACACTCTCCGAAATGTATCCTACAAAATACCGATAGACACGCAACTTCGCGGCGGTGGCTGAGGTCATGAAAGTTAGCAATATCATCGTCAATCCCGATGATTCTTCGGGCTCGCTTTTCAACAGAGTCGAAAGCTGCTAGCTGAAACTAATTTAATTAAGAATATAGTATAGTATGCATATAGTCATTATTTTATTTTACAACAAACACGACAACATATCTTTACAGCAAAGATGAAGCTGACTTCTCACAATAATAATTAAAATTAGTTCACAAGTTTCTTGCCGGTGTCTTCCCCATAGCGTAGATGGCATTCTAACGCGTCGGCAGATAAATAATAACCATTTGAAAGAACTTATTTTGAAATTTTTTCAATTAAAAAAAAAAAAACAATTTGTTTTTAAATTACAATTACTTTGGACAATTCACACTAATTCAAATTAATTTGATACTAAACTAAGTAGTAAGCGTTTAATTTTGGTACCTAGATATAAAAAAGAGACATATTCCAATATAAATAAATACTGAAATATATAATGTATAATAGAAAACATTCAAGACACCAGATAAAATACTCATCCAAATTCTTGATTCAAAATCATCTAGTAATGTTTAAAATCGCATAATTTATTACAACTTGCCTGATATCAAAGAGCAAATCTTGTAAAAATATAATTAAGGAAACCTTTCTATTATATAAATACTTTTAAAAGCTTTTAAAACAAACATGAAAGCCCAGGATATGACAATTAAATAATTGTTTTAATTGGTTGTTTCCGAGATATGTAATAACACCGTTAGAATGTCTCGCATACCAGCGTCTGTACCCTGCGTCGCTCATGTTAAACGTGGGATACGGAGAAATATTTAAAACAGGAACGTGCTCCGAAAATAGATATAATTGCACAATTACACAATTACTTTTAAAGCGTTAATTTTTACACACATAAACTCACGCCGTAATTAATCCCCCGAGATTGTTAGGCAGAGGTGTTAAACACCGCAATTCGCATGTTTATGTTGAGTCCCTGTGTGACAGGTTGCGAGTCTGTCGCCACTTTCCGGGCACAATGAGGGACATGGCAGCAACAAGGTATCGATCGCGCCGGTTATCCAAGCAAGTTACAAACTGAGCCACCACATCCTTTTAAAATCTAAATCTAATTATTAAATCTA
The DNA here is from genome assembly GCA_949316135.1 of Choreutis nemorana. Taxonomy (NCBI): domain Eukaryota; kingdom Metazoa; phylum Arthropoda; class Insecta; order Lepidoptera; family Choreutidae; genus Choreutis; species Choreutis nemorana. Next base: position 714,752 of record OX438614.1, read on the forward strand.
TGTAGAAATGTATTTTTAAATTCATTTCATTGGATTCATTTAATTAACAAACGTTCAGCTGTACTAACATTATGAAGACGTAAAATTTTTGTGCAGAAACAGAGAATTACAAAAAAATCATCGCACCAGTTTTTCACGCTGCATTTTTGCGTTAAAAAAAACTAATTTTACGCGAGTAAAAGGCTTAAATAAATTTTTGTTTTAATTTGCTACTTGTATCAGGTACTTAAAACTGAACGGTAAAAGTACTAAAATAAACAAACAAATTGTTATCAATCAAGATACGAACGTGGGAACGAGAAAGAGACGTTGGTATTTGAATTATTTTAAATCGTAAACATTAACAAGCGTCCTTTGAGTGTTCAAATTGAAATTTCTTATTCTTATTTCTTTATTTGGAGATAAAACAGTGGACAGATTGCAAATAATAATACAAAAAAAAATATAGAAAACATATCACAAACATAAATCTGACAACCATGAACATATCTCACTAGAACACAATATACAAATACTCAAAATAACGCTACATACATAGAGGAAAAGAACAAACATGATAACAAAGACATATTAAAACACGAAAAAAAACAATAAATATATTAGAGCAAAAACCGTTTTATTTAAATAAAAAATATGAGGGTACATTTTGACACCTATTAAAAAGAAAATGGTGAATTCTAGAATCATGGCTTTATAATGGTATAGATAAATAAACATAACAAAAAAATAAACTCACGCCGTAATCCCTCGAGACGGGTTGGCACCGCATTTAGCATGTCTATGTTGAGTCCCAGTGTGATAGGTTGCGAATCTGTCGCCACTATCCGGGCACAAGGAGGTACATGGCAGCTACAACTTACGGTAACGCGAGCATCTCTAAAGTAAAATAGGGGTTAAAAGTTTAAATGTATAAAATTCACTTAGATACCTACATGATTCAGTAAATAACGACGAACGGCGCAGTTGTGTAACAGCTGACTGCTACCCAACGGGTCCTGGGCTCGAATCCCAGCGGGGGTATAATATGTATTATTTGCGAGACGGGTTGTTGCGCCTACCGGTTTTGGATGTAGTATTCTTATCTCTGTAGTTTATACCATATCGTCACTTAGCACCTGTGACATTCTATAATCCTACTGCAGGAGTGAATGTGTGTGTCGTATAATATTTATGTTTATCTTTTATAGTACACTAAAAGACAAAGATATTATTATTCATTATTATGTCAAAATCTACGATAAAACAACTAGACAGGCTGTTACGCTAAAACGTAGATCATTGTCTATGCTAATCACGGAATTCACCAATTCAAGCAGTTTAAGAACACTTTAAAATTCAAATGGTAGGAAAACCAGTGGTAACATTTAACTTTAAATATTACAATCATGTGCTGCATTAGTGTTGGTAGCTACGCTCTTGTCTGAGAGAGCCGAATGATGAATATTAGTTGGTTACGTTGACGCATGTTAGTCGGCGACATTGTCTTATTAATGTTTAATTAAAAATTATTGTTTATATCTCCAAGTTTTATAAACCTCAGATTTTGACGACCTCGGTGGCGCAGCGGTGTAAACAGCCGACTGCTACGCTTGAGGTTCCGGGTTCGAATCCCGGCGGGGGCCGATCTTTATTATTTGCAAGACGCATTGTTTCGCTTACCGGTCTTGGATGTTGTATTCTTATGTGTAGCTTATACCATATCGTTGCTTAGTTCCTGTGACGCAAGTTCTTACGATACTTACTGCAGGGCTGAGTCAATGTGTGTGTCGTGATGTGGTTATTATTATTTTTAATAAATAATATTCCGTACAATCAGATTAGGTAATTTGTTATGTAGGCTGTGTTTTTTAGTACATGATCAATTTTACTGGTTTTTTTTAATATCACCGACAAAGAAGCAACCTGAAAAATGATGCCTAGAGTCTCTTATTGACACGGCTGTAAACTCTATAGTCACTTTATATATACGGTTAGCTTAGCCAAAAGATTGCAAGTATCCTTTTGAATATCAGACCGTGTTGGCGCGTGTTGGAAGTTATTGTGTAGCAACATACAGACGGACATTCCCACATACTGTTCACAATGACGAATGCGGTGTGCATGACAAATTTTACTGTAATATAACTACTTTAAATGCGCTACCTTGCTTGGTGTTTTTGAAACATTATCTACCTTTATACATTACTGATAAGCATATATATACAAAATTTATGTACAGAATAAATAAATATACGAGAAGATATATACTCGTATGTAATAATAATAATAATAACCACATCACGACACACACATTGACTCAGCCCTGCACTAAGTATCGTAAGAACTTGTATCGCAGGTGCTAAGCAACGATATGGTATATACTAAATAAATAAAAACACAACATCCAAGACCGGTAAACGAAACAATGTGTCTTGCAAATAACACAAAGTCCCGCCCCCGCCGGGATCCGAACCCGGAACCTCTAGCGTAGCAGTCGGCTGTTTACACCACTGCGCCACAGAGATCGTCAAAAGCCGAAAACCGAAAGCCGAAGTCGAGAACGATGTAAGCTATGAATGCCTACTAAAACTCTTGCTAAATAATTAAAAAAACAATATTAGCTACCTTAGTTTTTAGGGTTCCGTGCAAAAGGGTGCCAACGGGACCTTATTACTAGCCTGTACGTCCGTCCGTAAGTGGGCTGTATCTCATAAACCGTAATAGGTAGAGAATTGAACTTTTCCCAGAATCTGTTTCAGCTATAACCACAAATAATACAAAATTTTGGCATATAATAAGTATACAGTCAAAACCTGCTATTACGACATCGGTTACAAAGACATCGGTTACAACGACATATTAGTTATAAAGACAAAACCTTTAAGTAAGTATATCACCTGTAACGACTATCGGATATAGCGTCCACGTATATCTATCGGTAGTATACTATCGGATATATATCAGGTTTCAACAACTTTGACCTCAGCTCCCCCCGAGTCACGGATCACGTATCACTTTCATTGTTATTAACAGTAATTCATTATTGTAATTAACTTAATTACACGTTTAGAGTTAACTTCCTCTGTTACAATGTTGCCATCTATCATATTGTAAATTGTTACCATTTTTTATAACGACTACTAAGTGTTGAAGTATAAAAACGTCTGGAAACTAAAATATTAGGGGAATATATTATTTATTAACTCGCTACACTGAATGGGTATGATATATATATACAGTGAAACCTAGTTAATTGGGATCTTAAGGGACCAAGGATTTTGTACCATTTAAAAAGGTTTTCATTTATCCAGTTTACCATTTAGACAGGTTTAAAAATTTGTTGTCTCATTTACAGAGGCCGTAAACAAAACACGTGCAAAAGAAATTCGAATGTTTGTAAACAATCGTGTCGAAACCTGTCCCAACCTGATACATTATCTCACTTATAAAGGGAACTGAGCTCCAGAGTCCCAATTATAGAGGTAAACATGAAAAAAATCCTAGAAATCAAATCTCATTTAATCAGGTTCGAAAAGTCCCATTAACAGAGGTAATTCGATGAAAAAGTGCCGGGACCTCATTGTAGTTCTCAATACTAGAGGTTTCTCACTTATCCAGGTTCCATTTAACTAGGTTTCACTGTATATATATGTGTGTGTACGTGTGTGTGTGTGTACTAGCTTTTGCCCGCGACTTCGTCCGCGTAGAAGTCGAAAATATTCGTTATATTTTGGATAATTCACACAATATCTTTATAAATTATAACATATGTATTATTTTGATGTACCAGCTATATTATTGTAAAGTTTCACTAAAATCCGTATAGCAGTTTTTGCGTGAAAGAGTAACAAACATCCGTTCATCAATACAATCTTTCGCTTTTATGTTAATAAGGGTTGAGATACTTTTAATTACCTGTCAAAACAGGATTCCTTCATAGATTTCGTATGGCACAACTTTTTCTATTCAGATGTGACATCACGAATTTTGCCAGGCAACTCACGAATAATGTTAACCATTTTTGAATGAGTTTAAAATTCCTGTCACACTGGGACTCAACATAAACATGCGAAATGCAGTGTGTGACACCTATGCCAACCCCTAGAGGGATTACGGCGTGAGTGTATATTTTATATAATATATAAAAAGACTACAAATTTTAATAAATATATATTTTTTGTTACATACAGATCTCATTATTGACATTTTAAAGAGATCGATAGACTTGGATAAAAAGTACCATAACATCAAATAAGTTCTCGCATGTCTGATTCGCGGAATTAGCATGACCGCTTGAACAGCCACCGAGCTCAGAGCTAGTGGAACGGTGACCATCCATGCTGTGGTCAGGTGAACGATCTCTTTGTACATCGTTTTGTTATAGTTAGGTTAATGACCACTTGACGACCATACCGCACCATTGTGCATTTTGAATGTAGACAATACAATAGACATGAACTTTGAAAAAGTAGAGCATTTTTTATATGTACATCCAATAGCAGAACTATATTTCTTAAGATTATACCATGGAATTAATAAAAACCCAAAAACAAGATGTCACGTCAAGAACTGTGTGTGTATCGTTACTTAAGCATTGAATATAAGTAGTGATGAATACTTAAATACATACACACACATACATAAATACATAGATTTACCTGAATCATACAAAACACATACAAACATACACACATGAACGAACATAAATAATTAGGGAAGTTCTTTCAAAATTTTATACCTAAAAAATAATTGATAGATTTAAAAAAAAAAACTAAAAACCCACGTTTTTAAATGTCCTAAAAATAAGAAAATAACCTTACGGGGCTGAAAGAGGGGCCACTCAAAACGTAGGGGCGTACATTATTGAAGGGATTATTAATGGGATATATTTACATGACGTGTATAGATCGTTGGTGTAACTTGCAAAGATACGCCCCCACGTTTTGAGTGGCCCCTCTTTCAGCCCCTACGGGTTATTTTCTTATTTTAGGACATTTAAAAACGTGAGTTTTTAGATTTTTTAAATCTATTAATTATTTTATAATTTTTTTCAATAGGCGACGGTATCACATTCCTTTAGGAGAACCGTTTGCTTGTTTGCCCATTAAGTAAATAAAATTTATCGTACAAACTTTGCAATCTCATTTCAATTCCTAATATAGGGTAGGGTTCGAGGGTATATGGCGAAAAATTTGTATGTCCTATTTAAAGATTTAATCAACTGGGCCTCTTAAAGGCAAGAGTGGATTGGTTTCTCCTAGACAGGCAAGACCCACGTTAGACCTCATCGCCGCTTAACATCAGGCGGGTTTGAGGTCAAATGCCTGCCTGGTCATGAATAAAAATTAAAAAAAACTTTCCTGTCCCGGACTATATGTCAGTATTTTTTAAAAGACTTCTATATTTGTAAGTAAATGTTATATGTGCTTGAAAAATAATGCCAATTATACTTTTTTGAAATCCAGGACTTTATAACGGGACAATCCCTCATTTTGGGGCCATCAAGCAAGTCCAAATACGCATGCATATATGGCTGGCATGCAGTCATCCGCATCCTGGTGATTGATTTAACGCAAGATGCGGTTGCCATAGGAACCTCCGTGAGATGGGTTTGGAAACGAATAGCGACGTAGTTTTTAAGGTTCCAAAAAGGTGCCTTCGGGACCCAGATACCAAGCCGTTCGTCTGACAGACACTTGAAACTATAACAATAAAGATTTAACAAATATTTTCGGCGAGTTTTTCTCGCTCTTCTTTCTTTTATGACAAGAAAAAATTTCAAATATTTTACGAAACTGACTCGCACTAGGCCTGTATTTCGTTTATTTTACATATATCGAAATTAAATGTGATAATATATATATAAACAAAATGACTATTTTAAATCGTCAAAATTATTTTTAATCTACCACCGGTTCGGAATGCCTGTCTGGGAAAGAATCCGTCAAGAAACCTCCGTAGTTGCTCTTTTCAATATCATAATAATCTTTAAATACAATCTTATTTATAGTATAATATAATACATTTTTTATATAATATCTACAAAAGTTTTCGTAAAAACAATACTTTTAAAGTAATTTAATGCCCATCGTATCTATGATGTTTATCAGTAACATTGAATGCCAATGATCGACTAATCGACTATGTATCGAGAGATCGATGGTAAAATCTATCACAGAGGCCATAGACACTGAAGCATTCATTTCTGAACCAGAGATATTACAGAAGATAGTGAAGTGATTTTAAGTATTCTCTCGAATGATGTGGCCGGATGCACCTTACGGTTTAACTATGCTCTTGAAATTGATTACAATCTTGGTTTAAGATTTAAAAATGAATATAAATATTTTACAGTCAGTTTGAGCCCGCGACTTTAAATGTAGAATTATCCGAAAACATTTTTGAGTTTAAATTTCATTCGTTTTCATTAAATTTTTGACGATTTTGAATAAAGTAAGGTAACTGAATAAAGTTTATTTTTTATTTATTAGTTTTTAAAGAAAATCACTTCTTATATCTTTACAAAAACCCTGTAGATTAATTCGTAGTATTGCTGAAATTTTTGAAATCACCTTTCGAACAAACAAGGACAGTCACGAGATCAAGCTAGTCAAAAAGTATTCCAAATTCGAACATTGATTTGACCGTGAATGTGCGCTCCTTATGGAATGAACGTCAAAACCAGTATTTCATACTCAATGAATAGGTAACTAGACGCGGCATGTGCCAGTTACCCAGTCCTGGTGAAAGCTCAATAAAAGGATCGAAGGTAAATTATCAGCAGCCAGCATTCTGTATGCTAAGTGAGAGCCTTGGCATGAGTTTAATTAATAAATTAACTTTATTCAAAAGTAACACAATAGTACATCTTAAATTATTACTTTCATTATTTTACAAATGATTTTTAACCTTCTTTTGAAAAAAAGTGAAGTTTTGTTTGTTGGTAAAGAACTTTCTAGAATTTTAAGAACATACATTAAAGGAGGTTTGATTTCGTCTTTGATATTATGATTAATATTATTTAACTTATTATTTGCTGACAAATTTCTTCCTATATAAAATCATTAAGAATATTACTTGTCGGCTTCTTCTCCATAGATTTGAAAGCACTTATTTTATTGTTTTCTAATCGTCGTTTTTTTATCTACGACCGGTTTGAAATACTAGTATGATCTATATAAAAACTGTGAATTTATGCCTTTTTTTTAATTTGAATTTAAATTTGAATTCATCCAAACACGGTTTCCATGCTAGCAACTCCTTCTTATCCAACCTTAAATAAACCGTTGGCAATTTGCTAGAACTTGTCCGTAAGACTACCTAGTTTCCATGAGCTTTCCATTCCAATGAGCCGCTGATTGCACCAATCACCATCCAAGCAATTAAAATTACTTTATTGCAACCTAACCTCAGTTTTACGGCGTCCTGTTATAATTTTAATTATCCTCTCGTACGAATTCTAACTCACGAAGACGCTTCGCCTTTGTTTGTGTATTTTTGTATTATATTGACCTGTACATGCAGTGTTAATAATAATAATAAACCAAATCACGACACACACATTTACACAGCCCTGCAGTAAGTATCGTAAGAACTTGTGTCACAGGAACTAAGCAACGATAATGATATATACTATATAAATAAGAACACAACATCCAAGACCGGTAAGCGAAACAATGCGTCTCGCAAATAACACAAAGTTCCACCGCGCCGGGATTCGAACCCAAAACCTCAAGCGTAGCAGTCGGCAGTTTATACCACTGCGCCACCGAGGAAAGTGTTCTAGTGTGTAGCGTATTCACTTAGAAAACACACACACTGAAATATTGTATATGCATACGACAGCACGACTTTAATCGAACAGTCTTGGTGAGGTGGTAACAAAATCTTCATTACTCTTAATGTAGCTAGACTATATATCTTGCAATAAACGATAATGCAGTAAATGTAAATAATGTACTACTTGATATTGTTAATGCAAAAACAACCGTCTACTTACGCCTACACATCTAAACTTCTTTCTATCAGATTTCGGCAGATACATAAGATTCATTCCGAAAAAGGAAAGCTGCATTTTGTCTCTAATTAACTCTATAAAGAACTCGTAATTTTCAACTACGCGTACGAAACCAAAGGTGACAAATAAAATATCTGAATTTTTGTTTTAATTTCAATGCCAATTAACTTAGAATTCGTACCATATATTTAATTAATTTATACATATCGCACAAACTATACACTTTACAAATATAGAATATAAAAATTATTATTATTAAAATAAAACTGGTCGAGCGTAAGTCGGACTCGCACATAGGGGGTTCTGTACCATCGTAAAAGATTTAACAATTTAATTATAAAAATACAAATACGAATAATTTCGACACTTTTATATGTTCTTGTGTAAAATGTCGAAAAAAATACTTATTTTATTTCTTCCACCCTCTTAATTTTAAATTGATTTGCGTTTTTAACATTTGTTGTTATACCAGCAACAGTAATAGATATTCTCTGAAAATTTCAAGAGTCAATTTATTAGACAGATGGTCGGATGGACAGCGGAGGCTTAATAATAGGATCCGTTTTTCACCCTTTGTATACGGAACCCTAAAAACTAATTCAGATATAATCATTAATAACATAGACAATACGGTCGTGACTTGTCTGTTTAATGTGGTATAGATAGTGAGTGATCAACGTGAGTGATCGATGGATTTATCTTGAAATTGAAACGTTGATTTATTGATGGATAAACTGTTTCTGATAGCTGTTGTGATCTAGCTAATGGAATCACGTTCTGGTATTATTAAATCAAATGTATTTACACCTGAAAAGAAATAAAGAGATATGTAGGAGTTAATAGTATAGCATACGGTGAAATCCTTGTTTGACCTTCTGTAAAATTCAATAAAATTTCACAGAAGAAGCAAAAAGTTGCCTGAAACTTCTTTATCTATGGAGACCTATGAAATACTTTTTATTGATACGCTTCATTGATGACACCTGTGTTACAAAGTTTTATATAGTAAAACCTTTTACAGGTATCAACCAAAAATTTTAAGAGGCATTTTACGAGGTTTTCAAAGTACGTTATCGATTTATAATGTGGATTTTTTTCTTATTTTTATACATGAATACATGTTACACTGACACAAAACCTAACAACTGATGCCCTTCAATTGATCAAGCAATCGAATCGAAGCACGTGTCATGCTAGGTGCCATGTTTTTTTCAATTTCAGGATCGGATTAAAAATTGGTGTTATTTCATCTAAAAATAGAATAACTCTTATCTCTTAATTAGAAATACTGAAACATCTAAAATAATTAGTTTTTCGGGAATCCGTAATCTTACAAAAAAAAATAATAAAACTAACAAAACTAACTAAAAAAAAATAAAACTAACGTTTTATTCTCTTTTCCTTTACAGACCAGTCTGCCGGAACTGCGTGGTATCACCGACCGGTTCATCACCGCCTCCATTGCATGAGCAGACCTCATCACCGCCCCCTCCAGCCCCTTCATCACCGCTCACATCACCTCGTCTCCTCCCATCGCTCCCATCACCGCAGCCGAGCCACAGCGGGTCATCCAGCAATTCCCCTCATCCGTACTCATATCCAAACTTCCGAAGACCGAGCCAGTATCCAGAATATCCTCCCAATCAAAGTTACCAATCGCCCCAATCTCCTCAATCGGCCATGTCTTTGTCCCCTCATCCTCTGCCGCAAGGGAAGTTCAGAGGGCTTCTGGAACATGCTGAGAGGCTGATGAAACCGGTAGACCCTCACCGGCATTCGCAGAGTGATGATGATTCGGGCTGCGCATTGGAGGAGTATACTTGGGTTCCACCAGGGTTAAGGCCTGAGCAGGTAAGGGATATTTATTTTTTTTAAATCTAAAACTGCCATTTGACCCCAATCCTGATATCAAGCGGCGATGAAGTTTAAGGTAAAACATCCAGGAGAAGCCTGTTCAGTTCGGTGCTCCTATGCTAATGTTTACTACGGGAACTTGCTATGGGAAGCTTTACGTGTTACTGTATCATATAGATTAGTTCGCATTTGATGGACCACGTTTGAGGCCGTGGTAGGTCAGTTTTTTATGTGCCTTGGTTAACGGACCGACCCGGATCGAGGGTTGCCGTACGTTATAGCCGCCATGTTTTTGAAAGTACCCAGATAGTGGCGACAGATTCGCAAACTGTCACACTGGGATTCAACATCAACATGCGAAATGCGCGTGTAACACCTCTGCCAACCCCTCTCGAGGGATTAGTTTTATCTATAAGTAACATTACTATTGTTTTACCTGTTTGGAAATCCTTAAATTTATCTAAGAATACCTTTAACTGTATCCACAAATCGCTTCTTTACGAGTAGTAATGATAAACAAGTTATTTCCCGTTTCTTTGACACTAGTATTTCTAGAAAACCAAATCCAAAGACTTATTGTCAAGAGAAAACGCCTATTGAAATACAAGCATTCACTTATTCGTATGTAAATAAAGCGGTGTGTCTTTATGTACTGTACTATGTATGTATATAGGAAGCAAACAATGTCCTCTCCCATTATATACCTGTATTTCCTTTTGAAAGTGGAATTCTAGAATGGCTATTGTCTATGCATTTTTGGTCGTTTTACAAGGAGCGGTCCGCTGCGGTCGTTGCAATTTCTTTGAGTGTTCGCTGACGTTAGATTTTTTTTACTCTCCTAGTCTTTATTGTTTATGAGACAAAGGTACGTACTTGGGTAGGTATTTTTAAAATTTCCTATTTCATACAAAGTTTTCAAGATATTTTAAAATTTAATTCTAATATTTTTTATAACGGATGTTGTCTTTATCCTTACTAATTATAAAGCGAAAGTTTGAAATGATTGCGAAGTGGATGTTTGTTACTCTTTCACGCAAAAACTACTGAATGGATTTTAATGAAACTTTACAATAATATAGCTTGTACATAAAAATAATAAATAGGCTATAATTTATAAAGATATTGTGTTAATTGTCCAAAATATAACGATAAATGTCAAGTAATTCAATTTCCTACTAGAACAATTTTCGACTACTGCGAGGAAGAAGTCGCGGGCAAAAGCTAGTTGCATAAAAGTGTATATAGTATCTTACAAAATAGACACTGTTTCTCAACAAACAGGCCTACGCCTAGTTTGGGAACCAGGGTTATTATTATTCATTAGAAAAATTGATAAATAAGATTTTTTTGTATTTTACTACACTTTTCACGTCATTTCTTATTTTCAATTTCTTTAGTGTTATTTTGTTATATTAAATAGTATTGAAACTTCTTTTAAGTAATTAAAATCCGTAATAAACAAGCTTATAAAAGCATCAGTTGGCTTAAAATTTAAATTTTTGTATAACGTTTCGAAGAATACGTCTCTATTAGAAAATTGCTTACGTAACGCGAACATGGCATCAATAGCGTGTGTATTTGTGTGATTATGTCTCATTATTTGTAAATTATCATGTTTTTTGCTGATACCCGACAAGAAAACGTAGTAATTTGTACATTAAACAAGTAACATTTTATAATTAAGGAAATGTGTAATTTTTAGCCATTGAAGAAATCTGAGGAACTAAGCTTGAAGCTTAGCATTAGATTTAGCCGTCCATCCGCCTGACAGCGGGCTGTATCTCATGAACCATAATAGCTAGACTCATGAAATTTTCAAAGAATGTCTATTTCTGCAACCGCTATACCAAAAAATACTTAAAACATGGAGACAATAAAAATTAACGGGGCAACCATACAAGAAACGTAATTTTTTTGACATTATTTGCTTGTTCTTCTTTCTTTTTCGTGTTTAATCTTATTAGATGGTATGGAACCCATCATGTGCGTGTCCGACTCACACTTGACCGATTTTTTTAAAATCATGATGTGATAAAGTAAGCTTTAATTGTTTAACCGTCTCGCAACGACACAGGCAGCTCGCGTTTGTTCTTAACCCTGCAGTGGTAAAAGCTTGGCAACCTTACTCACCCCATTCTCTTAATTTAAGTTTTTCTCTGACAATATATACTACTCAAAACAAATTAAGGGGCCACGAGGTATTTTTTCATTTTGGTGTAAATTATTAAACATTTACACATTGAAAGTAGTAAAATATTGATTATACAAACTCTTTGATACCTACACTTTTAATATTGTAGTATTCATCTAATGCTGGCAACAATTTTAAATAAAATTTGATTTAAAATTATTTTTGAAAATTTTGATTCCATTTTCTTTGTCGTTTTGCTTTCCTTAGCTTCTTGGTTTATTAGAAATTATCAGAGTTCATTGATATCTCGAGTCAGAAACATCTTTTGCAATATGCCACAAGCACGCAGGCGTCATATGGACTCGCTGACAGCAACCAGAGCCGTTACAATGATTGAAGAAGGTCATTCGCAGCGATCTGTGGGTTTGCAATTGGGATTTTCTCGAAGAGCTATTCAAAATCTATGGAATCGTTTCCAAGAGACCGGCAGTGTTAGAAGAAGACCTGGTTCGGGCAGAGTTCGCATTACAACAGCTCAAGAGGATCGTTACATTCGATTAAGTGCGCGCCGAGATCGCACAACGACGGCCCGCAAGCTGCAAAATCGTTTACGGCTCACAACGGGTACTCGTGTCAGTGACCAAACTATTCGTAATCGATTGCATGAAGACCAGCAGGCATCAAGAAGGCGAGTTTTCCGTGTGTTGTGAACCAGAAATCATCGTGCAAATCGTTTAAGATTTACCCGTCAACATTTGGACTGGGACATAAACCGATGGGGCATGGTGCTCTTCACAGACGAATGCAAAGTTGAATTTTTAACGACGATCGGCGTATTAGAGTATGGAGAAGACGCGGAGATAGTTTTTAAGAAGCCTGCATCCATGAAGTCGATCGTTTTGGTGGTCCAAATGTAATGATTTGGGGCGGGATAAGCTTACACGGCAAAACTGAGCTCGCTATTTTAAATGAGGGTACTGTTACTGCTCAGCGGTATATTGAGGAAGTTGTCAGACCACATGTGATCCCATTTGCCCAGCGAGCGGGTCCTGGATTCATCTAGATGCAAGACAATGCTCGTGCACACACGGCTCAAGCGACTCGGTTTGTACTGGAAGCGTCTCAAATTCAAGTCTTGCCGTGGCCGTCGAACAGTCCGGACTTAAATCCAATAGAGCACATGTGGGATCAGTTGAAACGAAGAGACGGTGATCAGGAAATCCACAACAAACAGCAACTCATCAACGCTGTTAAAAGGGCCTGGGAAGAGATTCTAATGGAAAATGTCAGGCATTTGATTGAGAGCATGCACTCCAGACTTCAGGAGTGCGTAGCGAAACGAGGAGGGCATACTCGTTACTAAAAGATGAGCATGGAGTATTTTCTTTTGTTTTCAGTAACTTTACATTGTTTTTATTTTTAACCTTAAATGTGATTTTTTCTTTCAAAAGCAAATAAACTTTTAAATCATTATTATTGGAATAAGTTTATTGGTCTACACGGTAAAAACAACATTAGTTTTCGTTATGAAGACAAAAAAATAAATATTGATTTTATTATTTTCATGGTACAGACAAAATACCTCGTGGCCCTTATTTTGTTTTGAGTAGTATATTTCAAGACTGACATTTCTATTATAAGGAACCCTTTCATCAGATATCTTAAGAAACCAAAGCGCGAAAAATTCCTAACTCGTCTCTAATGTTACCTTCAGAGAGATGACTCAGGAATTTTTCAGTTTAGGAATAATTCCGAGGAGCAATTATAATTAAGAAAATAGGATATTTGTAATTAAACGTCTGCGATATCAGGGCAGGGGCGAGAGGGTAGCCGAGCAAAAAATTAAAACAACCCCTAACTTTCGACCCTCCTTCATTAAGGGTGGATTGAAACGTTTTATTTGTACTGTCTTTTGCAAAACGAAAGTCCAGAGATTGTTTTAGGAATTATATACAAACATAGCTAACTAAAATGTCTTGTTAATATTTTTATAATAAATAATAAGTTAAATAATAAGGGAAGTTTAATATATTTTAAGAGAATATCTTTTATTTTAAACGTTGTCGAATTTATTATTTGAATTAATTACTTTTTCACCGCTGTTAAAATTTATAATGATTGATTCATTGAAATTATCGGTGTCCTAACAACCATTGAAAATCAAATACAAAATAATTTTTTGACATTTGTTGTTACAAAATTTAAAATTTAGAGACCTACCTTCGTCATGAAAACTATCGTAAGCGAAATGTCATCCAAATTCGTTCAATGGTTAGTGTTTGAAAATCATTCAATCAGTCAGACACGTTTCCCTTATATCCATTCAGACATATATTTTGTAAAGAAAAACTGTATGTTCAAATTATCTCTTTTTTTTTTCACACAAAAATATTACAATAAAGAAGATTCATATAGTTGATGTAGTATTATCTTATAAGAATTAGTTTTTTCGTCCTCCTTTTCTATAATCCCGCCAGTAATCTCCCTTTTTTCTCATATACCTTGTCAAGAAAGGCAAAGAGCCGCAGCTTATACAGCCAAAATGTCATTTTATATGAGTATTCCATTAAAAGTTTGGCATGAACATTACAAAATCACATCGAATTGTATTCACTTTTATGTAGTGTAGGTTTCTTAGTATTAAGTTTCGAATCAACACTACGGTGGAAGTTTACTTTCGCCTGCGGTTTTTACGATATTGAATTTTCTTCCGCTTTCTGATCCATTTGTATTGTGTTTCATTTTACTAAAGCTTGAATGTTACATGGTTTTGCTGTTATAAGGTATGCTTATGGAGTGATCCAATGAAATAATTTTGGATTATTTTTCATACTTTTAACTGACATCAATAAAAACTAACCTCGTCTCATTCGGACAAGAGTGTTCGTAAAGCATTGAGAAATAACCTATTTTCTATAGTTACGGTTTATTAGTTTTAGTTAATAAAGGAAAAATACAGTCAAATGTGAGTCGGTCTCACACATGGGTTCCGTACCAAATTGTAAGATTAAACGTTAAATACTTCTTAGATAATTCCATAAAAGAAATAAGAGCAAATCAAAAATTTCGAAAACACGCGTTTCTGGTATGGGAGCCACCTTTAGTTTTAAATTTCTTTATGTTTGTAGTAAGTGCTGTTTTAGCGGCAACAGAAATAGACATTCTCTGTTAATTTCAAGCTTCTAGCTGCTATGGTTATTGAGATACAGCCCGCTGGACGGACGGACGGACAGCTAAGTCTTAGTAATAGGGTCCCATTTTTTACCCTTTGTTTACGGAACCCTAAAAAAAAAATTCGTTCACATATAAATTACATTCAAGCAAGTGGCCAGAGCCTCCTTTTAAGTATAAAAAACTCATCCCAAGTGTTACATATAGTTAATTATGATATTTAATCAATGAAAGATGAACAAAAATAAAGATAAAAATTCACTTCGGTTTAGTTTAACTTATATAAGTATTATATATTAAAGTTATCTCCATGTACATATAAAAAAAGGGAATATTGTATGTTTGAGATTATTAGTCAATGTACGTGTGTGTGTATTGTGTTATGTATCTTAAAAGCTTTACATAAGTGAATAAGAGCGTTAATAATATTAACCAGTAGATAATACACCTTTTTGAGGTTATGCTTGACTTACGAGCTTTTCGCGTGCGTTAAACGTCATTAATAAAGTATTACTTTAATAAATCAAGTTATAAATATAATTCTACATGATAAAGGGCAGCATATGGCTATAAATTAGTACGTCATATTCCCTGGTATAAATTATATTACCCACTAGCGCCATCTGTAAGCTTCGCACGTAACATTTTCATTAGCGAAGTCTTGTCTTTATTAAATACGTGCGAAAACTTCCTTTGTTATATTAAAGCTGGGCATTTTGTTAAAGTTACAAACGTTTCAGCGAGATTTCTCAGCAAAACAGCAGCTCGAATATGTCAATTCTTACTGCGGACAGTGAAAACAAATTGATTTAAGAACTGAAATGCCAATAGGGAATATGCGTGATTTTTTTATTTATTTACTATAATTCGGTACCACATTTACACAAATCCGTTAGATTTTCTCAAATATCTGACTTATTAATAATAATAATATTAATAACCACATCACGATACACACATTGACTCAGCCTTGCACTAATATATAATCTTTTATCGCAGGCGCTAAGCAACGATATTGTATATACTACATAGATATGAATAGAACATCCAAGACCGGTAAGCGAAACAATGCGTCTTGCAAATAACATAAAGTCCCGGCCCCGCCGGGAGTCGAACCCGGAACCTCTAGCGGAACAGTCAGCTGTTTACACCACTGCGCCACCGAGTTCGTCAACTCTTACTTATTAACTAAGCTATAAAGCTTCAAAGTCGTTGATTAGAAAGAGATATCCGATATGTACTATGACGTCGAAGAACACAGGCGCCATACAACTTTTATAGAAAAGGCTGTTCTGATGAGCGAGATAGATATATTTACTTTTAATGGTTATATCTCCCTGGTTTATCATTCAATTCTAATTCTGGTTACACTGTAAATACACTTTTTCCATATACTTTACGATAAATTAATTAAATAATCAAATTAAATTTCATGCATATTCCATATTGACAGCATGAAATCTAATTCATTGAAATAGCTTTTTAACAACTCCATCAACACTTGAAACTGATGTTAATTATTAAGTTGATTTTGACTTTTCATCAGATATGGTTTAATTTTGTAACAGGAGACACAATTAGAGTAGTTTTTTTTTAAGAAATAAATGAAATTTCTTGTCCTATCGTGTGTGTTAGGTCAACAAAAACCATCTCTGAGCTTAGGACGGATAACTATTATTTGATATATAGTGTTATTGTTACAAATAGACCCTCCTATCAGTATAGTGCAGTGTGATCGTCTGTTACTTATAACATCCAGGGATTATGAGAAAAATATCGCACTAGGGGTGCGGGTAAGAAAAATGACGGAACCTTAATTATTAATGGAGATATTTTGCGATGTGGACATAAAAATAATAATAAACCACATCACGACACACACATTGACTCAGCCCTGCAGTGAGTATCGTAAGAACTTGTGTTGCAGGTGCTAAGCAACGATATGGTGGTATGAACTACGTAGATAAGAATACTACATCCAAGACCGGTAAGCGAAACAATGCGTCTTGCAAATAACACAAAGTTCCGCCCCTGTCGGGATTCGAACCCGGATCCTCTAGCGTAGCAGTCGGCTATTTACACCACTGCGCCGCAGAGGTGGTCGTAATATATATTTCATGTAAAACATAAACCTCCTTTAATGTCTCAAGTCGTAGTCGAAACATTTCATATTGATATGCAAAAAATAAAATCGTTAACGGATCCGAAATAATTTGCCAGACAATTCTGCTATTTTTCCCACGTTTTTCCTACGTTTTGAGTGGCCCCTCTATCAGCCCCGTAGGGCTATTTTCTTATTTTGTAGGACATTTAAAAACGTGGGTTTTTAGATTTTTTAAATCTATTAATTATTTATCTTCAATTTTAAAAAATCTAATCACATTTTAGCCGATTTCGAATTGACCAAAATGGATTAACCCCCCTAATATTATATTACCCTTATTATTATTATGGCATGATATCACTCAAACGGCTGAAACGATTTTAATAAATGTCACTCAAATATCACGCCAATGCATTTACAACTACTGTTAAACGGCTCGACCGATTTTGATACGATCTTCCATAACATTCCAGGTGCACCTGTACTTCTCCGCGCTTCCTGAGGACAAGGTGCCGTACGTGAACAGTGTCGGCGAGAGGTACCGCCTGAAACAGCTGCTCCAGCAACTACCACCCCAGGATAATGAGGTACTGGATCTATCAGTCAGATGTGTCGGCATATCGGTGTGTGTTTTTTTTAAATTCAACATCATGGCAGCAGCACAAGCAGACCATTCACCTGATGGAAAGTGATACCGCCGCCTATTGACACGACGATGCCCTTGATGTCTGTCCCAAGGGCACCGTCAATGCTTTGCCCATGTAGGGTAAAAGAAGCTATACATCTCGTGCCTGTAATTACACTGGCTCTCCAATCCTTCGATCCGAAACACAGCGAACTGCTTCAGGTTGTAAATAGAAAGGAGGTAGATTTACCAACAGTAACCACCATGTCTTCGTTTTCATGCTGAGAGGCTAAAAAAACTTTGCAAGGAGTGCTGAACTGCATTTGCGTGGTCTCCCTTACCATTTCTAGCTTCATTTTGAAGGTGTCAAATCAAACAGTAAGATGGAAAAAGATGTTAAAATTATGAGAAATAATGTCAGATGGAAAATATTGTAATTATATTACAAAAGGACATGTAGTTTGCATTAAAAAAATATAAGTATAAAATATAAAAAAATAAAAAATCAAAGTATCCTATAACACTCGCGTAATTGAGACCTTTCTAATTATACCCCATACGTGTAAATCGGATCGGTAGTTTAGGCTCTAAGAGGGAACATCCGAACATGCAAACAGACATACATACTCTCGCCGTAGTAGAGGAAAAATAACAAAAGCGGCCTTTTTTCAACAAGTTTTGAACAAAAGCAGTATTCATAATACCTCACCCTATTTGTTCCAGGTCCGCTATTGCCATTCGCTGTCGGATGAGGAAAGGAAGGAGCTGAGGCTGTTCAGTGCTCAGAGGAAACGGGAGGCGTTAGGACGAGGGCAGGCGAGGCAGCTTCATGCACCAGCTCCTTGTGAACGGGTAAGTGCATTTTTTTCTTATTCCATAACCTATCTACCTAGTACCATATTAGGTAGATATAAGGTAGGAAGATGACCACGACGTGCTTTAGGGTAATTATTAAAGATTGTGCAGTGATTGAACAAAAGTTTGAGCTCGTTTTATTTTTATTGTGGCGTGTAGAATCAGTATTACAAAACCGACTGGACGCGAAAACATTGTGCATTTCGTATTTTTGTGCAATTATTGATCGTTAAGGTTTAAATTGACTATAAAATAACTGACTGAAAAAAAAGAAGTTATTGTAGGTCTTGAGGGTGCCTAAGACCTATAAAAGTTTCAAATATGAATGATCCTGGACTGTTTCCAATCTCAATCTTAGCAGTCCTTGATCATTTGTAATGCCAGGGAAAATCATTTTTGCTGCAAAGCATTTGCTACTGAACAAAAGCCTCTATCAATTCCAACCTCGGGAATATTAGGCGTTGCATGCTTATTGATAGACGAGGATAGCAGTCTGATGTGAAGAGGAAGGAAAGGTTATTCAGTGCAGCGAATGTGTGAGTAGACTTATGGTAATCATCAGCTGGACGGCTTTAAGTGCTGAGACCTCCAAACATTATCTGTCGATCTTGGGTATCTTGTATAGTCTACTGAGCAAAAACCTTACAAAATATCATCAGAATGATCCTGGCGCTCTGGCAATGTTAGGCAAGTATCGTTTCAACTGGATTGCTTCTGACCTCCAAAATAGTTGATAACATTCGTTAATTCGCAACTTACATAACGCCGTGGTAGCCCGGCTTGTTACGTGCCTTGATTAACCGACCGACCCGACCTGACAGGTCGAGGGTAAGAGTCATGAGTTGCTGTACATTGTAGCTGCCATGTTCCTCATTGTATCCGGATAGTGTCGACAGATTAGCAACCTTTCACACTGGGACTCAACATAAACATGCGAAATATGATGTTTAACACTTCTGCCTAACCCTCTCGAGGGATTAATTTCGGCGTGAGTTTATGTTATCTGTACAAAAGTAAGAATGCGCACAATAGTTGAGAATGCTTGTCTAGAAAATACCTTGACTTCAAGAGGTTATTTAAAGGTAAAATGCATAATTCAGCTGTGCAATAAATTACAAGATCCGTCCATATGATTTATTTAAAAATCTTCAATCTCACCAATATTACTGATCATAATGCGATCCCCGACCTCGGTAACGCAGGGGTTTAATTAGCCGATTGCCACGCTAGTTCGCTAGTTTCCGGGTTCGGATTTTAGCCTGGGCGGAACTAAAGTGGCGGTATAAATTTCCATCAGGTGGGCCTTCTGCTTGTTTGCAAGAAAACTTTGTATTATTTGCAAGAAGCATTTTCATAGTCAAAATATTTTTTATAAAATACACTTAAAATAAGTACTTTTAAATCGCCATCTTTTTATACTACCACACCGGTTCGAAATGCTATTTCTACGGGGATTAATCCGACAAGAAACCTCCGTAGTTGCTTTTTTCAAAATAATTAGGTACAATAAACCAATTTCTACTACAATTTGTAAATAAAATACAGTTTTCTAATTATAAATATGATGTTTCTATAAATTTAAGTTATATAAACCAATCTTTATGTAATATTTAAGTCGATGACCAAGTCTGTAGTCTAAAATAAAAATAATTATTGTTTCGCTTACCGGTCTTGGATGTAGTATTCTCATCTATGTAGTTTATAGCATATCGTTGCTTAGTACCTGCGACAAAAAGTTTTTAGTCCAACTGGTTGTTTATTATTTTCATCGGATCCAAGCCATCTTGTAAATTTTCACTTAACAATTTTTCACATCTTTTCCTATCTTCTATTCAATTAGCAAGACACGTGCTAAATACTATTAACTGAACACTATCTGGTCCTATCTACAACTAGCAATAGCGTTGCTGTAACGTTCGTATCAATTACTGTCCGACACGTGCACTAATTAGGGTTCCGCAGGTACGCGAGTCACGTAGCAAACGTCTGAGCTCCGTAGAGTTCCGTGTAGTCAAGATAAATACATAAATAGTTAGGGGGATCGGCATTAACATGCCAAACGGGAACTTAGTGTGTCTTTCGCACGTCGTTAATTCCAGTTGTTTGATAGTAATGTTTGTTTTGACTTGCTTTATTTATATAAATAGAAATTTATAAGAAAATATACATTTTCCGGCGTCTGTGGCGCAGTGGTGTAAACAACCGATCGCTGAGAGGTGCTTCGAATCCCGGCGGGGGCGGAACTTAGTGTTATTTGCAAGACGCATTGTTTCACTTACCGGTCTTGGATGTTGTTTGTCATCTATGTAGTATATACCATATCGTTGTTTAGCTCCTGCGACACAAGATTCTTCATTCTTACTGCAGTGCTGAGTCAATGTGTGTGTCGTGATGTGGTAAATTTTTTATTAATATTTTGTATACCTACAGTCCATTCCTTGTAATTTTTTGTCTGTTGGTCCATGATAGTGGCTCTAGTGCCTTGGTTTGCCGACCGACCCGACAGGTCTAGGGTTCGAGTCTCGGGTTGCGGTAAGTTGGTAAGTTGCGGTTTGTAACACCTCTGTCTACCCCTTATGGGGGTTTCATTACGGCGTGAGTTTGTGTTTATGTTTTTTTGGTGTGATAGTGGGTCTTTGACTAATGGAATGATTAAAATGCGTTCTAGTTAATTGAGAGATGGTTTACTTAGTGGCTAGGGAACCCAGAGTGTACTTTTACTTAATAATTAAGTTCATCTTCAAGAATCAACAGACTTTTATACAATCATTTTTGCACGTACAATAATAATGATAATGAACTGAACGAATCTGTTTTCTAATTGAAATCTATATGGGCTTGCAGCTAATATCTGATCGAGTTAATAAGCCCGTCGATTTGTTAACATCCGACACCACTTCTTTAACTCCATGCTGTGTAGATTTAAGGTTGCTACTCCATTAACGACTAAACATTTATATGAGTGACTATTGTAATTAAATGATTCCTTCTTGACTTCTTCCAGCGAATCTTTATAACCTGTGTGTCTGCCTGTCGCATCATAACTCTCGAACGAATGAAGCGATTTTGATGTAGTTTTTTTGATTGAAAGGTGACTTGATCGAGCGTGTTTGATGGATATTGTTTCCCCCATTCAAAAGTTATTGGAGGTGAAAGTGGGGATGAACAATCGAATGTACGCATATGTCCATTCGGAGTTTTTTGAAATTAGTAAATTAAGTTTTTAATTATTTATCAACATCGTGGTCAAACAAGCAATCAGTTCACCTGATGAGAAGCCGCCTATTGACACGACAATGCCTTTGATATCTGGATCGTCAAGAGCACCGCCAATGTGCTTCCTATTTAGAGGTAAAGATACCTATCGTGCCGGTAGTTACACTGGCTCTCCAATACTTCGAACCGAAACACAGCGAACTGCTTCACGGCAGAAATAGAAAGGAGGGTGGTACCAACCTACACGATTTCACAAATCTAAAAATCTGGGCGTCTTGGTATCAAAATTTCAGTATTTTTGAATGAAACTTGAGTAGTAGCTTTAAGATGATCATGTATTTAATATATATAAATTGATGATATAAGTATTTCTCAGGCCACTCCCGCCTCTGCTATTAACTAAGAACAAGATTGGCATCCTTTGAAATGCAGCTGTACAATGAAGCACAGTCTACATGCTCGGACATACTATCTATTATCTTATTTATTTACAAGAAACCGATTCAAAACTTCCCTCTCAACAAAAACGGAAAAATTTACATAGCAATTGTAATAATTTAGTGCCCATATCACAAGCCTTTTTAGCATAACGGTCTTAACTTCTTCATGAATAGGCATTACCGCTTATATGTCCGCTTATCAACCCGCCCGCTCATCGCTCGTCCCTACATATAAGCCTTATTTGTTTTCCCCGCTGGGTAACATTTTAATCCAGCTCGCCATTAATCATACGGGCCCTCAGACACACTCCAACTGATAGACCCTTTTTGCCCTTTTTTCGCCATTGTACTCGTGTGTTACCGGCATTTGTTTATTTTATTTTCAGCGATTTTTGAATGTCAAAAAGTCCACTTTGTTACACGTTATATCTGCTGAAGTTAAATATTTCTTGTGTTTTTTGCTTGGACGAAGGAATATTTTGCGTTTAAGTGTAGTATGTACGAAGCAGCCCTAGACCTAGGGAGGACAAGCCTTCGCCCCGAAAGGCAGGTTCAAAGGCGGCATAAAAACAAATCTATTTCCAAAAAAAAGCTCGTCACCAGCGGAAAAAGGCAGCAAAGTGTGCCACTGCAAAGAATTGCTCTGGTCCAAAAAATCTTATATCCGGGGGCTGGTATGAAGGACATGGATGGATGTAGAGGAACTGGAACCGCAGTCTCTGTTATTATATGAGTAAAAAAATAAAAAAGGGAAAAAAATCCAATATAGTTTTACAATTGGTAAATCTACGTGCGAGATCGTCTGGGTTGGTACCACCCTCCTTTCTATTTACAACGTGAAGCAGTTCGCCGTTTCGGTTCGAAGGATTGGAGAGCCAGTGTATTTACCGGCACGTGAGGTATAACATTTTTACCTATACATGGGTAACGCATTGGCGGTGCTCTTTGCATTCCATACATCAAGGCCACCGTCGTGTCAATAGGCACGGCAATACTTCCATCAACCGTATGCTTGTTTGCTGATGATGCCCAAAAAGCAAAATACAATAAAATGTAAAAACGCGCAAGTCTTAAAAACAATGTAATGTTAACTCACTTAATATTAAAGAAAAGGAACTTTTCGCAATTAAAAAGTCAAGAATACTTAAGTCTCTAAGACATTCCCCTCTGAGAAACGATTTATTTTTTTTAAGCAAAAAGGTAGGGGGTTCGATACCGGGTCGGGTGTAACGATCTTAGTAATTTTTATTATTACGTTCTGAATATTTCATGAGGCTTCCAGCTTGATTTAGATTGTTGGTATAACTGCGTCAATTGAATTCGTTAAAAATTAATTAAAATAATAAAAATTCATTAGATCTAAGCTAGTATTTAATTTTTTTTGGCGACATTTCAAAAATGATGTCTTTATTGGTGTTTTTTTTTCGATTATAGCCTATATTATTGGTATTTATTTATGCCTTAAGTTGTAGATAAATGTACTAGGTGATAGCAGCTAGAAATGCAGAGTTCGATACATACCTCAACTAAGATTGTAATGAAAGATTATTATGATATGGAACAGAGCAACTACGGAGGTTTCTTGCCGGATTCTTCCCCGTAGACAGGCATTCCGAACCGGTGGTAGTTTAAAAAGAATTTTGACGATTTAAAAGTACTTATTTTTAGTCAATTTGAAGAAAAAATTATTTGATTTTGATTTTAAATTTTACCACGGGGGTGTACCATATGACATTATTATTGTTGCTTAATGCCGGTGATACAAGATTTTATCTTAGCGCAGGACTGAGTCAATGTGAGCGTCGTGATGTGGTTATTATTATTTTAATTATATTATTATTAAGCCTCAAGCAAATACCTTTGAACCGAAAAACTTTATCATCAGAGATTATATTTTAAATTCATCATAGATTTAAGATCCCTATGTACACGTCGCAAGAAGGTCATAAAAATATATTAAGTCTTGAAATATTTCGCATCACTTAAGTTAAATACATACATACCGGTCAAAATCATAACCCTACTCTTTACTTCGCCGTTGTCGGATAAAAATAAAGATTTATGTAGTAAAAGAAAACTGATAAAAAATTTAAAATAAACCAACAGGTAATATTTTATAAACTCCATAAATAAAACTACTTATTTAAAATTCTGTTTGTGATATAATCAGGGTTGCCAGTCTCAGCGGTAGGTGCAGTCTGGCCAAGTCTGAGAGTTAATTCAATAGCCATGTAGACATACTAGTGCTGTGTGTTTGTCTTTGAGAAATATCGATATACAGACGGCTAAACATAAAACTTCACACAAGAGCAATATCAATCCTCATGCTACCTCAAGAACGGTACAGAATTTAAACAGGATATGTTGATTCATGGCCGTGTAACACGTGTGCAAAACATTTTCTTAAAAAATTTGTTGATTGAGAATTTCCCGGTAAAAAGCTATTTTGATATCAAGGGCTATGCTTTGTTTTTGAAACAAAATTATGATTTGTTAATATGCTACATTTTAATCAATATATCACACTTTTTAATGTATTTTGCACTTTTGGCTGTTTTAGAAGAAATCATTTAAAAAAATATATATCCAAAAGTTTTGTCTTAAAACAGTGGGACTTTGTGTTATTTGCAAGACGCATTGTTTTGCTTACCGGTCTTGGATGTTGTATTCTTATCTTTGTAGTATATACCAGTGGCGTGCCTAGAGTTTTAGTACAGGGCAAGCCGAGAGATATACTTCATACTTCCGTTGTGGACTTGCTAGCGTGGAAGAGCTCAGCAAAACACTCAGCAGTTTGCGAACATGTCAGTAAAACCACAATTTCGATGGCTTCAAAAAAGTCGTTTGATATGTTAATGAATTAATAAGAGCCCGAACTCATTTTAGGGCAAGCCGGGCTTTTGGGCTTCTATGACAGTACCGCCACTGGTATATACCATATCGTTGCTTAGTTCCTGTGATACAAGTTCTTACGATACTTACCGCAGGGCTGAGTCAATGTGTGTGTCGTGATGCGGTTATTATTATCATGATTATTATTAGTGTTCAAATAACTCCTAATATTTCTTCGTCGTCTGTGTAAAAATAATCGATAGCTCTTAACTTTTCCCATCACTAAAGTTTTGCATAGTCGAGGACCGTGAGTTGTACAAAACGAGCAAAACCTCCGGAAACCTCCCAATATAAGTTGGAGACAGCCCTCGGGCACTCCAAGACAAATTGCTAGAAATTCCCTCCCCTTCCATCCCCTTTATAGTTGGGGGAAACTTGGAAGTTAACCGTCTTTTTTCTCGGTTTTTATTTGAAAAGTATGAAAGATAATGAGATTTTTAAATGACGTTCTCACAAGAAACTTTAGCTAATAATGTTCTTTATTAATGTTATAGATAATTTACTTACCTAATAAATTTTTATTGAAAAAATCTACATTCATTAGTCATAAAAAAGCAACAAGGACTTTTGCTTTTAATTATGCAATTGATTTAATTTTACTTTGTAAATTAACACTGTCGTCAGCCTGCGGCAGTCCACTGCTGGACATAGGCGTCTCCCAAGGCACGCCGCTTTCGTCGATTTTGAGCTTTGAGCATCCAGTTGCTGCCAGCCACCTTACCCAGATCGTCGCTCCATCTAGCAAGGGGGCATATAACACTACGTTTCCCCATGCGCGGTCTCCACTGCAGAACTCGATCACTCCATCGTTCATCAGTTCTGCGACAGATTTGACCAGCTCACTGCCACTTCAGCTTGCTTACCCGAATAGCTATATCGGTAACTTTGATTCTCTGCCGAATCACTTCACCCTTACTCTAAACCTGAGCAATATTCATACTTAAATTCATCCCCAATTATTTATATCCCACATTTGGGTAGAATAAAAAACTTACGTAGGTATTCTACTTAAATCTAATTTGAGATTTATACGTTTTGACTGTGCGTCAGTCAGTCAGGAATGGTATACAAGCGGCCCGCCCCGGCTTCGCACGGCTAGTTAACTTTTTTCAATATTCTATATTATTTTATATTTATTTAATAGGATCCTCAACAGCAGATACAATATTTAATTTATGACAGTATTTCCATTATTGTACAGGATAATTGTTCTCCCAATTACAGAGGAACACGACATTCTCATAGTGACATTGCTCAAATTATTACACGGTAAAATTAAATTAAATGTAAATTAAGTTTAAAAATAATTAATTTCAAAATAATAATACTAGTTACATGCATAATTAAAACTACAATAAAATCAAATTAAAAAAAAGATTAAAATGAAAAATTACTGTCACCTACATTCATCGGGGTTGAAGGATTTTTAAGGCGAAATAATTTTTCTTTTCGATCCTGTAGTTTCGGAGCCTATTCAATGCAAACAAACAATCGAATCTATCCTTTGTAGATAGATTAGATTAGATTGATTAAAGTTATAAAAGCAACTAAATTCTTACATATTTTGCTATCTTTAATTCGAAACAGCAAATGAGTAAAGTCGTGTGTAAAACATGTAAAGATCATTTTAATGTGTGAAATCAACCGTAATTTCTACTTAAGGGTTTTAACAAGCTAACAATCTTTTTACCAATACATGGTATTCTGTTATAAAAAAAAATATCTTGAAATTTTGGTACTATATCATTTTGGAAAAAAAAATCCTTTTAATCACAATTTTTGTAATGTTCTTTTCTTAAATATGTAACTAAATAAAAACCACTTGAAATTTTGGTGATTACGTTTCACTAGGCGTAATTACTACCCCTCATTTTGAGACCAATTAGTGATTAATGCAGTGGAAACATACTGCAATCATTCAAGTGTCAGACTCCGTTGACTGCGGTCGCCCTTTTGATTATTCAGAGCGTTTCCATTGCCCTTCTTCAAGATAAAATAAGTAACAATAATAATAATAACCACATCACGACACACACATTGACTCAGCCCAGCAGTAAGTATCGTAAGAACTTGTGTCACAGGAACTAAGCAACGATATGACATATACTACATAGATAAGAATACAACATCAAAGACCGGTAAGCAAAACAATGCGTCTTGCAAATAACACAACCTGCCGGGAGTCAAACCCGGAACCTCTAGCGTAGCAGCCGCCACCGAGGTCGTCAAATAAATATAAATAAAAGCTATCGAGAATGAATTAAAACAAATAACACGCTAACACGTTACTTGATACACTCATTTTTGAGTTTTGACACTTAATTTAATTACAAAATTAGTTGGTATCCGTGGCCTTGGCAAATCGATAGGACGGGGCTTCGTATACTGGTGACCTTTTTTTAAGGGCCAAGTCAATCGCTTCAAGTCTCTCAATTCAAGGCGCTAATTAAGGGACCCTTATACCGCTCGCGTCGAGGGCCTTTGGCTCGAGGCGCCTGGCGTGTTGACGCCATGTCACCCTCTTGTTACGGCATGGGATATAGACTATAGATAGACTAACACAGATAAGTTGTAAGTACGGATAACTTTTATTTTAAGAATTCGCTCATATTTTGATGTGCATGTACTCGTAGCATTCAAGTAGCAGTTTTTATATTGATTATAATTGTAACTGTAACAGATTTTAAGAAAACACACTAGCTCTTTATAGGTTTACAGTTTAATTAAGCAAAAAATAAAAAACGAGTGACAAATATTTTCGAATACAAACATAAACAAGAAAACAGTATGTTTTATTTCGTCATTCTGTTAAAATGTCGTGACGTGCGACAATGGAAACGTGCAACGATCAAGATATCTTAAAAGGGTCTTTCTTTTACGTGTTTAAGTACCGCTCCACTGATTTTAACGACATTTCCGAACCTCAGACGGTTCGTACTTGACTTTATTATGTTTAAGAGTAAAGTTTATACTACCCTTGTCTTTCTTATCAAGCTTGCTTGCATTATATTTAAAACGAAATAGAAATTAAAGTGAATTTAAAGTTAAATCAATTTGGCTTCTAAGCTAGAATAAAACTACAACACAGTATTGTCCTAAAGGATTATTTGTTTTTTATGTATTTCTTTAACGGCATTGGTTTTAGTACCATACTGCCTAATCATCAGTAATTATAATTTCTTTATTCTTTAAGATGATAGGAAGAAAAATGAAAATGATGAGTCTGCCTACAGTAACATGCTAGTACGGTTATTGTAGGCTCTAAGGAGTTACTTGGGAGATGACGAAAAGCGCAGCCAAATCATCGTATTTCACTTTCTCCACACTTGTACAGCACTACAGATATTTACTGGTTAAACACTAGCATTTTACACATTGAATTCAGCCGATATATAAGAAAAGACAATAAAATAAGAAAATTCTAACTGACACTTCCCGTTCCCGCCAAGTAACTCCGGTTATTTGTTCATGTTTTTCTTGACATTTCTCAGCATACAAAATCAAAATACATATATGTTAAGTAGTTCTTAACTTCAACTTGATCATCACTACATAGTATTAAACAAAGTCGCTTCCCGCTGTCTGTCCCTATGTATGCTTAGATCTTTAAAACTACGCAACGGATTTTGATGCGGTTTTTTTAAATAGATAGAGTGATTCAAGAGGATGGTTTTACGGTATATAATACATGTATAATATCCGTGCGAAGCCGGGTCGGGTCGCTACTAACTAATATAATAACATCCAAAATCTTTCGACCCTTCATACAACTCAAAGAAATATTTCTAAATACCCATAAACAATAGAATTGAGATAAAATCACAATCAACAAACTAAATCATCTAAAATCAGACAACATGACATAAAAATATCGACTTTATTCCAAAAGGTTAAGATATATTTTCGAATCAATTAAATACAACAATAAAATGTCCCGTGTGGTGGCTTAATGAGCTCTTAAATAACCCCATACTGAGTTGAATAAGCTTGTAAGATCAAAGTTTGCCTTCTAATTAATGTCATTAACAACGGGGGTTAGATTTAGTATAAGAAAATGTACTTAAATTGTAATCCTCTATAAGAAATATTGTAAATACTGTACGTATTTACTCCATTTTCAACTAAAAACGTTTTTTATTAGCTCCAATTATGTATATGTCTTACTTGATCGAATATTGCAAGCAATGAGAGATGTCTTAACACACCTTAAGACGCCTCTCTTAATACAAAGTATTAGTGCAATTCTCGCTTCAGAGAACAGCACAAGCGAAAATCGTAGTAAACTCACGCCGTAATTAATCCCCCGAGAGAGGTAGGTGTTAACGACCACAATTAGAATGTATATGTTGAGTCCCTATGTGACAGGTTGCGAATTTGTCGCCACTATCCGGGCACAATGAAGAACATGGCAGCTACAATGTACGGCAACCTGTGACTCGAACGCTCGACATGTCAGGTCGGGTCGGACGGTTAACCAAGGCACGTTACAAACTGAGCTACCACGTCCCCCGTCCCGTACTAAATAATATGCCTAATAATGTCTGACATTTTGATTGTTTGTGGTTTCTTTACGTACTGTCACGTTACAGGCTACTCAGCCGTTCCCCATTTGCCTAAAGCCAACCTTCCACTCGCCCTACACTCCAGCAGGGTCTGCTTTTAATCTTAATTTACCTTACTTCGTTCATAAACAAGAGATCAGCACGCGTCACATTAGATTGCTTCTAGCAGAGCTAAATTCTTATACCGCTGATGGCTAACAAGCATACGGCAGTCACCGTAGTTTGCAATACGAGGGGTGTCACGAACGCGCTCTTATCTAACTGAAAAGAACATCCAATATGATGCCTTTTATAAAAAACGAACTTAACTCATTACCAGAAAAAAGTTTTAAATCACGTTCCTTAAGAAGAGTATAAAGTTTTTCTCAGAGAACACTTATCATTTCCCAGCACCTGGCTTTCCTATAATTTTCAAACTACTCTCATAAACACAATCTTTCGAGTTTCCCCTTTTTAGTTGAAGATAAATAGCGTAACTTGTGGCGCCCTCTGATGATTTATAGCGCGAAGTAATGAGCACGTGTCGTCAACAGATGGCGCTTTGTTTATTACATTTCCACAGATTTATTGCCCGTTGCAATATTCCACTTTCTTGTTTTCGGCGGGAAGTGGGAAAGAGAAAATAGACAGAACAATTTATTAATATCTTTTGATATCCTCAGTTTATGAGCAATGCTATTTGTTATTTACTACGTTTTTATGTACTCTCTTCCAACTTATTTCAGTTCTACCTGAAACTTATTGTATTAATTGCAAATAAAAATATGTCTCTATTTTTTTATTTCTTTATTTGGAGATAAAACAGTGGACAGATTGCAAATAATAATACAAAAAAAAAAGCATATCACAAACATAAATCTGACAACCATGAACAAACTCTTATCTAATTAAATAGTGTTTTTAGCCACTACAAGATAAATCAGCAGTTATCTACTTAAAATAATCATTATTTTCTAGTTAGAGTTTGACGCTTTTACTATTTTTCTAAAAGAAAATAAATTTAAAGTTCACGGCCAAAATTGGAAGGTATTGTTTTTTTTTACAGAATAAAAATTGTTCAATGGTTTAAAAAATTGCACTAATTAGGTATATTAATTGGCAATTTTGTGGGTTTTTCATGTTACAAACACAAAAAGCTGCTAGTGCCACCTAACGGAAATATTTGATTTCAATGTGAAACTCATTGAAAGACGTGGCGTCTTAAGCTTTAAGAAGAACCACTTCTTACAAGCGTCAAAAGTTTGGTTTGATATAAATTAGATGGCGCTGTTCACCATAGTTCAATCCAAAAATTTTACCTAGATGTCGCTACCTACCCCGCCCAGTTCACAAACACTGCAATGAAAGTTTTATTGTATTCCATTATTATTTTACATTCGTAATAAAACCATTAAAACCTTTCTGCGAAGGTGTGAAAATGATTTTTGTTCTATTTTTTTATACGTTAAGCGTGGGAACGCGTCAGGTAGGCTGAGGCTGTGACTATGAGGATGGGTAGGAATGAAGAATGCATAAAATGAAGTGTGAAGGCTCCGTCCATACCGCCCGTCAAGTACCTTATTTTGTTTGTGATAAATGCATCACGTTTAGAAATGTAGGATTCTATTGGTAAAGTTAATAAATTAAATTTTTGAACAAACAGGTCGAAGTACTGTCAAAAAAGAAATTATTCTTTATTTGAAAGAGAAAGTAACTACAGATTGTTTAGCCAAAAATAAACTATTTTAAGCTGCAACAGTAAGCGAAACGAGCGCTTTGCTTATCCTGGAGCCCTTAAATAAGGCTAATATCCTTATTTACTTGGTACATATATTTAAATACTTTTTAGAAAGTGGACAATTAATTCGACACTTAATTTAGATAAAGCTTTATCTAAAATACTTCCTTGAGCTATCTTAGCTTAAAACTAAGTAGGTACGCTAACTTACTTAGGCTGCTCAATAGGTAATATAACATTGAAAATTCAATAAAATTTTTCATGTTCAAGTTTGTTTAAATTCATAAAACATTTATTCTGAAATCTAATATTTCAAAAATAGTAGCTAATTTAATTAAATAAGCTATTTTAAGTTCCAAATTTAAAACATTTTAATCTTGAATGATCAAAGACAAAACGTAGTAAATTCCATTGATACTTTTCTATAGAAGGATGCGTTATGAATGGAACGGAATGACTATTTTTAAGTTTCCCAGAAGTGTTGCCAACAACAGGTCTGGAAGAAAGGGATTTCGATCAATGAACGCGTTTTGTATAGTTCAATTTTGGTTTTATTATGTCAGTGGCGTTCGGTTTTTTATCCGACAGCGGCGAAGCAAAATGGAGGGTTATATTAAATCTTGGCTTGCTCATCAGAGAATTTATGTTCATTTCCCATTGCAAGTCAATTAGGGGAGTATTATTAGACCTTATGTAAGAATTAAGTATTATATAAATGAGTATAATAATAACCACATCACGACACACACATTGACTCAGACCTGTACTAAGATATAGTCTTATTTCGCAGGCACTAAGCAACGATATGGTATAAACAACATACCTATATGGAGAATACAAAATCCGAGTATGCATGTAGGTAGAACTGAATTGTATCGTAATTATTTTTATTACTTCGCTGTTTTGCCTGAGCGTAGAAACTTGGGACTTTTCCAGTCAAAATAGGCAACAATAAGGCATTTTCTAGACAGGCGCGTTCCACCTTTGGGCACAGCACGTCGTCAACTTGTGAACAATTGTGCCCAAACGCTTGCTACAATAAAAAAATAAATAAACAAAGCTCTTCTTGCTTCTTGAAAATATATACACTTATTAAATACAAACATTTTATAGGATTTAATTTCTGACAAATATTAATCAGTGTTAATTAACAATTTTACATTAACAATTAATTATTTGCCGCACTATTATACATCTTCCTATTTAAAAAAAAATTTGGAAGACACACACACACACACCCAAAACTTAAACATTAATCTAATAACGCTACTCAGCTTATCGTAAGAAAAAACTGGGAAATCAAACAAAGACTTTTTTAAACACGGGCGGGACACAAGGCTGTGTTATTTTTGAATAAAAAATCTTATTCAAAACATCACTAGGGAGGGTTTTAGCCCTCTGTGCACCTGCCTTTACTTAAGGCCAGTACCTAATGAGTGTGTTTAAAACGACTCTATATATATGTACAGTGAAACCTGGTTCAACAGACCTAGATAAGTGAGAAACCTCTAGTATTGAGAACTACAATGAGGTCCCAGCACTTTTTCATCGAATTGCCTCTGTTAATGAGACTTTTCGAGCCTGATTAAATGAGATTTGATTTCTAGGATTTTTTCCATAGTTACCTCTATAATTGGGACTCTAGAGCTCAGTTCCCTTTATAAGTGAGATAACGTATCAGGTTGGGACAGGTTTAGACACGATTGTTTACAAACATTCGAATTTCTTTCGCACGTGTTTTGTTTACGATCTCTTTATATGAGACAACAAATTTTAAAACCTGTCTAAATGGTAAACTGGATAAATAAAAACCTCTTTTAATGGTACAAAATCCTTTGTCCCTTGAGATCCCAATTAACTAGGTTTCACTGTATATACATACATGTATTAACAAAATCCACTGCAATCATTAAAAGTCGAAAATATAATATAAATACAGTGCCAACATTGTAATTAGCACTGCATTTTATTGATCCACTCTTATATGCAAACAGACATAAAAATATTATTGTCAAAGTAAATAGCTATTAACTTCTAAATCTCTTTGAAGAGTGCACATTTTGTGATAGGTCTGTTACGTATATAAAGGAAAACTTTAGGGTAAATATTTCAATGATCGACCCTCATAATTTTGTTTAAGTTTAATGACTGACCAATAAAACCAAAAAAAAATAACATCTACATGTTACTTGTAATGTATGAAAGTGTACAAAAATTTCGAGTCCTTATTTTTTTCCTAATTCGCCTTTAAAAGAAGTTCTCAAAGAAGCCGCTCCTTGCCCTAAATTGGGGATCATTTAACGTAAGTAGAACAGGCTGCTTTACCGCCGACTTCTTCATTTTTTTGCCATTTTGTACTAATCAAAATTGTAAGCATTAAAAAATGAATAAAATCACGTTTCAGGCTTAATGTTTTTTTTTTTTGTAATAAAACATGGGAAAAGATGCTAAGCATCATAAAGATTTAAATTTTCATATACACTTCAAAATACTCACAATGTCTGACTGAAGAAATTAAATTGCAACAGATGCTCTTGTGTTGTTTAGTAAACATCAGGGTCATCACTCATTGCTATTCAAAATTTTTAGGAGCAAATTTTACCGTTCCTTGCATTTTCTGATTAAAAAAGCGGCATCGACGGAAAATTTTACACCTTTCTATAACTTATCCCGACTTAGTATTCAATGTTTAAAATCTGACTAAAACGGTAGTTTTAAATGTAAGCGGCAACCCTAATAGCAAGGGCGAGCGCCTATAACATCCTCTATTTAACCTCAAAATGAGCACCCTGAAGTTTTTGCCGGCGTTTTTATTTAACTTACTGCCGTCTACTAATATTATGCTTATGTTTCCGTTTTTTCAGTCACTTATCTCCGCTTTGGGTGTTTGATGAGTGAGGAAAAAATATTTTTTATCCGCCTTAAGGCTCGGCATATGGCGCAGCGCGTGCGCAGAGCACATTGCGCGGGATTTTTTTCGCATCCGATTCGAAATTCAAATATGGCGGCACATGTGCCCAGGCAGATATTGTAGTCGCGTTTTTGTTTTTTTTTATTATTTTATTGATACAAAGACGGCGACGTCTGCCCCCGTTTACTTAACAAAAGTTTAGTTTACGTACTGGGTTCCTTTAATAAAAAAAAAAAAGAAAAAAAATAGAATCCCTTACGATCTTGTGAGTGAGTGAGGTCGCCTATCTCTTTAAGTGTTTATTAATATCCAGTTATCAAAATAATTGCAACCACTATCATTAATTAAGCTTTTACATGCTTCTCACTATGAAGCGAAACTTTTGTTTAAAGGATTTTTATTTGCCAATTGTTTTAAAAAATCATAAATATATGCTAATTAAAGCTTAGATTTATTCCCATATCTCTACGCTCGCTCACCCCACCGAGGCGCCCACACAACAGTTTTTGCGCCCAGTTTTTGTCCATCCGTCTGTTAGCCTTCTTCATAATATACGACGTTATGTTCCTCGTATATTTTATCGTTAGGGCGGTGATTATTTTTAAACATTTCTTTAAGGATGTCTAATTAATGGCACCGCGGGATTAGCACTTTCTTTTTTAATTTTTTTTCTTACTATAACCCGTTGAAGTGTTATTTCTTGGGGTTTGGTTATTAATTATGAATGCTTTCTTTGTTTTAACGATGTGTCAATGTGAATTATAGATATGTTTTATGATCAAATAATATTAATAAGGTTTATTCAGTATGTAATTTTTAGTGATAAACTTTTTCAAAATAGTTTTACAGCTTCTATTCGAGTAAAGATATCAAAATAAGCCCATTTCCAACATGCAAAACATGCCTAAGT
Source organism: Choreutis nemorana (assembly GCA_949316135.1). NCBI lineage: Eukaryota > Metazoa > Arthropoda > Insecta > Lepidoptera > Choreutidae > Choreutis > Choreutis nemorana. Next base: position 750,136 of record OX438614.1, read on the forward strand.
TTTATTAATTTGTCAACGGATAGCTATCAAACCATAGTTATTATTATTACCATGGTTATTATTATTATTAATTATATAAATTAAAAAACATTAGTTTTTGTAAATGTACAATATAAATTTCAAAATGCGAAACTCTTTTTTTCATTTCGATTCATATTACTGATGCTGGCTTTAAAATTACCTTTAATTTTAATATCTGGCCATCACTGTAGTATTTACCTTATTTTTTGCGGCATCTAATTTTTAATAATTCGTATGCTATGAAATTAATATAATGTTATTTATATTTAAAATCAATATTTCCTATGAATAAATTGTTAATTCAAATCACCTGTTCGAATAAGTTTTTAGGGTTCTGCACACAAAGGCAAAACATTTCGGACTGGATTCAATAATATATTTAAGACCTTTTTAAAAAGTGTTTCTGCGAATAATATATATAAATCTATGCGATCGTATTTAAGCCTCCGCTGCTCGTCCACCCGTCTGTCTGCGGACTGTATTTCAAGAACTGTTAAGGGTAGACAGTTTTCAGAATATGTATTTTTGTGGCCGTTTTTTTACAAAAAAAAAAATTCAGGCTCCCCTTGCCCCATTGTAAAATTAAAATAACAGTGGTTTGTCACATTTTAACTCGAAAAATTCAGTTCTATTAAAAAAATATACTATATTACTATAAGTGAGTTAATAATATGTAAGTAGCACCATAATTATTCAGGCGAATAATACAAAACCAAAAAATTGCCAAATTGTCTAGTGTTATTTAATAAAGTAGATATATAGGGTCAGTACCCTCGTACATTATGTAACTAGACATTCGTTATGTATGTGTTTTGGCACAGCCTCCCTTAGATACAAGCTTAATGCCATTTATTTTTTTCAACTAAGAGTCTTGCCCTTATAAATATCCCAAAACGACAGTTTTCTACTTCCCAGTAGTGATGTTCAATTCACAATATCGATAAATGTGGAGATATCGATAAGAGAAATAAAAAAATATATATGTTTTCGCTTTTTAAATTTTTTTTTGTTAATAATATTTTATTTTATTTCTCTTATCGATATCTTTACACGATTGGACGTCTTCAGCAAGTACATTACACAAATATATAAAAACAAATATTATAAACAGAAACTGATTTACATGCTTATAACAGACGAACACTACATTTACAAAGTTCACACAAACATTTTACTAATATAAAAACAGGTCACAAAGAAAAATAACATCGGTTTCGATTAAAACATTACACAAAAGAAAGAAAATAAAATGTATAAAAGAAATTGAAATCTGAAAGATCCTGAACCTAATGAGAACTATTTTTGGCGACTTAAAAAATCATGAATAATTTTGCGTCTGAAACTTTCCAACGCAAGAAAAAACATATCAAGGTCTTCCACCTTTGAGTTCATGTCATTGTATACCGTACATATTCTAGAAATTGGAGAGAAATGGCCTAGAATGGTCCGTGCAGGAAAGAAATATAATCAAATATATAAGGCTTTAGGTAATCAGCCTAAAAGCCAATGAAACTTCTTAAAATTCTTTATTCGTGTTGATATGTTTACCCATATGTTTTGGGTGAGTTACAATAAAACCTATATATTTTATGTAAGCCAAACATTTTTTAAGTTAATCTTGTAATAACAACATTTTTAAATTACTACATTTCCCTCTAGTTATTTCTTTGATCCTTCAAATAACTCGCCGATTTTGTTATTAGATTGCTGAAATAACACACAAGAGAAGATATTTTAACAAAAAAAAAATCTAATTACAATTACATAACGTTTTGAGCTGTTAGATGACGACGAAAAAATTAATCGATAAGTCGATAAAACCGCGGAAGCTTCGAACTTTCGTCCCTACGGTTTGTTGGCAAGCAGCTCGTTCTTGACATCAAATAGTTATTGGACATGTCCCAAGCCGTCAAGTTCATGGCACTTCTTACTACAGGATTACTACAAGGTCTGTGGAACTATGACAAATACACATAGACGCGACATGTTCCACTGAATTATCATTTTATTCAAATAAATTCCCAACTATTGCGTATTTTGAATCTATTCTTATTGTTTGTAATAATTTATTCTGGGGTTTTCTAAGTAAAACAAGAATTTGCTTTTTTATGAGTTACAATTAAATAAATAAATAAATAACCACATCACGACACACACATTGACTCAGCCCTGCACTAAGTATCGTAAGAACTTGTATCGCAGGTGCTAAGCAACGATATGGTATATACTAAATAAATAAGAATACAACATCCAAGACCGGTAAGCGAAACAATGCGACTTGCAAATAACACAAGTCCCGCCCCCTCCGGGATTCGAACCCGGAACCTCTAGCGTAGCAGTCGGCTGTTTACACCACTGCGCCACCGAGGTCGTCAACAATTTGGTTCAGAATGTAATGTACAGGTGGTAGATCTACGTGCGAGATCGTCTGGCTTGGTACCACCCTTTCTATTTACAACGTGAAGCAGTTCGCTGTGTTTCGGTTTGAAGGATTGGAGAGCCATATAACATCTTCACTGCTACATGGTCATAGCATTGGCGGTGCTCTTGGCGTTCCAGACATCAAGGTCATTGTCTCTGAATCTGGAAAGGATGGAACAGTCAGGAACGCTTTTGGTTTAGAACTGGTAAAGATGTAGGTATTTAACTTTTTTGAAAATGTTCTATCGCCGTAATAAATTTCTTTATTCATCAGGAAAGATGTAGGATTCAAAAGATGAATGATTTTTTCAAATCGATCCATTAGTTCCGGAGCTTATTCAATTGAAACAAACAATGAAATCATTCCTTTTAATAACATCAGCGTAGATTAATTTGTTAATTAATTGTCTAAGTATTTAATATGTTGATATATGATATTGTACTTACATATATTATAGAATATGGGGTTTCTTTAACAGATATCTTTAACTTAAATTTTCCGAACCGAATTAAGAATTTTTAAATTTTACTTGACGATTCCAAATACTTTTTTTAATAAGATAACGTAATAAAGTTTTTTTGTATTTTAAAAGTTAAAACGAAATGATATACTAAAAATACATACATAATGAAACAGTAGCAGTTTTGCTTTTTTAACTTTACGGAAGAATATCTCCGAAACAGCAAACGAGCAAAGCCGCGTGTAAAACATGTAAACATCCTTTCAAAGGGTGAAATCAACTGTGATTTCTACTAAGGGGTTTTTAAAAGCCAACAAATCAAATGGTATTTGTGATTAATGACCGCCATCGTATTTGCTATTGAGGTCATAGCATTGAAATAAAAATAATGGAGATGGATTTTAAATATCCCTAAAAATACCTAATTGATTATAAGTAACCTGTTGTTTTACATTTTTTTGTGGCAGCTTAGTTGGTCTCAGGTTCAAATCCCGGACTCGAGAAAATACTTGTTCAACGAAAGAGACATTTAAATTTTGTCATTCTAACCTGGCTGAAACTTGTAACTCATGGTTGAATAATTATTATATTTTTTAAGAAGAAAAAAAAACATTGTCTGTCGGTAATATGTATTGAAATTTTTACATAGAGTTACGAAAACGGAAGCAAAAAATAGTTGACACATGTTTTTTGTATATTTTGCAACTCGAATTTGCCCAAACTGGCATTCGATGATCGATACAAAATTCTTTTAAATTTCCCTTCCAAATCCTTAAAGTTCTAGAATGTTCTAGGTCTGTCTAGAAATAATCAGATCAAATATTTCACTCAATTCCTATAGCGGTGAGCCTCTAAATATAAATCCAACTGCATTCTAAATAAACATTATAAAAATAAATGACATTCTCGTTTATTTCGACAAGTAGCCGCTATGTATCCCAGTCTGTCCGTCCGTCTAGACGTGTCCCCATTGTCACGACATGCCGAATCAACCTGTCGACAGTTTTATATAGATATAGATATCTGTCAAATATAAATGTACTTTATCATGAATAACAAAAACGACTACCGTCTTTATTCAAATGAATTTTTCATAAAATAGTTATCATTAAAATAAAATACCCTAATTAATATTTCTAGATAAAACAATGTGACAAAACTAGGAGAATAGTTAATTATTCCGCACAGTGGTTCAGCCCATATAAAACAAGGAACAAAAAATTAATTTGAATCTGCATTTGCAGCATAATTTGTGTTTAATTTTACTTAAACATTGCGTTTTATTACATCTGATAAAATCAGTTCTCACAATTAGAGTGAAATTATTATTTTTTTTTGTCGCAGGCAAATTAATATGGACTGCATCAAACCATGTGAACTTGACAGAAAAGTTGTTGTCACATTATTAAATGGCAGCCATTCTCTTCGTTAAAGTTAAATTGACCGCAATTTTAATGTTTAAAACTACTTTTTTCCGAGCTACAAATATTTCACTAACCATTTTTTTTGCTGTATTTTACTAAGAGTCCTGAAAAACTGATGCGATCGCTAAAAAAGCAACCGTAAAAATGTTTTTGTTTTTGTCAAATTAAAAGCGAGCGAACGTTCCTTTCGTTTTGGTCTTAGTATCTGGATTTAACATTAACTAAACGCGTCGGCTTTTAGCGTTGGAATGCTGCAAATAAAGCAACGCTCGCGCCGGCCCCCTACAGACTACCAGGGATCTGCACACAATTATCACCTTCTTTGCTGGATTGGACATTTTATACACTTTATATAAAAATACCTTTTCTTTTTGAGTAGACCTGACTGCTTTTTATACTACATAACGAACAAACAAGCAGACCGTTCACCTGATTGAAATTGATACCACCGCCGTTGACTCAACTATGGTTTTAAAGTCTTGAACTCCAAGAGCACCGCCAATCCTTTGCCCATGTAGAGGTAAAGATGTTTTACCTCTCGTATCAGTGATTACACTGGCTCCCCAATCCTTCGAATCGAAACACAGCGAACTGCTTCACGTTGTAAATAGAAAGGAGGGTGGTACCGACGCAGACGATCTCGCACGTAGATCTACCACCTGTGAAAAGTTCTCCTTGAAATCGGTCAGAAGAAGACAGATACGTAAAGCAAACCTGGAATTTTAGAAACAAATAGTATGCTGCATTCATTATTTACTTTGCAAAAAAAATTGTCAAACAAGCCTGTAAAACAGCGTGAATCAAATTTTGTTTGAAAGGAGAACGTTGGATTGAGTTATGTTTCGTTACAGAAACAATAAATTTCATCGAGTAGAGGACGACATTGTGCACGTATATGTTGGTAGTGCGAGTCGCACAGATCAAAGCGTCGGAGATGCAGACGGGATGCGCAGACGTCTCGACGCACCCCCCCTCTCAGGCCACTGGCGCCTCGCATATTTGCATACAGACAATTCAATTTTACCTCAACGAAAAGAAAGACTACCTACCTATAATAGCATAACTGTAATCTAAAAGAGGTGATTAAAATATTAACACGATGCACTATAAATTATGAGATTGATCATACCAACAAAAAATAAGTAATTCGATTTTTTTTTTCAAAAAAGTTCCCCTATCTTTATAAATGCTAGTTGGAAATATTTATAAATGGAAGCAAAACTTGCATTAAGTACCAGACCAGTTATAAATCGTATTTTTTTCCGAAGATGATGCCCCCATAGAAAACTCCACTTGAATTGACAATGCTAAACTATGACAAATTACTTCCTTTTACCGCAACCTTTATTCAGGAAACTTCCGAGGAAATGAGCCCTGTTGAAATCGATATCCACGTAACATGCTTGAAATAGGTTAATTCTTTCATAATATTTATATTCCAAACTTTTCTGCTATTTAAGAACATATTCCTACACAGTTTCCTAACTGAAGTATTGTCTGCGTTTTATACTGAAGTATTGTCTTCATGCGCAAACAAGCAAACGGTCCACCTGGTAGAGAGTGATATTGACCCGTCGATACCCTTGATGTAAGCGTTGCTCATGTAAAGGTAAAGATGTTTCTCGTGTCTGTAATTACAATGGCTCTCCAATCCTTCGAACCGAAACACAGGAAACTGCTCCAAACTGCGTCCCGGTGTAACTAGACCATTATTAAAGGTAATAACTAGATCAAGTTACTAAAAAGGTATCAAGTACAATAAGAACCAATAGTTAAACTAAATAAGATAATGTTCTGAGGCCAAGACAAAAGTTTCATAGCGACAAAACTTTCAATAACATATACCAGCAAGGAACTAGTCAAAATTTAAACAATAGCGATTAGAATTCACTTCAAGGATATAAAATTGTACAATTGGCTATTCAGTGTTAGTTACATTAAGTTACAATACACAATTACGTCTATTTTCGGTTTCTTTCACAACTATAACAATGCAAAATTTTTCCCTTTCAAAGAATCACAATAGATAAGGTATTTTTGGAAAGGTTGCGTACAATTTTGCGGAATACAAAAATAGAGTGATGTCATGAAACTTGCTAAAATAAGCTCAAATTCTTAATTTACTTATAGCACAATACAAAATGTTATGTTATTTATAACAAAATTAGTAACAGTTAAACAACATCAAGATAATTCGAACAGCCACATAAAGTTTTTATGTTCCTTTAATTCTAGAAAAGACGATAAAAATTTGTAAAATCAGCATTAGATGGACATGAAATAAATTGAATATAAAGGGGCGCGTGACTAAGTAGTTTTAGCTAATATGGCTTTGAAATTATGTTTGATTACGTTCACAGTTAGAACCACCTACACATGGAATTAATGTTTCGGTCAAGTGTGCCTGAGCGATGGTATTACATTATAGCTTCATGGTAATTTCCTTATTAAGAAAGTCTGAAAGGCTACAAATATTATCTGTTGTCTACGTTCTTTAGATAGCTCGTTCCTACAATATTGTTTGTAATGGTGGGCTTCAAACCAATGCCTAAAACAATAACATTACGAAACATCAAACTCTAGGAAGTCTGACATGGTTTATTAGCTATCGATCATAAATCAAGTTTGCTTGTTTATTTCATGCTTATAAAAATACATTACTTATATGGCAATATTCTCTTAAAATCATTTAAAAATGTACGCTTCATATGAATTTACCACAGTTAGGTAAAAATAGCAACATTTCCTAATATGACAGATGTGAAGCAGGTATTCAAAAACATCTCCTTTGGCACCAGTAAGCACCAGCAACAATATTATAAGCAACAACAAATCCGATATTACTACCTAATGAAAGACGCAGTAACAATCGAAACTGTATTTTTTCTAAAAGCAACAGTATCAGATAAACCGCTACACATTGTGATGTGTAAACAAAAAATGCAGCTTCATACATGACATCTCGAAATCAACCAGCGACATCTGGTGTGCGCCTTGGCGAATTATACATATGTCTTTTTGATCCAGATGATGTTTGCTGAACCACTGTGCACTTTGCGACCGCTCAATCCAATCCATACCACAGTACCGTGAAATAGAGTTCATTTTAAAGTGTACAATTAGCTAAACAAAAAATTTGTTGTTTGTTGAATTTTCAACTGTAACCCTTAGTTTTAAGATCGATTTTTGTAGGTAGTATGTTTGGTAGTTTTTTTCGGAAGTAGAATAATTGATATAGTAAGGAACGTGTCGTGTTTCGCGGCAGATGCGCGATCGCAGTGCGCACGCGTCGTCTCGTAGCCGAAATTTCAAGCTCCAGTTACTTCTGCAGTAGGTTATAGGTGTTTTGACCCTTCGTCTGTATATTTAGCCACATGCTTCAAGTCTAATAAACAAGTAGCTTTCCGATCTTGGCTTTCTAAAAAACAAAAAATAACGCCTCGCAAATATACGAAAGCCTAAAAAGTGAAGAGTTTAAAACTCTCCATAAACAGCATCCAGTCAAAGGCTTCCGAAGCTAAAAACGTCTGCGAATCCGACTTGTCAACTTGTCCACGTGCGGACCTGCGCAAACAGCTGCGCGCACAGCTGCCTTGCTAACTGTACCACAGACTTGGACAAAACCTTACAACCTCTCTTGTCCCGCTAAACCTTTGATTCTGACCACTATGCCTTCACCTTTAAAGACTTCAATGAAATCTTTAATCACAAATGTCTGAGCGTAGCTCGTGTTGTATGAGAATACCAGGTGGTTTTAAGTACTAGACTTGTGTTTGCCCTAGTGTTGAAATGTGTTGGTTATACCTCTGGGAATAATAGGGGGGGAATTCAACATCTTGCGCTGAAACCTCCTTTGCCCTGTTAACCCAGTTTTCTAGCAAAGATAACTAAGAATATTATAATTAATTGTATTGTACATGACAACATCTTAATCAAATTTGTAAAATATAATTATTACATAACTGCGATTGAGTTACGTCGTAGAGTTCATTAAAGGGTTAGAATATATATTGTGAAGGACACTTCTTTTAGTTATTCCCAAGATCCAAAAAAACAAATCGATATAATAATAACCGTGAGCGTTAATTTATACCTTTATACCTGAATTTGCCTAAAATAGCACTATTTACTTACTGACGCACAACTTTTTCATTGAGTAGGCAATGTAAGAAAAACATTATTAGAAAACAAAATCCCGTTTTAGACCACATCTTTGTCAAACAAATCTACCTTTCACTGGCAAACTTCAGGGATTGCGACATTTACCGAAATAGTTTTTTGTAGAATCAATTAAGAATAAACCCTTTTAATTCAGTAAAGCATCGAATGTCCGCATTTGGGAATACAGCCTGCGTTCACATCTGCAGCTTCATCTGCTGGTGTAACTAGTCCCTGACCTTTAGTTTTACTCATTATTACCTGACACTATCATTACTGACGCTGAATTTTTGTTTGTTTGTTGTACTTTAGGGCTATTATCTATTCTGTGGTTGTATTTACATGCAGAGTAGCGTGTGAGCAGGAATGCTCTGTATATTATTGGTTGTCATTAAATTTTTTTTATGTATTTCTCTAACGGCACTGGTTTTAGTACCATACTGCCAAGTTATCAGTAATTATAATTTCTTCATCCTTGAAGATGATGAGATGATGATAGGGGAACATTGAAAATGACGAATAAACAAAATGATTATTCTGTCTACAGTAACATGCTAGTACGGTTACTGTTGGCTACAACAACTTGCTTGGGAGATTACAAAAAGAGCAGTCAAATCTTCGTATTTCACTTTCTCCACACTTGTGCATCACTACTGATATTTACTAAGTAAAACACTGGCACATTAAATTCCGCTGATATACAAGAAAATACTATAAAATAAGAAAATTCTAACTGACACTTCCCGTTCCCGCCAAGTAATTCCTCTGTCATATAATTACCTTTTTTTACACAGCGCAAGTTTTTTTTTTTTTGCTAACCAAAAAGTATTTTACAGAAGTCCTCATTCACATGAGAATCTTTCAACGAATTTATACCATGAAAACTGTAGATACCGTTTACTGTCTACAGAAGTACAGAAGTATCAAATTTATTACAACACTTAAATCGTGAATGAAAACGATAATTCCCCAAATAAAAACTTTTCCTCTTAAAGCTTTAGCATCCTTGAATTTTATTGGAGAAGTTCGTTTGCCGCCTAAGGCTAGGATTCCACATACATTTGGTGAATGCAAATTATTTCCTCGTGCATATCGCGTGCAACATCACAAGTTATATAACTGCGCGTAACAAGTTCCCGAAAACATCGCAAATTATCAGAAATAAGTCGAAAAATACCCTCGGGGTATTATTATCCCCATCCACTGGCTATTTCATGTAATTGCCGAAGCCACGCAGCTTTGTTTTGATTTGAAAATTTCGCGAATTTAGTTATATTTAAGACGGATTCTTTCATCCAAAAAGAGCCTTTGAGGCAATATTTATATTACCAAATCAACCATTACCACGTATCAGATAACATGCCTATTCTTCTATTTCACGTTATAAAAGAATATGTGTCTTTATTACTGTTGCCCGAAATCTTATCACCTATTAAAAATGATCCACCATACACGAGCAAAGTCATAGAGGTGTCCATTGCCCAAGTCACGCTAGTATTTTTGAGGTTATGAAATAATTTAGTAATATCCATTTTCTATAAACATGAAATACATTTTACAATTATCATTTACAAATATTCTCAATAAAAACATACAAAGGCGGTGCGTGCGAGCTTCGTACGCAGCCTACAGGCTGTTCAGAAACCTACAATTACGCATGTTTCTGCAGCATACATTTCTGAACGCACGCGCCCCGCATTCTATTTTTGAAATATTAATCACCTAATAGCTACTTTCGATAATTTTGTGCAACTTTATTCGTAGTCTTCACCACTGTGCTGCGTTGTATTTCATTTTACAATACAACCGAGATGAAAAGCAATAAAACATTGCATTAAAAACAAAGCAAGAACATCATTGTCTGTAGATATTATAAAAACAATGCCTACATTAGGTACATAAGTTAATTAATTAACATTTTCTGTTATATTAATTTAATTAGGTACCTGATCTCTAATAGATAGTTAATTAATTATAAACGAACTACGTGACTTTGTGCACAAATTATATAAAACATCAATACTTAAACATGTATAAGTAAATTGTTACTCGCAAGTCAGTACAGTTATTCAATTTGCGGTCAGTAAATGAGAAAAACCGACAAAAAAAAGCAAATCGTTTTAAAAAAATCGCTTATAACCCGCCTGTGCGTTCAGAAGTTTAACACAAAAGCGTTTAAGACCACAATAACGCTATTCAAAGGCAAATTAAACGTTCAAAAAATGCTTTTAGTGTTATTATTAGTGTAGGGATAAAGTTTAAAATCGTTCGTTAATAAACGGGAAGGTGTTCTGAAACCGCACTTAGGGGTCGCGATTTCCAGACCGAAAAAAATATATTTAAAGAGTCAATGAACTAAGGCATCTGGTGAGCGCGTGCGGCGACGATTTGAATAACTTTCAAGAAAAAAAAACAGCCTTCAATTTAATACACCCCGTAGCAACAAAAATCCAACTTAACATTCAATTGTCAACAACAAAAATCAACTCTAATACCTCACGATAAGGTTTCAGTAGGTCTTGAAATAGTAAAGTCTCCGGAGGGGTGGATTTCAAGATGGTACCAGATATTTTAAGGGTCTTATTGTAAGGAGTTAAGGTTCATTTTCGTATGTTAAAATAATACCGTTTAAATTGTTGTAAGATATTAAATTAAGATTAAAAGTACAATCAATGAACGATAAATAACCGATAATGTTAACAATTACATGTTTAATTTTGTTATTAATCAAACAAAAAAAAGCTTGTATTGGATTTGTAAAATATGGTCCGAATTCCATACTAACCTCCAAAAGATTGTGAATGATGTGATTCCTGTTATCATACACTACCACAATCACCATCACGACACACACATTGACTCAGCCCAGCACTAAGTATCGTAGGAACTCGTGTCACAGGAACTAAACAACGATATGGCATATACAATATAGATAAGAATACAACATCCAAGACCAGTCAGCGAAACAATGCGTCTTGCAAATAACACAAAGTTCCGACACCGCCGGGATTCGAACCCGGAACCTCTAGCGTAGCAGTCGGCTGTTTAAACCACTGCGCCACCGAGGTCGTCAAAACACAGAATATATTAAAGTGATCATCTTTTGTACCTAAAAGTATCAAATTTTATCACTTGTCTATAGTAAACTCTAGTGAGTAGAACTCTTAAAATTTATTTCTCTTCATTTCCACGTTTGCAAGTTTTGAAACGCAACTGTCCACTTGAATATCGTTTACATTGATGACTGAGTAGGTATATATGTAATGCAGATAAATGTACGTATTGTATGTATTAAAAAAATCTATTTATATATGATAACAACAAATAAAGCTTAATGTAAAACCTATTTTTTTGAGATACTAGTAAATAACCTATACTATTCTTCTAGACCCTAAATTTTATTAAATTTGTACATCGACTAATGATAACTTTAATGGGGAAAGTGGGGGGATTTAGAGCTATTATTTAACTTCAACATTTACAGTAAAGTGTCAGCAAGTCTCCTCACGTCATATAGCGTGCAGAAAACTAAGCTCGGTTCGACCAAATCTGATGTAATTTTTATATTACACACGAAATATTACAGTCGTCTACCTTTCATGAGAAAACAACTTTAATTTTTTCTACCGTTAAGGTTACAACATTGTTTTTTTTTTCCTGATAAACGAAATATGTTAAGCAGCAAAAAACATTGGATTTTTTATTCTATTAATTTTAACCGTTGAAAGCTTTATTTTCGTATTACCTACCTACATTTACTAGTGTGGTAGATTTTCAGTTTTAACTGGATTATAGGCAAATTTCAAAGAGTTTGTGTGTGTTTAATAAATAATATTCACTAGCATATTTAAATACAACATTGTTATATAAATGTATTACAGTCGTATATACAGTAATTGTATTTAATGTTTAAAAAAATACCTCTCTTAGTACGTTTTTGATTCGATCATTTCGAGTCGCTAATTTTTATTTTCGTAGAGGTTATACGAGAAATAAATCTGATCACATAAACACTATTAGTATTTAATTAGATTTGTGTACCCATAACTAAAACATTGGCCGTATAGAATTGTAACAATAAAAAATTCTAAGGAAAAACAGCATGTCAAACTGTGTAAATCACACAACAAATAATATATTGCCTATAAATTTGCTACAGTTTACAGCAGTAATAAGTTAATCGGATAACCGTCCAATACACCCCACTTCCCCCTCCATAATACTATCGATTCATGATAAACTCCAGCACGCGAGCATTTCTCTTAAGAATCGTAAAAGGAAATATTTAATCCCGGTTTCTATTAATTCATTTTTGACACTTAGATATTGATCAATAACTATGGAAACTGGTTCAATTTAAATTATAATGTACTAGCGACCCGCCCCGGCTTCGTATGGATATTAGGCATGTATTATATACATGTAAACCATCCTCTTGAATCACTCTATCTATAAAAACGCATCAAAATCCGTTGCATAGTTTTAAAGATCGAAGCATACATAGGGACAGACAGCGGGAAGCGACTTTGTTTTTCACTATGTAGGCTTATTAAAGTGTCATATAAATTATTTTGCAAACACCCATAGACATTTATTCAGTGGTAAAGCAAAAACAACATTGACCCTAGCAAGAAACCCCTCAAACAAAATTGGCACAAGAGCACTCAAAGACTCCACTAAATAATCAATACAAACTTACAAAGCCGGAAAAACATCATAGCGATCTAATTCGTTTATATTTGTGCCTTGCGGAAGCAAAACAGGAAAGCTGCGATAGTTTTTCTGCGAGACATACCCCTCGCCACGTGTCGAAATTGTAAATCTAAAATAAAAGCGGTCCCAGGGCGGACCCTTGCGGCACACCTGCATTCGGAGACGTCAAAACTCCTTTTACCCACACGAAAACCACCTCTATTGCTTTCTTATAAGATTGTTTGTAATCCGCTGCACAAATATTGTAAGTGGAGTACGTATATTTGGCAGGAAGAGGGTGCTATTGAGGTATATTTAGTCGAAAGCTCCCTTCAGTTCAGTGATTGAACAAACGATACGCGGCAAGGTGTGCAAGTCGAGACATGCTCTCGAATCTGTTTTGATATCGTCAAGGATGAATCCCTTTTTATGTATTAAATCATGCTTAAGACTGCTCACCGATGGATTAAGCTGATTCAACCGAACCAAATGAATTTATAACTTTTAAAAGGATCTGATCAATTCAAAAGGTTTTTCTGTAGTCATAAATAACTAACTAATAGAATATCTTATAGCTTCATTAACAAAAACACTCACTTTTAGTAAGTAAAAGTTAAATAAAACCATATATATTCATTCTTTCTTATTAATATTCATATTCATTCTTATTAATTCAGATCATGCATAACATTTTAGGATAAGGTTTTTTTCGACATGAGAACACGTGCGATATTCTTATCAATTCAACACCTTGTTATAGTTTACCTTATTGTTACCGTTAAATATAAGTTGCCGTAACTTACAATAAAAAAAACGTCATTTCCAACTCTATTCTTATTGAATTTGAGCTCTATAACAGAAGCACATGTGATATTACTGCTAAGATGAACAGTTGCGAATTCCCTTTCTATCGATTTGCACCTTTCATCATTAAATCGATCGATTCTGTCGGGGACCTTGCCTCCAACATCTGTTGTGACCTTTTCCAAAGATTCCATACAATTTGTGTCTGATGTTTTTTTTTTTTTGTTACAGGTAAGTTTCTGCAAAACAAAATTAAAACGAAGGCGTAACATATGGACCCGTAAGTTGAAATGAAAAGCATAAAAGTATTAAAATACAACTATTATTAAAAATTATAAGTTGCCCTCTGGGGCACAGTGATGTAAACAGCCGACTGCTACGCTAGAGGTTCTGGGTTCGAGTCCCGGCGGGGGCCGATCTTTATTATTTGCAAGACACATTTGCTGACAGGTCTTGGATGTTATATTTTTATCTATATAGTTTATACCATATCGTTGCTTAGTTCCTGTGACACAAGTTCTTACAATAGTTACTGAGAGTGAGTCAGCTGCTTCAGGGATGTGTCGTGATGTGGTTTTTTATTATTTTTTTATTCATACAAAAGTATACCTACAGATTCACAAAAACAGAAACTCTCGATCCTTATTTACCAAAGACACGCAACAAATACCAAATATTTATTTCAATTTAAATCATTCAGAACGCACCACACGACTAAGTTTAATCCAATTTTAAAAACCATTTGTCAAAATCTTTAAACATTACCAAAACTTAGGAATGCTTATCAAGGAAGAATCGAAGAAACCTCCAGAAACTGTTGTTTTTTTATAAATATTAAATTTTGATATATATTTTAATCATTATGCTTGTATTCATATTTTTCGTATATAAACAATCAAAAGTAAAATTTATTATTGAGTTAAAATTGTATTATATAAAAGAGCAACTACAGGGTTTCTCGCTGGATTCTTCCCCATAGATCGGCCTTCCAAACCGGTGGTAGTAAAGAAATGACTTTCAAATCACTTACCACAAGTAGTTCAAAATAAAACAAATAAGTACTTCTTCATTCCTAAACAACACTCTTGTATAACAATCATGCTTCATAGGCAAAACTGTTAAAGACCAGTTGCATCATATCGGACGAATGTCCAGGGTTCAGTACAACCCAGGGTCATGAAATCTGACCGAGCATGAACTGCATTCAGTGCAGGTGCATTTGATATTGGTCTCTGCAGACCAATCAGCTGTGAAATTGACAATCAAGGGAGGTATCTCATTCAATATCTTTTACCCAACTGCCTGGAAGAGTTATGTTTTTCGCGCGTATCTTGTATGATTGAATTTTTTTTTATTACCTCGTATCTTCCAAACGGATGAATTTTGACAGTTCAGGTATCGTCAGATTTGTGTTAAAACCAACTGTCCTTGGATAGGTGTTTTAAACATTTCGATTGTTTTAAAAAGGCGAATTTCTGGTGTCAAAATGTTTGCTCCCATCATATCGATACGATGGGTAATAGCTAAGCCACAGGCTACGCTATGCGTCTTGAACAAGAAAATAAATAGTAATTGACAAAAAAAAAAATATTATAACCTCAGAGAAAAGATTAAACACATCTCCCAAGCTCAAACCCTCACTTCACAGCCGTCCAGACGACAGTTTTGACCGCTGCGCCACAGATGACGTTAAAGACAAATTTCTTATTAGAAATCTCGGTTAAAAGACCAGTAATGCGCTTACGTACAGAAGTACACACAAACTATACGCAATAAGTGCAATATTAATCCTTATGCTGAACAAATTCCAAACAGGTTAAGTTAATCCATGACTGTGTACCATCATACCATAACCACCATCTTTGTAATTTTTACCCGACTACGTATGTTTATAGTTATATATGTATGAACGTTCATCTGATCTCTCATAACTCATAATAACAATAATAACCACATCACGACACACACACATTGACTTAGCCCTGCAGTAAGTATCGTAAGAACATGTATCGCAGGTGCTAAGCAACGATATGGTATATACTAAATAAATAAGAATACAACATCCAAGACCGGTAAGCGAAACAATGCGTCTTGCAAATAACACAAAGTCCCGCCCCCGCCGGGATTCGAACCCGGAACCTCTAGCGTAGCAGTCGGCTGTTTACACCACTGCGCCACCGAGGTCGTCAAACTACTAATCATAATTTGACAAATGAGGTATCGTTAGGTATGTCATGATCGTCCACTAGTTATAGGCGTCCACTACTATAGGACAAAAAGTCATGAACAAAAAGTTTTTTTTTCCAAAGATCTGAGGTAACTTACAGGCTTGAAAAAAAAAAAAACAAATGAAGCACTAATCCTATTGTGCTTGCATCAAAGAACGCGTCCCCACTATCACTCGGGGGTTCCCATTATCACTAAACGTACGACAATCTTTAAGGAAACAACGAAACGTTTACAAACTGCATTTACTACGTTTCCGCTGGACCACACAAATTTAAATAAATGAATGAACTGCTTACTTGCTCAATTGACACTAGGATAGTGTACCCAGTACTAGGTCAGTTTCGGTGAGAGGCTGACAGGTACGGCGGTCGTACCTATGCTTTCCGTCTTGTCGTGTTGTCTTTATAAAGACGATACAGCCTGATCAATTGTATAGGGAACGATAGTCACGGTAGAGTTACCGTAAAGCTGCTAAGGCCTCCGGGCCGCAGCACTCGTCGTTTAGGAAAAATAAAATAAAAAAGTGTATAAAGGTTTGTCCTTTCATGCATTAAAAAAAGTTGTTCTAGCTTTACCTGTAACTGTGTCTGCGTGACCCACAGGAATTCAAAAGATCCTTTGATGAGTGTTTAAAAAAACATCTATCATTGTGCCAAAGTTCGTCTAAATTCGCTCAACGGTCTACGCGCATCTGAGTTACAAACATTCAAGAATGAGCACGAAATATCACATTTAAAATATTACCCGGCATGACCCTTAATAAATAAAGTAGACAGTGTTAATGACGACCTCGGTGGCGCAGTGGTGTAAACAGCCGACTGCTACGCTAGAGGTTCCGGGTTCGAATCCCGGCGGTGGCGGGACTTTGTGTTATTTGCAAGACGCATTGTTTCGCTTACCGGTCTTGGATGTTGTATTCTAATCTATGTAGTATATACAATATCGTTGCTTAGCATCTGCGATACAAGTTCTTACGATACTTAGTGCAGGGCTGAGTCAATGTGTGTGTCGTGATGTGGTTATTATTATTCTTACTAATAATAATGGTCAACTATGTTGCTAATTAAAATTAACATTCAAGATGACCCCTTCCATCTTATGTCAGTTAATTGTTAAAAACCAAGCCATGTTAAATCCGTTTACGCGGCCCTTAAACATGAAAGAATTTAATAAATAGCAAAAGCCCTTCAAAGGGACACCAGTTAAGATTCCGAACCGTGTAATTCGTAGTTTTTTTCAAAGGTTAAGGGTATAGAATACTCCGTGAGAGGAAGTCGAGAACGACCGTATAAATATTTCCAACTTAAATACCATAAAATATCACATTTCTCTCATTTAATTAATTGGCCATAAAAACTACTACAGTTCACGAATAGCACTTAAAAGCTATGTTCCTTTCAAATTTATAACCGTTTTATTACAATTAAAAAAAACAAGTGATTTTTAAATGAACTTCAAATGAAATAGTAGTTAATTAAAAAATCCACCAACAACTTTCTACCATAGGGTAGGATTTTTTCATGATGCAACACAGCGAAGGCAAATCAACCTAAAAATGTCACCTCCTGATAAACATCGTAATATCTAGGTCGATTCATTAGCATTAATAAAAACAATTCAGTCTAGACCAACCCAGCAGTTCAAGGGTACGTTTGGTATTGTAAAAAAATACAAATTTTGTCTAAAACGCGAAGGGCATTTACATATAGAGGCATGTGCTAAGCACGGGCGCACAAATAGAGTTCCGTAGCGATATAAATAAACATTATCCTCACTACACAAAACCGTGACATAGTTTGTTTTATTTTATTTATATCTTTCATAATTCCCAATGACTCTACAGAACACGAGCATATAAAAAATTAAGAAAACTAACCAACTAACATGGCTCATAGCTCGAACGAACCGAGTTTGATTGAATTTTTTTGTCAAAGTTAGATATGGAGATTAAATACATACATAAGCCCGTAATCCCTCGAGAGGGGTAGGCAGAGGCGCTACACACCGCTTTTCGCATGTTTAAGTTGAGTCCCAGTGCGACAGGTTGCGAATCTGTCGCCACTATCCGGGCACATTGAGAAACATGACAGCTACAACTTACGGCAACCCGAGACTCGAACCCTCGACCTGTCGGCTTGGGAGGGTCGGTTATCCAAGGCCAGTAATAAACTGAGCTACCACGTCCTCCAGATAAGGAGATTGCTCCAACGAATTTAAAATGACTTGAATGTTCTGTTACCTCCGCATCGCCACATAACCAGCTTTATTCTAGTCTTTAAATAATATAGCTAAAAGTCGGATATTATAACCGGTTGGTAACTCCGGGTATTTGTTAAAGCTATAATTATAGTTATTAGTCGTTTAGGTAACCTAGGTGATTACTTTCGGCCTAGGCACGCTACGCCCCTCCACGCCCGATAATATTTGGTCACAGACTTACTGATACACTGCACGCTATTATTCAGGGTTCCTTATCATAATAAAAACCAAATCATGCTGTTATTTTCCCTGTTCTTTATAAATCTAGCTGTATTAGAGCGAATATGAAAAGATTTATTAAAAGCCAAGCGGATTTTGAGTTTTGGTGTACAGTGCTTTGCCGACCTAGTGCTAAAAAACTGTTAAAGCAAACGGCTAGTTAACATTAATTATCGGAGCGTAATGAGCAGCGAAATGCCTGCGGAACCCGATTACGAAACCGACTCTCTCATCACCGTTCCATTTTGTTATAGCCTAATTTCAAACATTTTCGTAATGGTTTGCGGCGTAAAATATAAATTTGTTTTCCCTTGACGATTTGATCCGATAGAGCTTTCTGTGAAAAAAAAGTTTCTTACAGAAACGTCAACAGCCGACTGCTGCACTAGAGGCTCCGGGTTCGAATCCCGGCGGGGGCGGAACGTCTGATTCGCAAGACGCATTGTTTCGCCTACCGGTCTTGGATGTTGTATTATCTATGTAGTTTATGCCGTATCGTTGCTTAGCGCCAATACAAGATTATCTTAGTGCAGGGCTGAGTCAATGTGTGTGTCGTGATGTGGTTATTATTATTAGACAAAATCTAAAAAAAATTGACTATTAAATATCGCGATGTAAAATAATGAAAAAAGAAAATTAGATTTTTTAAACTGAAATTTTAAAAACAAACCATTAAATACAGCAGTAGTCATATATTTGTACGAGTATATAGTATACATACAACCTATGTACTTATTTGTAAAACATTTTGACTCTTTTGAATAATCAAAATTGATTAATCGATTCGTAATGTTAATTTAGGAAGGGAAGATTATAAATTCCATAGACAAAAATCGATTTAAAAAAAATTAATTAAAAAATGAAGAAATTTTATTATAAAATTATTATTTTTTCTTTCTAAATAAGATAAGTAAGATTTACCAATGAAAATGATTTTAGGATGAAGAAATAACAAAAAAAAAAAAAAAACTTATGTAAGATTTCAGAATCCAATGATTTATGGACAAAAATATGAACGCTTTTTTCAAAATTAAACTTAAATTACCTTTTTTGTGAAGAAAAAAGTAATAACTGATTTCGTTTTGAGTATTTTTTTTTATATTTAACAAATTGTTATTTGTATTCATGAATATGTCGCTACAATTTGAAAATTGCTATATCCACCTACACACCCATGTACAGTACATATAGTATATATATATAAATATTGAGTTACTAAAATGGAGGTACGAAAATAAACAATATTTCGTGGACTACACTACAAAGTTACTGATGCCGTCAGAATTTTTAAATTTCTTCAAGTATTAGTATAGAATTAGAAGAATTTTGGTTGTAGAAATAATTTTGTTCCTTTAATGATTCACACTTAAATGGGTCAATCCATTTTCTGTTCTCATCTGATAAGGCATCGTTATATTTTCTTTGTTTTATACTTCGGATGCTGCATTCCTTGAGATTTTGTTAGGGATGTACGAAGCGATGTTTTCTGGAGGTGGTATTTTTAACTCAAAAAAAATAAAGTTTATCAGGATCACATGTTATAAAATATTTTTGACATTTTTTGTATAATTTTGTATATTTTGAAGTTATAAGAGCATAAAAAGTCGTTAAGCTTTAGTGAAATTACATTCAACATCTCTCAAAATCATTTAGCCTCCTATATGATAATTAAATCCACACTTAACTGTAATAGGAAACAGTGAATATCATCTCACGGGTTTTTGCTCTTAATAAATTACCATCAATATAGTTTTTAGTTACATTTTGACAGAGTATACCACCTCCACGATTAAACAATCCAAGTTGCACCTCTTCCGAGAACTTAGTACAGTGGTTGTCGCTTAGTACAAGAGATGCGCCCGCGCAGCCTCCGAACGGAGCCGAAGAAAAACGACGAACCTAAACGCCTAAATATGGTGGCGCCGAAACACACGTAGATATACCTCGCTGGATAGCATTTGAAGATGATAACAAGAATTAATAACAGTTACGCTCGTGCTTCTGTTGTGCGATATTTAATTTTTTTTTAGTATTTTTTCATAGTGTACCTTTATCAATCGATGCTATGAAAATTTAAGATCTGCATTTTTCCTTAAAAAATCCTTCTTAAACTTAATTCAGGATAAAATGGACGCCCGAATACAAAACATTACAATACCTGTTATTGAAAATAACCAATGAAAAGTGTTGGCATGCCACATCCATTGAGTGAGATGAGTCTGACTATACATCTACGTTGGCGGCGCCTGCCCAGGCCCCCTGTCAACCAATGAACGAAGCAACGGGCCTCAACCCAACCTGTACGCACGGTAACACATCAAACATCACATCGCAACTTTAATTACAACCTTATGTCGTACGACTTAAGAACGTTATAAAACAGTTTAATCTTTAAATTAAAGATAAAACAACACACACGTTTAATTCGCAGATAAAGTGTTAAGATAACAAACCCCGAATGTTCGCCATTGGTTTTATTTTATAATTATTTATTGGTATCGCTTTAAATTGATTTTTAAAATGTCTAATTTTATTTAAACCTCGACCCGACGAAAGGGATATGTTTCAACCGCTTTATTTAAATTTTAATCTTACTTACTAAATGGAAATCTGGAATGTTAATTATTTAAATTGTAATCTGAACTACAGAGGAGTGGAATTCATTGACTGCTGAATTCCCTGATCAATATAACCTGGAGCTCTTTAAGGCAAGAGTGAATAGGCTTCTCCTGGGTAGGCATGTTCCACTCCATCGCCGCTTAACTTCAGCCGGGATTGGATTCAAATGCTTTCAATTCTAAAAATATTTTAAATTTTATTATTAACATTTATTTCGTCAAATTTAATATCATCAAACAATAAACCAAAACATTATAAACAGATCGATATAATTTAAAAAAAAAATTACAGAGAATAATTAACAAAATTTTATAAAAACACAAGAAAACTGGAGACCTATGAAAAAAAAAAAAACAAGAATCGAGATTATTATAAAATTCCTTTATAAATGTGATTGTCATTGTCACAATAGACAATTAACAATGGCCGGTTTATTGTTATTAAAACTTTACATGCTAATCCAAGTATTGTCTTACGATAAGACTAAATATATTCAAATCGCTGTATTATACTTGAAAAAAAAAATTACGCGTCCGTCCAAAGAATACCAATAGGGGGTGATGGTGCCAATAACTCTTAATCTTGGCGCCTTAAAAGAGCTGTCTGTCAGTACGTCCGCTTGTTAGATCAAGCAAAACGGCAAATCTACTGAATCGATTTGAATGTAACTTTTAGTTTTAGTTAGGAATTATAATCAAGGGAAACACTTTTATTTAATATCCTTTACTATAGTATGGATAAACAGTTTACGAATTTAAATTTAAATTTTTGTGTGAGAGAGAGGTGTATATAATAATCATCCTTGTCTTTCAACTATATATATGGTAACAAATAAAATTCACCTTTTATACTAAGTTTAATAATAATAATAAGCCACGAACGTCATGCTTTACATGACATACATACAGTACTTAGTTTTGATTCTCGTTGCGATTAGTCTCTATCAGGATTCCGTGTACCTGACTTATAGTTTTAATATATTTATATTATATCGGACATGGTAGCTCAGTTCGTTACGTGCTTTGTTAAACCGACCGACCCGACCCTACAGCTCGAGGGTTCGAGTCAAACCGTAGTTCCAATGTTCCTTATTATGCCCGGACAGCGGCGACAGATTCCCAACCTGTCACTGGGACTCAACGAAAACATGCGAAATTGTATGTTACACCTCTGCCGACCCCTCTCGAGGGATCACGGCGTGAGTTTATGTAAACATACATCTTGCGACAAAAGTTTTTCTATGTTAATTGATTATTTATATATAACCCCTTATCCCTAATCATTAATTGACTCTTAAACCAACCTCAATACCATTACAACTTGGTGAATATCTATCTTCAGTAATTTGTTTCAAACAAGATCCGAACAGTTAGCGGTGCATGCATGCTGCTCATATAATTACTTGTTCTATTTGAGTTGCTTGTATGTTACGGGCTAGTATGGTACATATACGCTTTCGCAATATATAATACAAGACGCAATTTATAAATAATTTCATTGTAATTCGTATACTGTGCCATGAGCTTTATCGCATTCTCTCATCCTAGACTGTAAGATGTATTAGTGTCTGAATATAAAAACATGTTGAAATACTAAATTACAGAATCTAGGGTTTCTTGCCGGTATCTTCCCCGACATAAATTTTCCGAACCGGTGGTCGAATCCTTTTTATGAAAAAAAAAAACAATTAATTTGACGATTCCAAGTACTTTTTTTAAAAGTTAACGAAATGAAGTTATTTTGATTTTGATAAAAGGAAATTACATACAAAACGGAACAGCAAATGGATCTAGTGAATCCAGATTACTGTATACTAATCACAAAATTATACAATTACGTATGGATCAATAAGTATGAGTCAGATCTAAAGGAAGCTCATCTGACTATAATTATTTATTACGTTGATTGCCATGGGCTGGATGAGACTACGCATGAGGGAGCTTATCACAGAATCATAATGAGGAACGTACATGGTAAAGAAAAATGTATTTCTGATACATTAACCTAATTTTGTTTGGTTTAAGGAAGAGAAAAAAAAAGACACAAGCAAATAATATGCTATCATATCCAGTGAGACAAATTACGACACACTTGGTGCTTTGTTTGTTTTGAAGCAAATTTTTTGATAAAGATTTATTGGTAATACAAAATAATCACAACACATATAGACTCAACCCTGTAGTGAGATTGAAGAATCTTGTGTCGCAGGTGTTAAGCAACGATATATCGTAAACTACATAGATAAAATTACTAGGTAAGAAAATAAAGCGTCTTGCAAATAACACAAAGATTCGCCCCCGCCGGGATTCGAACCCTGAAATCTCGAAATCTCGTAAAAACGCCTCGGGAAAGACTTAACTATACTAAACAACAACTGCTAGACAACCTCTTCCTTCATTTCAAGGAATTTCTTCACAGCTTTTTTCGAACTTTGTCGCAGGTTATAACCACAATGTCCTGAAGGAGATTGCTTTTTCCTTTTGCACTCGACTTAGAGATCTTGAGGGAATAATTGCTTAGGGAACACATATCTAAGGAAAGATTTCATTCCGTAGTAACCCGCTCAACCACAGCAACTGCAAATGTCTTTTGAAACGAATAATTCATCTGTGCAATGAAGCACAGGCTACGTCTGGATATACATACTAACGGCTGTCTTGGGACTTGGGAGTTTAACAAAAGTGGAGAAAGCAAACCGATACAAAGACCGAGAGTAGGCCTATGGCCTATCTATAAACGTAGGTCCTTAGAGATTCGAGCCGGTTTCCTCGGTTTAACGGAAACCCATGCAAATGCCCTTGTGCGGGCAGCGTCACGTCCCGGAGCGTGACCAGCCTACCAACTAGACGCAAGGTGGCGCAACTATACGCACCTCAGCTGATGGGGGACCTGCGAAAAACCCAGATGGACGCCCAGGTTTATTTAAAAACTAGTCGACATCGCGAAGTTAAAATGTAACGCTGCTTAGGGTATCTTTCCTATATTTTTCTTGTTTAAAAATTCCCTGTATTGGAGAGTAAAAAAAGTTGCATTCAAATCGGTCCGACAGTATTCGAGTTGTAGCGAGACTAACGAACAGCTCTTAATTATAATAAATGAAAATTAAAAAACACAAACCAAGCTTGATCAAATCCTCGACCTCCGGCGTCGTTTTTAAAACTATTAGCTGTTTGAAAAAAAACGAATCACATTTAATGAATGCAGACACATTTTCCTTATAAATGAAGAGTATTATCCACAACAATAAAACACAAACAATGCTACTGCAACGGATTTTAAAATGGCACCCAAAAATATAAATTATGATATTCAAAAGTAAAGCATGCGCTGCGCGTCAAACCGTTTATAATGCTTTTTATCGAAAATCTCATCTTAATATTGTATAAGCAAATTCAAGCTCTATCCTGTAAGCGATAAAATTCAATATGTTTATTATCTATTATCAAATTTTCAATTTCAACTATAATCCAAACCTCCGTTAGGGGCCATGGTAACAGAAATTATGCTTTAAACTTTTCAGTTCAGGGTACTTTTAGCCAGGTTTTATAAATGAAAAAAAAAAATTACAATGAATAACCTTGAAATAAACACTGCTTATTCCAATATTAAATACGAGTACATATTCGTATTTAACTTTAACATTATTAAAAAAAAAAAAACAAAAAGAACATTAGATTTGAGTCTTTATTTACCGAAATGAATATTCGATCTAAAGGCCGTTCTCGATCTTCATATAAACCATCCATAGTGTTTATTCCAGGGAAAGCAAAAAAAAATCTCGATCGAATATCATATTCGATATTAAACATTCTGCATTGGAGATTTAACTCGGAACTCCTTGACATTTTGGCCTCTCTGAGACCATTTGGCTCATGGGGTCGCAAATTCAAAGTTCGAATCAAACCACTAGACACCTACACGACTAACTCAGCTACCCGATCTCATGGTAGACACACAGGTGGGTTTGCTACCAACAAAAATTGTATAAAAACCTCATAATGACTGTCAAACTTGATAAAGAGTCACGTGCCGCAAGCTGCTTCCACTCAGGATATCAAAATGACAAATATTTGAATGTCACGACGAAGATACGATATTTATTTCTTGTTTATTTTAGCTTTTAGATTATGATAAGTTTGTAGAGGCAGGTGTGTTCGGGTATACTTGTAACAGTGAAACAAAACTATTTAGCTTTATTCCCAACCTGATATGATATCTAATACATATACAGTATTTCACTTAATTTATCAACAAAAACCTAGATTTTATTATACTGTCAGTATGAAGCTGCTAGTTTGGTTGAAGACTTGACATATCTTCTAAGAAAATATTTGCAAAATAATGTACTCCTGTTATATCTAATAGCTAAATTGTGATCTTACTCGCATATTCATATTTATTTAGTTTTGTAAGTCTTTTGGTATGTTTGTCTATGAAGACATAATATTTCAACTCTTTGTTCTTTTTTTTCTGGCGAATCGAAAAAGAAAGCTCGCATTAAAAATAAAAATGAGGTTAGATAAAATCACTGAAACCGAGCAACTTTCTTCTCCATTTCACGGGAGACAAAGCTTTTCTCACGTCAATTGTCAAAATACAATCTGACATCCAACAAAACAAACAGATCGGACATGATCCCGTGCTCTGTGCCAAATATTTAACGGTGTATAAATTACTAGGGACCGACGCCCCGGTGGGCGAAACGTGCTTGCTGGCAGATGAAAAAACCATTGTATTTCACCTTATTATTGAATTTACACCTCCGCTGTGGGACAACACAGAAATAAGGAATACCATCGATGGATCAGGAGGAAAAAACGCAAAGATCGGTCGCTGTTACAATGTATTGGGCGAGAACGATTTTAAGAAGCAAAAAAATGGGTAACAGCACAACGAAAACTCAATCTTAACTCCCTAACGGTTTATACATCTGGACTTGACGTAAAATAAGCACCCGTGCATTAAATACTATTCACAAATTAACTTAATGCACATTGCGAAATCAGTGGAGAGTGCAAATGGAGACGTTACCTTTATAATTTAATTACAGCATGTTACCTCAGACCCATCATAATTGCAAATAATAATGACACAGCTTTCATGATCGTAGTGGAATTTTACGCTGATTTCCTCGGAATAGCTGTCTTTAAACCATCGGTAAACAGCCGTGATCGATGGAGCCGGCAGTCACAAAGGGCCCATTGACAAGTCCACCTACCCCCGTGCCCAATTATGCCCACACGTGGACAAAAAGAATCCAAACTGTCCCTTGGAAAAAAAAAGGGTCCAAACAAAAAATACGTGACGAAGTAGCTCTTTTATTTGGACAATTAATAACTTAGATACCAAACAGAATAATGTGGAATTCACTTAGCTTTATGTCATCGAAGATATTTTATGTTCGATGTGTTTTCGTGGTGTTTGCTAAAAATTCCAAGTCTGCGCGCGCACGATTCCTCATGAAGATAGCAGCAATGAGCTCTAGTGAACCCCTGGCCGCAGTGTTGACAATGGAACCTGTTGAATCGCTGAAGACCCTGAGTTTCAAGGACGTGACGGCATATGCTGCAGTTTCTAAAAACCATAATATCAAGTTTTTTTACTGTGTAAAGATGATGTCCAAAAAGCAATTGCAAATATGACTAATTGACTTTTATTTCTACCGTAAAGCAGTTCGCTGTGTTTTGGTTCAAAGAAATGGAGAGCTAGTGTAATTACCGGCAAGAGAGGTATAACATGTTTACGTGTTACGCATTGGTGGTGCTCTTGGCGTTCCAGACATCCAGGGCATCGTCGTGCCAATATGCGGCGGTGTAACTTTCCATCAGATGAATCGTCTACGTACGTATTTAAATACTAAATAATTGTTCTGTTTACCTTGCACTACCTAACTCGTGGGTTTTGATGTGATCATTCAATTCTGAAGGTTTAGCAAAATTGGCGCCACAAATTTTGCAAGTGCAATTTAAAATGCATTGGCTGCAGTTCCTG
The DNA here is from genome assembly GCA_949316135.1 of Choreutis nemorana. Taxonomy (NCBI): domain Eukaryota; kingdom Metazoa; phylum Arthropoda; class Insecta; order Lepidoptera; family Choreutidae; genus Choreutis; species Choreutis nemorana. Next base: position 777,434 of record OX438614.1, read on the forward strand.
AGCTTTTGGTCGAGCGACAAATATTGAGTTGCGATATTCAAATCTGGGATGTAGGAGAGTATCTTCTTCACTGTGTCTGTAGATATCGTTAGCAATGCAAACAAACCCAGGGGATCTGTGTTTACCGCCATCGTCGTGTTTTTATTCTTGTGTAGTTTATTTGCCGCTGCATTTTTGTTATTTAATGTTTTCGTCTCCGAAAATTTATTTGACATCGCTGTAGAATCTGCCTTGCTTGATGATTTAAGATAATCGGATTTGCACTCTGTTTTGACTGACGGACAATTAGATTCTTTGTCATCTTTATTAATTTCTCCAAAATCGGATTTTTTGTCGATTAGCAACGCAGGATTTGTTTCAAAATAATTCGGTTCCGGAAGCAAATTGAATGTCAAACTAGACGGTTTTCTTAAATGTTCGCTTTGTGTGACATCAGATCTATCTTTGCTATTAATACTTTCACATACAGTATCTTCATTGCTACGAAGCATACATTTTTTACTTTTAACTTCAATTAAAACATTTTTCATTGTATCTAAAAGATCATTCAGTTTCGTTTCAATGTTTTGCAATGTGTTGAAGTTGTTTTCAGAAACGAAATTGTTTTTAACCTTACTATCAAACTCACTTAAAAGTTTATTTTCGCAAGTTTCTTCGTTTCTAGTCTCTTTTATAATATTTTCTTCTGCTTGTGTTTGAGTAGACCTGTCCGAATTATGTTTAGGACGAACTGTTAACTTACCCTTCGGGACAAAAATGACGTATGACATACTAGCTCTCTTCTCTTTTTTACTTGCATTTTCTGTTCCTATTTCAGAAACTACTGGCGAACAAAACGTTACATTTTCCAAAAACATATCATCGCTTTTATTTTTATTACAATGATGACTACTGTTTTGATCATCCAGCCAATCGTCGCATGATAGATATATCTGTGTTTTATACTTTTTTTTGCACAAATCATTTACAATGTCTGAAAAATTTTCACTATCCACTACGTATCTATGTTTTGATATTAATGGAATATGGTTCCTCCAAGATTCACTTCGTTTCCCCTTTTCTCGAAGTCCGATAAGTCTTGTTATTACTTTCTGTAACTTATTATTTTTTTCTAACATTTTATGGAATTCAAATTCCTGCTTGAATCGATCAACGCCTGGACGACAGTAAGTAGCTTTGTCTTCCATATTTTTCTCTTTATTTTCCTTGTCTTTTGAACCATTCACGTTATTATTATCTTTTAAGTTAGTGCTTTGAAGTCTTTTCTCTATTAACAAACTAAGTGGATTTAATCCTTCATCACCGTGTGTAGGTTTCTCTTTTTCAGAAAATTCAAATTCTTTTAAACTACCGTTGTACCGACGGAAGTCTCCTTTAGATTCACCCGACCGACAAGACCCTCTAGAGTTAAGTATTTCATAACTTTTGTCCAACTGTAAACTGTCTTTGTTCAGGTTCAAATATTTCTTGTCAAATCTTTGTCCTAAGAGACTGTCCGTTAGCTGCATCTGTAAATCCCTATCTAGGATGTGTTTGTCTAAAATCATCTTCAGAAGGTCTTTCGAGATATCGTAAGCGCTTGAGTGAGAATTGTTTTTGTTTTGGGTCCGGCTTCCATACTGAAGATTTCTCGACGTAAAATTTCCACCTTTCGGTGGAGGGCTATCAACAAAATCTTCCGTTTGCACACTTAAATTATAACTTGCATTCAGAGTTTTAGGAAACATTTTAACGTGATACATTTTGTAATCCTTACGAAAAAATTTCGAGCCAATGATGTGTCATTTTGCTGGTTACCTGACATTTCTACTTCAATACGTCTATGGAATAATTGTGACGAAAGAAGTTCAAAAAGAGGCATCTTAAACAAACATTTCCGAACCAAACTGTATGTACCTACACTATGTAAATTATGGATATATAATAAATTTGACATTAACTTCTTTACATATTTGGAGTCGAGAAGGAATAAAAAACAAAAAAATCATGTCAGATACCTCAGCGCAGTGCTTACTCCGGTGGTCTTGAAGCTTTAAATTTAAAACATCAAACCCTCTTAAAAGATGCGGATTCCATCTCTTACATACAACTGGGATTTGCTTTTGAAGTGAAAGAGAGATAATAATACGGCGTTAACATCCCAAGGTAAATACATGTGCAGATCTCAGGCCACACACCTCCGTAATCCGAATCTCGAGACGCACATTGTTATGTTATTACAGCCTAATGTCTTCATTTGCATCCCAAAAAACAAAGATGAGATATAAAATTCCTTAGTAATATCTGAGAAACACTTCATTTTGATATCAAGATAAGATATTTTTAAATCTCCGTCGGTTTAGGATTAAAAGGCCAATTGACCTTTAAAGTTTTGACAGCAAATTGTTTGCATTTCAGTAAAATTACTAACTAATGTCTCTTGATTTTTTGAAATAACTTTTCAATTATATTTTTTTTTTCTTAAATTCTAAAGAATTTAAAATTATCTTCATTGTACACAGAAACATAGGACACAGCCCTATAAATAAATAATTAAAGCAACGATAATAATTATAAAACAAACTACCTATACCCGATTCGATGATAAAATAAATTAAAAAAAAATCATTTTGGATTGTTAAATACTTGATTCCATAGTGCACTATTTTGATTAGAATAAAAAGTTTTACAATAGCACCATGGTGTTGCCAGATTGTCATCAATAGACTTATTGGTAAAATAAATCCTCAACATTAAATAATCCGTTCCTGAACAGATCAAACTTTGTAAGAGCTGTTTGTTACGATAGGAAAGGCGATGAAAGACCGACTGGAGATATCTTTCACATTACGGAAGACCGAATCCAATCAATATCGCCACCTAAGCCAAAAAACGTCGACTGCTGATCAAGTACTTCCAATCAGAGCGATTCTGTACAGTTTGCATCCAGGGGCTGTAGCCTTTCCAGATTGTCCGTCCACAGGTCTCGTCAGTATTAATAAAAAGATAGGAAAGGCGTGGAGACAGCAACTCGATCGTGATACCTTTAACGTTGCATATGTATATACGTCAATTCATAAACGTGAACAGTACGAGAGGTTAAAAAACAGTTGTGGGTTTGTATTTATTAAGGCCCTCGATAACATTGTAAACAAAAACAAGAAACTTGGATAAACAACTACAAATGAGGGTACAAAGAACGCCCTTCGAAGGGTCACCTCAAGTAGTGGCCTCAAAACCGAACCCTGCGGTGGTACTCTGCACCCCGCACGCAATTTACCTCAACTTACAACACGATATTATTAACTCAGCTCAATAGTTTTACATCGAAACTTTTGTTTTTACATTACAATGATAAAATATTAAAAACCCAGGGATGGAATTCAATGTTTATTCTTAGTCGTTTCTATCGAACGCTTTATTAAGGTCGGAAGGAGATCCTTGTTGCTCCAGACGGTTGAGGTATGATTCAAGGTGAAGGTCAGACCACTGGGATGTCGCCATAGCAACGCCTCACTTATCTTGATTGCCAATCACAAGGTATTGAACAAAAAAAAAACTAACGTTAGAATTTGTGATCTCCTTTCGTTTCAAAGGAATCCTCTAATTGGTTTCCTACAAAATAAGTATTACGTTTATTTATTCCTTGTATCTCGTGACATCGCTTTAAATTAACCGATTATAGGAAAAAAGAAGGTTAAATGAAGGTGTACCTGATGGAAATAGTTTAATGAAAGCTGATCAATTCAAAAACTGTACAAAAATTTAACTTCAATAGCCGCTGCGTCTAGAACTAATAGCGAATATATTCGTAGTATTTCTTAAAAATATTACATATTGTATTTTGCTGTATATAAAGGTATTCATGGTAGCTTTAAATTGTATGAAATAGACAACTTAAATGTTCCAAATTGTAATAAAAAACTATTGTAAATTTTTGAAAAAAGCAACTACGGAGGTTTCTCGCCGGCTTCTTCCCCGTAGATGGCATTCCGAACCGGTGGTAGATAAAAAAAATGACGATTTGAAAGCACTTATTTTAAGTCTATTTAAATAAAAACATTTTGAATTTAAGAATATTTTAAGTGTGATTCCTGCCCATACACAGCTTAAATAGTTAAGTTATTATTTATTCAATAAAAACAAAAATAAAACCAATTAACTTTCGAATACATCTCACACATCTCGAACAAGTCATTGTGGGGAGTGACACGTATATTATTTTTGAAATCCTAACAACATTATAAGGTATAATAAGTAATTGGTGTGAATGGAACAGAAATAATATGCCTGACAATGCTCTGCAGTTAGAGAGAGACGAAGATATGTCATTGTATTGATATAAAGGTTTGTCTACATGCTTGTTGATTGTGCTGAGCTAAGGTTTTTTGTGGTCCTTTCAACTCAAGGGAGTATTGTGTCGCGGCCAGTTTCGGATATTAGGGTACATTGCCATTTAAAAACCATTTCTATACACAACTTTTTACGCTTGCTGCTAGTGTATTTTAAAGAAAGGAGTATTGTTTATTTGGTCACATTAGAAGCTGTTTTGAATAGAATTCATCAAGGGTTAACAACGATCCACGGAGAATAATTCGATCAAGAATTATCCGTAACACTAAAATGGCCTTTGCATAAATGTATGTTTGTATTTCGTACGGAACACTTTACATGGATAATGTATGTTGTGAATTTCTTTCACACATCCTACTTGTGTGAGGAATGCAGAGTTTGTAAGATTACCGCGGTCGGCGCGTCTGACATCCCCGTTGCCATGGTTACCATTGTCAACAGGGATTGTATCGCCTTTTGATGGCTAATCCAATACACCAGGAGGGCTTCCACAAACCATGGTCATGGTTCTATCTCAAATATATATGATGTTATTGTGTGAAAATTGGATCTTTAATCTTTAAAGTTTACTAGAACGAAATTTAATAAATTTATCAATAACGACATTATACATATGCATAATCAGAGGTATCATGCACCCGTTTATAACTCAATAAAAAAGTTCAATCTACCTACAATTTAAATGTTATTGTTTAATAATAGTACTGTACAATGTTATTGTAGTTCTAGGCGGCGCCTTAAAGGAAGGTTTTTAAGTCATACACAACTGGGTTTATGTCGCTAGCGGATCCAGAGGGGGTAGGGTTCTCAAGACCTCCCCCTCCTCTGAGCTCATCATACTTGTACCTCTTTCCATGTTACAACCCAACATTAGCGTAGTCAAGACTTCCCCGAAATGGTTTTCTACAAAAAAGGTAAACAGTTTCCTATCGTCAGTTCTAAAGAAGGGTGAAGAAACCCTGCCTAGACCCCCCTAAACGTAAATCCCAGATCCGCAACTGGTTTATGTCCTTTTAGGCTAACTTAGAACAAATTTGTTTTAACAAAACAAACAAACTCACGCCGTAATCTTCCGAGAGGGGTAGGCGGAGGTGTTACACACCGCTTTCTCATGTTTATGTTGAGTCCCAGTGCGACAGGTTGCGAATCTGTCCGGGCAAAATGAGGAACATGGCAGCTACTTCTTACGGCATCCCGAGACTTGAACCCTTGAATTGTCGAGTCGGGTCGGTCAGTTAACTAAGGCACGGAACTAATTGAGCTACCACGTCCACGTTACTTTTTTCTTCTTTTTTTTGCATCTTTTGCAACAAGATCCATGCCAGCTTATATAATCTTAACTATAATAACCTCGTAACTATAAAAAGTGCATCTTTAAACTATTTCTGACAAAGCCACTAGCACAGTCAACGGCAAACAACCAGACCTACAATGCTTTGTTTTAACAATAACATTATCTAAGGCAAATAAAGACCGTGAGACCATTGGGTGTATTCGTTTAAGTTTTACTTATATCTCTTCTCTATATCTTATCTCTATTATCAACTAACAAATTGACATAGAAAATGTCATATATATTTACCCTATTGTTTTCGGACTGGTGACTTTGAAGCGCCTTCCTTGAATTCTTGAAGAGCTTGTCATATTTTATGATGTAGGTAGGTTTGAACGTATGTACGTAGGAGCTAGATGCTAAATATAACCTCACTGAGCCGGGCGAAGTTTGAACTGCATGAACTATTCGTACTATGGCCTTTATTGGCTGGTATACCTAAAAATTATATCGTGACATATCTAAACAATATTTTTGGAATAATTATAATAATGTAAATAACAATATTTTTATTTAAATTTTTAGGAACTGAAATTGTTAAACCGACTATTTCAATCATTTTTCAAAGATTTTGATTTAATTTGGTCTGGCGTTCAGGCAGTTTAACGATGATGTCAATAACCATTCACCGGAGGATTTTAGTATAGCTTGTCTCAATTATTTATTACCATGTCATTCATGTTTTAGGCGCTTCTGATATGCTTTTAAACCATTCAAAAGCTGGCAGATTTCAGAACTGCCTGGGACTGGGATGGTTACAGTAAGCACTAGATACTATACCCTGATTCAAATGAATCAGGACACAAGTCGAGGCTCGTTGGAGATTAGTAGCGAGAATCGTGGTACTTACCCATCGTAAAACAGTGAATTATTGTCATGAGATGGTGACCATTGGTGCACGGGCATCATCGACTTTTTGTCGCGATATATTTGAATCAGAGTATACTCGTAGTTGTGAGATTTCAAAAATTCTGCCACCAATATCCTCAGTTTAACTGTTAAACTTTTTCCCAACCAGTTCAACTTTCGAAAACGTCATCTCATAGTTAAACTAATGCACTAGTTCAACTGCATAGTTCAACAACGGTTTAAGTAGTTCTAATTTTTAACAACAAGCTTAGTCAAACCGTCTTTGTGAGATGAATTGACTGTGTTTTGAGTTAGATTGTGTGCGGTCGTTGTTCAGCATTTAGTTTTGAGCATCGCAACGCCCCGCCCACGGACCTCCTTAAAATAAATTACAACTGATGCCTTTAATATATTTAATATTTCCCAAGTCCCATTTAAATTGGTTCTGTAATGAGAGTGATGAATTTTTATAATTGTTTTTTTTAAGATTTAGAAGTCTTAGTCTCGGCTGTTATGTTGTGATCGTATTTCAGCCTTTTCTTATTCTATAAGATACTCCCCAAAGCTATGATCGAATTAACCGTACCTCCTAGCAGCAATTTTTAAATTGATATTACTAATTAAGTAATGCAACATAGAACATATTATTAACTTTCACAATAACTTTAAAACGTTGCTTTCTTTAACAATTGAAATTATTGTTAAAACTCAAAATAACTTTAAAAAATCCTTTTAACTAATCAACCATCTTAAACTTACAACACCATTCCAATTAAAGTTTTTTTTTTAAAGATAAAATAACAGAATCAACACTGGACCAATCAATAACTTAACGCCGTAAAAGATTGCATTCCTTTCCGATAAAAAATGGTCAAGGGTGAGTAGTCCTTTTATTTTCGGTGGGTTCCGTCCTATTTAAGAAAGTTTTACCATATTCAATGAACATTTTTAGTTGATTGTTTACAAACGACCTACCCTGACTTCGTTTGGCTAGTAGCAGTAATGAAATTCTATAGGCTGTTTGTTGTTGGCCGTCTAACTAACATTAATCGTCCTGCTTACGGGCGTTCGCTCATTTCATACAAAAAGTTCCCGTCCAGTTATCGCGCGTGAGTCGCACGGTCGCCGCTCCGCACGTTTTGTATAATAATAATAATAATAATAATAACCACATCACGACACACACATTGACTCAGCCCTGCAGTAAGTATCGTAAGAACTTGTGCCACAGGAACTAAGCAACGATATGGTATATACTACATAGATAAGAATACAACATCCAAGACCGGTAAGCGAAACAATGCGTCTTGCAAATAACACAAAGTCCCGCCCCCGCCGGGATTCGAATCCGGAACCTCTAGCGTAGCAGCGGCAGCGAAGACGACCTATAACGAACGTCTAAATTTAAAGAGCCGAAGTTTGACACAAGCATAAGATCATCATGACATTGGCTTAGCAGTCGTCTAATACGTCATAAGTAACTCCTAAGAGCCAACAGTAACCGTACTAGCAGCACTGTAGGCCGATTCACAATTATCATTTCTCATCCTATCAAAAATATATTAACTGATAAATTGGCAGTATGGTACTAAAACCAATGCCTTTAAAGGAAAAAGAAAAAAGTCGTCTATTACGATGGTTGCGCGAAATTAAAACTGAATTGAATTAATTCTACAATCATAGTCTAGTGATTAGTCTCCGGTGCGCTCCAACAGTATTCTGTCAAACAGTTATACGAGTATCATACTGACCCCTAAAAACAAAAAAAGAAGGCAAAAGAACGAGGACTTTTAATTATCGTTTACCGACCTATTGTTTAGTTGTTTATAAAAAAAAAGAAAAACAAAAAATCTAAACCCTCCACGAGATCAAGTTGTCGTAGACTTAGAGGAAAGCAATGCGTTTGAGATAAAACTTTGAAGCTAGGGATTGGAGTCTTTTATATGCGACGATATTTTAACATAAAATTTTGAGACTAGTTCAGGGCTTGGCGAAGAAGTCCCTAAAGAAGTACGGAGATAAATATTTTATGTTTCTGCAAGGTTCTTAAAATAAATAGGAAAACTAACTAGCAATAGAAAATACGTCAATTCGTGAACAAATAATGACTGTCACTAACATTCATAATTCATAAATATTTACAAGAAGAAAAAGGTATACATACATTAGAGTTCTGACGGTTTTTAATATTGACCTCATGTGTAGCAGCCAATAGACTACCATATCTATACCAGTAGGTATGCCTTCTTATAGTAGGTACAGGTATTAAATGGATGCCAGGCCTCAAGTGTACCAATCCCACTTGAAATTTTCGAATCTCAAAATAATTGGCAACCTCGTTTAAACTATTGCTTACGATACCTAAAGCTTGCGATAAGTCGTGTCGTGAGTCGTGATCAATAAACTTTCTGTAGTTTTTTTGTTGTTGTTAGGATCATAGTTTTGGAGATTTCACGGCGGCACTGTTTCCCACACGCGCAGACCTCCTGCTTCGATACCAGTTTTTTACACCTTCGGATCTGATGTCTCTTTTAGAAGCTGTCGATTGCTTGGATTTATAAGTGTTTTAGTGTTTCAGATAAAGGCTTTATTGTCCGGTGAGAAAATGTTTTGGTATTCCTTCGCTTGATCACGACAAGGAATAGGTATGCGCTGTGAAAGGTTTTATAAATAATCGAAGAAATAATGCTAGGTTCTATTTGGGTATTTAATATGAATCCCTAATATTCCTATTGCCCCTTAGGGTCGTCTTTTCGAGTCGATTTTTCATATGATAATAATAATAATAAACCACATCACGACACATATTGACTCAGTCCTGCAGTAAGTATCGTAAGAACTTGTGTCGTAGGTGCTAAGCAACGATATGGTATAAACTACGTTGATAAGAATACTACATCCAAGACCGGTAAGCGAAACAATGCGTTTTGCAAAACTATAAAACCATATATCGCCATAAAACAGGTTCGCTTCCTGGACTAATAGGAACATCAGTTAGTTTAAATTTCAAATCAAGAAAGAAATAGCTTTTGCGTGTTAACAAAATTCCAAATTATTTTAGTAAAAGAATTGAGTAAATAGAAAACCAAACGCCAAGAGTAACGCCTGTAAACAAGCCATTAGGGGAGGAAAGAATTCCTTCCATGTTTTTTGCAAAGTGCCTGAAAACCTAAAGCAAAGAGAAACCCACAGCATTGTCTGGACAAACAAAAGCGTTTGCGACAAACGTATCGATTTCAAAGCAAATTTGCACAAATGGTTCGATGTATACCTAACTTAGGTAGTGTCAGAATCTTACTGCGTGACAATTTATTGCAATTTAAGCCGGTTTTTTGCCTCTGTGTCCCTAAATTATTGAATATAAAATCTATTATTTTAATATAAGTTCGAACTGTCCCCCTATCGTTTATAAGGGGACAGATGAAACCGTAAAAAACAGTTCGAACTGTCCCTCGTCGCTAACAGGGTGAGAGATCTTTGGCCTCCTTGGGGGACAAGGCAACAGATCGGGATAAACCATTAAGTCGGCTCTTTAAACATTTTTAAGAGACACAGAAACATACAAGAACCAAGAACAACTGATCACACGAAATATGGCAAAATCGGTATTTAAACTAGCCTGACTTAGGATTGAAGGAAATCCTTTGAAATCATTTTAAATAAGACATACCTTGCCTTTCCAAGTATTTGAATAACAGTTTGTGTGTTAGGATGTCAGCTCAATCCTTTGTAACATAACAGATTTAGATGAAAAAACAAATCAAGAGCATAATCTTCTGTTTTTGTAACTCGGTTTACAAACTGGCTAATAGACGAAGAGATCCACACAACTAGATTACCAAACATCCAACGCTGGTGGTCGGCGATTAGCCAACGCCAATATTTGCTAAAATCTCCGCGCCTTCGCCACCCTGTCATTACAGTGCCGAAATGTTTGACAATCACCGTCAGATAATCACGTGATTTTTCCAAAAACACGACTAGAACATCCCGAACTCTATCCCGTTGACATAGAAGCTAGATTGCCGTTGTCAGATTGCAGAAATTTGGAAGATCCGTCGGTGTCTTTCAAGTCAGGATCACATTAGAAGGGCGTGGCGCGAACATCACTGTTTGATTTGTACCGCTCATGTTATTTTTAACAAATTAGCAATGATCTGCAGCCATTACTCTGGTGATGGGTTTTTTACTGATTGACTTGTCAAACTGATCGTTTTTAACGTTCGGACACGGTGTGGTCCTTTCATGTTAAATTTGTAACCATATATTTGTCAGTTACTAAATTACGTTCGCGTTGTGGTTGAAGACGTGAAAACGAAAACTTTCAGGCTAACTTTTTTGTCTTTGAGACACCATGTAAGTTTTAGGTGTATCCTAATTTAATTAAGTTGAATTTATCCGTCGTCAAAATTTTCCATCATAACGCGTTATGTAGATCGAACTTTACAAAAAATTTACACATAACAGAGCATTTTAGTATATTCCCAAAATCAACTGGAAGTAGTGAAGAAACGATACTACCACTCAATCCTCTACACGAGCTAGTAAAATATAAATAGTGGCAGGGATCACGTCTCACCACATCCGGACATCCTAAAGGCGGCAACCTACGACAATGTGACGTCACCTCCGTTTCCTCAGCTGACCAACAACAGTGTAGTGAAAGTATTACTCATAACTGGTGACGAGTCCGTGGTGCAGAAGCCTAAACTGGCTACGACACGTTAAGACCTGGATCCGAGGCTAGAGTTCTTGTGATGAACATGAATTGGTTTTGGGGTGATGAATGTTTTCCATCTATTTTATTGAATATATCTTGATGTTTATAGGTAAAAGCAAGCCTGTGGCTTAGTTTGAAACTACAGTTGCGTCACATGAAAACTTCTCTCAAGGAGGTCACATCAGGCCTTTATAGTTTAGAAAAACAAAAAGAATTATTATTTATCGGTGTTTTTCTACACTAAATTCATTTTAATTTACTTATTACCTACTCGATTCTTTTGTGGCTGGAATTACGTCTGGAAGGGGTTAAAATTTTGAACAACAGGGGTTTGTCCTATTTTATATTCATGTAATATTCAAATTGAAAGGTTACTCGTTGGGCATAGCATTGAAAGGCTACAACCGTTAACATAATGAATCAATTCAAGGTTCATAACTTCAGAACTTGTAGAGTTGGTGTAAGTTGGAGACGAAAATCGTCCAATATTTTAAATTTTGTACGGGAGATGAATTTTAAAGATCTTGATTGGATTTGAAACCTTTCATCTTTTATTAACTCACGCCGTAATTAATGCCTCGAGAGGGGTAAACACTGCATCCGCATTTCGCTTGTTTATGTTGATTCCCAGTGTGACAGGTTGCAGATCTGTCACCACTATCCAGGCACATTGGGGAACATAGCAGCTACAATGTACGGCAAGCCGAGACTCGAACCCTCGAGCTGTCGGGTCGAGTCGTTCGGTTAAGCAAGGCACGTAACAGCTACCACGTCCTCAACCTTTGATCTTAATCATAGCTATTATTTTCCCTACAAAAGACAACAATTAAATAGTCTTTGATTAACTTCCATAAGTAAAGTTCATCCCTTGCAAAGAGTTTAAATTGGTATGACATGTCAACCTTTGTGGACTTTTACACTGTTGGAATGCGTTTCACTTACCATTGAAACTCCTGCAGATCAACAGTGGCATCCTTTGTAACAAAGCTGTTAAAAGATGCAGAGGCCACCAGCAAGATTACCTGAATTGTCGCATAAACATCCATCTCCCGCTACATCTGATGACTTGGATGCTTGGGGAAGCAGCCATGACTCACCTTCAAACCAGACGAGGAACTATGCGTCTTATAGACTCTACTATATCCATTGTCTTTGGTTCTGTAGTCTATACTCGGGTAGGCATAAATCAACGCCCATTTCATTGATGGATTTTTTCAGATCCAATTTCATTGATTGATTATTTAATATAATCAAATTTATGATAGCTTAAAGTTTTCGACACCATACTAGCTTCTTTTGGTGAATAAAAATTCAGTCTTATTTTTCACCTGATTCTCTAGTTATTTGAAGTTTTTGGGATCAGAATATCAGACTATCTACACATTGCAAGTCGAAAAATGAGACAGAAAACATTTTTTTTTATCTTCATGAGTTTTGATATTGAAATATTTCAATTAAAATATATAAATATATTTTGATCTGACACTCACCAATTTTTTATATACGGAGCGACAAGGTGGTACATCTTGGCACAAAAATAAAGGTGAACTCTTCTTTCTTGAGCAAAAAAATATCGAAATATTTTGATGTGAGTAAATTTTTTATCATTGACGATTTCCTGTGGAACTTTTGAGCGGTATACATGAAAGAGGCATTGCAAAACTGAGACCGTGGAGGTAGAATCCAAAACGTCGGTAAGCACGTACAATGCCTTCGTGGAATCAAATAGATGGATCCCTATAATAATAAAATTACAAGAAAGGCTGAAGATTCTGTAGAAGAGTCAAAATTTTTAAAAAGCGTTATCCAATAAACTTTTAAAGAGTACTTGGAAATCGCAGCCATTATACAGAAAGCTTTTTGGCAATTTTTATTGTTATTTCACATTTTCAAAGATTTATTCTAGTCTATACATAGTTCATTTTCAGGTTAGATTGTAGCTTAACACTGAAGGCGTCAGCCCAGTCCTAATAACAGATTCATATAAAGCATTCATTTATCGCCTGTAATTCATATTTTATTTACTTTCAACATAAATGACACCTCCTCCAAACGGTCACCTAGTAACCGTGCCCGTCATCTCACCGTCATGTCAGCTGAAGTCGCGATGCTTTAAAAAAGTTAATTCTTTAAAGTTTACATATAATCATTCAATTAAAATAATTGATTTCCTATGAATCAATCTGAACATTATAACAAACGCACCTACTTAATACACTAAAGAAGGTTAATATCACTGTAGTATAAACAGCTTTTGCTTATGCCTGTGTTTTAAAAATAATCAAACAACACCAAGTAATGGAATATCAATTTTCCGTTCTGAGGCAGCTTAATAAATGTTCAGCGGGTGTTATAATTCTGTCATTAGGGTGTAATGTCGCGCCGAAACGTAATTGAATCGATTTGGACGTGTGCCAAGATATAGTCTGATAAATCATCAGGTCTCCTTGCCATCAGAACGTCGATAAAATCTTACAGCTTTTAGGTTATGTCAGATACCTATAAAATAAATCAAACGAAATACGACACCACTTTTCTTATTGCAAAGAAACAAAACATACATTTTAATATAGAGTACAACCTTCAATTCCTAACGTGAAACATTGATACAAAACTAAACGTGTGTTCTAGGACAATTAAGTACAGTAAGCTAAGTGCTGGTGTACTTGAGTACGTACACACTGTGAAACCTCAAGCTAAACGCACGTTTTTAAGTTATATGACAAAAGGTTGGTATTTAACTGGCGATGTGAAACTAGATTTGTTACTGGGTGTACAATGCTAGTTTTCCTATAGCGAGATGTGCGGGCAATGTCGCGGGAATGCGTGAATCAGTGCGATCTAAAATAAACATATCAATGATTGAAGAATGCCTATAACATGACGTACTAGAGGGAACTATTAGTTGATATAGAATTGTATTATAACTAGTTGAACCGCCTCTTCTCTATTCAAGCTTTATGCCCATTTTTCGCGCGAGTACGATAAATTTCAAAAAGGCATTTCTTAGTTGATGTCTCCTCGCAAATTATGGCTTCAAGGAGTTTACGAGACTTCTTGAATTAATCGATGAGCGGTATTTCGCTTTAAACAGATAAGACTTTTGTATGTCATCAAGATATACTCTTGCTTGTAAAACTTGGTAAAATATTGATTGATCGGTAAAATTTCTACTTTTGGTATTTCGCATTTGCTCCGGTAACAGCAGGCTACTCATAAGCTTGTTTGCCAACTTAGCAGTAAAAAATTTAGGCAAACGCGTGACATGAATCTGATTCCTTCCAAATGGGGAACAATCGCCGACCTTAGGGTTGACGACCGAACAAGGACGATCATCCTGAAAATATAACTTGATATATTTTAATAGCACCTACTTCACTTGCAGTGGCGGCTGTACTTACTTGCACTGAATTTAAAGTATCACTTATCAGTTATTTTATACTTTGAAAAAAATGTGGAGAAAAAGACAAATCAAAATTTTTAGTTCAAGACGAACGAACTTTGATCTTGACGTTCCAGGAGTCATACCTTCTTTCATGTACCTAATGTAAGTTATAAGAATGTTCTTACATACGTGTCCATGAGTTATTGCTAAAAAATTCTGCCTTTTGGGTCAGTCGGGTATAAATCAAGTGTATTTTTACTGTCCAATTTACTCACCATAGCACCTGTTAACCTGTCAAAGAAATTGATTTTATGTATCCAAAACTAATTATAGCTTTTTTTTTGTCTCCAGTGTGAAGAATCCATGTCAGCTGGAGATATGTGCGTGTCGGCAGCTCGGGCTGGTCCGTCAGCGCGCTGGCACCCGGCCTGCTTCGTCTGTTCATCATGCCAGGAGCTGCTGGTGGACCTGGTGTACTTCTGGAAGGAGGGCCGTCTGTACTGCGGCAGGCACCACGCGGAGACGCTGAAGCCGAGGTGTTCGGCTTGTGATGAGGTACTTTTTATGTAATGAATGTACATCACACTTGTCAGCTTAAATCAACATTTTTTATTTTATGGCGGCAGTGCAGTGGTGCAACAGTTGACTGCTACGCATGAGGGTCCCGGGTTCGAATCCCGGCGGGGCGGAACTTTAAGTTATTTGCAAGGCGCATTGTTTCACTAGCCGTTCTTAGATGTTGTATTCTTATCTGTGTAGTTTATACCACTGCTTGGCTCCTGCGACAAAAGATTCTACAATCTTACTGCAGGGCTGTGTCAATGTGTGTGTGTTGTGATTATTATTAATACACAAATATAGCACAAAAAGTGAAATTTTTACTTTTTTCTTGTTGAATTAATGCTTGTAGAGTATAAGACATCATGACCAAACTTTTATGTGATGCATTTACTAATGTAACGAACAAATTAGATCATCATTAGTTGTAGACTACGGCATGAAGTTATTGAAATACGATTAAACCTCTAGTGTTGCAATCGTCTACAGTTAAATTTATTTACGGTACCTTTAACGTTAACTATTTATGTTTATCTAAGTTTATATATCGACACCGTATTGTGAGAACCTCGTATGGGAGTACAATAAATGTGTACAAGAGAAGCAAAATAAAACATAACACATAAACTCACGCCGTAATTAACCCCTCGAGAGGGGTAGGCATGTTTATGTTGAGTCCCAGTGTGACAGGTTGCGAATCTGTCGCCACTATCCGGGCACAATGAGGAACATGGTAACTATAACACCGTCAACCCGAGACTCGAACTTTTGCCCCATCGGTTCTGGTTGGTCGGTTAATCGAGGCACGTAACAAACTGAGCTACCATATTTTCCTATAATATCTAAGGAAACAATTAAGAAACTTCATTGTTTTACTAATCATTTGTCCATCGAGGTCCAAACTGCAAATTTCTGTTAAGCATACACCTCTGTTACAAAGTTATATATTGAAAAACTTATTACAGGTACTAGCTAAAACAATTACATGTATGAGGTGTTCAAAGTACGTTATCTATATACCTACCTACATATACACATAGTACATATGCATACATACATACATGTACAATCACGGACGCGCGCGCTACCACCTTAAGGTCGAGTTTTGCTTGCAGGTTTTGCGGCTGGGGGCTTTCATACTATACTTGTGAATGGATGCGATTATCATACTTTAAAAAACAAAATCATGATTTCAATGAATGATTTGCTTCCTTTACCGTCATTGGTAATAGAGATTTACTACGGCCAATTAGGATGGCGCTTGCGATCCAACCCATAAAACGTAGTATTATCGCGTACAGAGGAATTTCGACGGCAAATGATACACCGTGGCAGACCTCGACTGTACATACACATAGTACATATGTAAATAGTATAAGAAAATAAGAATACAGTGAACAATAAAATTTCGTAATCGTAATCGTAACGTTAAGTGAAAAAGCTGCAATATCGAATAATTACAAAAATATTTCAACAACCGATAAAATCAAGATGGCCGCAACCGATACATTTGATATTGTTATTACAACCTAAAAAGGTAAAATTTGTTCCTCAAACTTGTTATGAAATTTTGGCGTTTAAAACGAAGGAAAACGCAATTAGATGAGATCGCCAATATCCGGACTGTTACTGGATAAGATACGATCTAAAATGCATATTTTCGTTGGCAATTTCGTACTAATCCAAACGATGTATTGTTTTAAAATGAACTTTTATTGCAACGTCCGTGCAAACCAGCAGGAGGGTTACTTGATGGAAAGTGATACCGCCTGTCGACACGACGACGATGCCCTTAAAATATGTTGTTTTAAACAGGGAAGAGTAGAAGACCGACTGGTTAAAATTTGTTTTTACGCTTCGTTGATATTCGTAAAGTCAAAGTCAAAATTTTTTTGATTCGACTTAAAACTTTCAAATCGTAATTTTTTTATTTACTACCATCCGAATGTTATTTCGGAATGATATTTCTACGGGAAAGAATCCGGTAAGAAACCCACGTAGTTGCTTTTCTCAATAATCAAATAGAATAACAAGTTACAATGGACTACACCTACAAAACAAATCCCAGCATAATTTGTACCATGTTTAAAAACATGGTCAAGACTTTTACAAGAAAAACATTGTCCTCTGAAAATGTTTGTATGGGCCAAGCCTTTGATTTCTCTTGTTTTATTGCCAATTACCATCTACTTTTGAACATCTTAATCCGATACATACAATACAACCATAGATGCGATAACAGTTTTTTAATTATACAAAAGATAAACCTCGACATAAACTCACCCCGTCGAGAGGGGTAGGCAGATGTGTTACACACCGCATTTCGCATGATTATGTTGATTCCCAGTGTAAAAGGTTGCGAATCTGTCGCCACTATCAGGGCACAGTGAGTATACCATTCTCATCGCCAATCATACCATATTTTTGTTAAAAATGCGATATACCATGTTTTCACTCGTCTTCGAATGTATCATTTTATTTCCTTATAGAGGGAGGTAAGATTTAGGGAGGGGGAATGGTCATCATTTTGAACTTTAAAATACCAGTTTTACGTCGAATTAACCTTGTATTAAAGTATCTTAACCTATAGGCTACAATATACAGGCTACGACCCGCCCCGGCTTCGCACGGATTATGCGTGTATAATATACACGTAAACCTCAATCTTGAATCACTCTATGTATTAAAAAACCGCATCAAAATCGGTGGCGTAGTTTTAAAGATCTAAGCATACATAGGGACAGACAGCGGGAAGCGACTTTGTTTCATACTATGTAGAGATATTATATAGGGTACTGTAAAAGCTGGTATTAAAAATATTACATACTGTTTTAGCAAAGAGAAAGCTTAGTTACAAAAAAATAATAGTAAAGAAGGAAAAGCTTATTAATTTTTAAAATAAGACCCCTAAGAAGGTAATAAATAATATTAATGTCCTAATTTAGGTAAATACCAGTTCATTACAATTCATGTACACGATAAACCCTTAAACAGGTCGTTGACCCAAGCAGTTGTGCATCAATAAATAACTCTACTAAAAATTCCACTTACCCCCTCGTATACTACAAGGGAAAACACCCCTTTTATTGGTAAGATTAGGGTTGTTTTTTGGATATTTGTAAAAGTAAATTGGTTATTATTTGGCGGAAGGCTGTACGATAACATTATATGGGTCGAGGGGTTTTTTTTATGTCGTGCTATAGCACAGTTACCTGACTTTGCTTAATGTTTTAATTAGACATTATAACGGTTAAGTAATTTCTCAAGTTGTAAAATCAAACTTTATATAAAACTTTAGTTCTCCGTACAAACTTTCATCCCCTCTTTCAACCCTTGAAGCTTTATTTTTACAACAACAAAAAAGTTTTTTCCATCCCTAAGATCCGGGTTATCTCTATTCGAAAATTCATCAAAGTCAAAATAATTTTATTCAAATCGACTTAAAATAAGTACTTTTAAATCGCCATCTTTTTATTCTACCGCCGGTTCGAAACGCTATTTCTACGGGGATTAATCCGACAAGAAACCTCCTTTTCAAAATATTTAGGTACAATAAATTATTTTTTATTACAATTTGTAAATAAAATACAGTTTTCTAATTGTAAACCTAATTTTTCTAGAAATTTAAGTTATATAAAACAATCTTTATGTAATATTTAAGTCGATCACAAAGTCTATAATCTAAAATCATAAATAATAAATTACATGAATTACAAAGGATGCAATGAATGTTACTTGTGAAATATGCGATCGAAAATGATTTACTAATGGAAATAGTGTAAATAGTAATGGGTTCAGGTGTCTCGACGTGAACACAGCGACAAATACTTCTGGAATAAATGAGAATATTATTGTTAATTAATATTTTGTTTCATTATTATTAGTATGGGTCAGAGTTAATATTCGTGAGGGAAATAATTTTGTTGTTAAATATTTCACATTGCGCAATACAGCAGTGAAAGTGTAAACTAAATTTGTTTGTACGTTAAACACGTGTATTTAAATGAATTATAAAGTAAAATTGCCATAGCTTATCTTGTAAATTCACTTTCAAAATTTAATTATATTGTTACTACTAGGTTATGCCCGCGACTTAAAAGTCGAAAATGATTCTAATTTATATTAACATCTATCGTTATATTTTGCACAATTCACACATCTTTATAAATTACAGCTCATATGTTATTCTGATGTATAAGCTGTATTATTGTAAAGTTTCATTCAAATCCATTCAATAGTTTTTGCTGGGGAAAGGTCTGGAATCGGTTTCTTACTTCCTCCCACTTCTTCTGATCTCCAGACGGTAGGTCGTCTGGGCACAGCCTGTGCGTCATCACACTGCTGCATTATTAGTTGATTATTCGATCCAAGGACGCCACTGTTGATCCTGGTGAACAGGAGTTGCAGTTGTGGGATAGCAGCGGGTGTGCCCCGATAATCTCTATGAGGGAAAAGCAAAATTTATTGGGATCTACTAATCATCATTCCGTTGTTACCGTGTTCTGTAACCATGTAGTTGTTAGTATGTGAATCCCAGCTTTGACGGTTATCAGATGTTGATACGATACCGTACCCTTATGTCGCTGTAACATGCAACCTCAGTACAACAAACTCATCTATTTCGACTTGTTTCATGATTACTGCAAATAGGTAATATATCAAGAAAAAGAAATTGACGATTTATTTTTATTTTTTTGTAAATAAGTAACTTGGCCACGATCTTACCTCTCTCTCTGACGATCTGAAGACCCAGTAATATAACGGAAAATCTGACAAATAAACGAATAATTATTATTGATACAAAAAAATCCAATGATATTCAAGTTGTTGACCGTTAAGATCATGAGTGTATTTTTGTGTTTATGCCTGAACACATTCGAATCAAGAACCTCTATTAAGTAAAATCAGCTCAAATGTAACGACCAACAAGTGTACTATAGTCACACCTGCACTAACTGGACCCGCGGGTCCAGATAACCTAATTTAATATGTGGATTGGAACTGTTTTCTTTTTAACAGACTACAGAACAAGTTTGATTTTGTGAAAGAATTTCGACCTAGATATTCAGGTTTTTTGTCAGTTTTTAAGGAGCGCTCCTCTAAGAGCTGTTAACTTAACATCAAAACCAAGATACCAGCACATTTCCTGGTCTGCATTGCGCTCGCGTGTAATGGTAACCTTGCTTTTGACTGAGCTGCAGAATTTACGCCACTGCATTGCTGAGAGCCTTGACATTTGGGCTACAGGGGTCGGTTGCAGTTAAAAAGAATTTTCTCTAATTAGGGGGTGCCTTCATTCACTTGAAAAAAATGCATTCCATTGAAAATTTGCAACTGAATTTAGTGAAATTCCCAAAACGTAGCCAGTATGTTGAGTAATTTTTTATTTTAGTCCAAAAACTTAATTTATTGCTCAAAATCAAAACATCCCCATAAAAATCACCTGGAGGGTCTTTTTAGACTCTAAAGTTCACAAAGATCCCCTATCTAATATTTTATTTGCCTGTAACTTAAAAAAATCGCTTTAAAATTCTCTGTTAGTCCCCCTTAAGTATTTCACACAGTCAGGCTTTGATTTATTATCTATCAAAATCGAAGCACAAGACTTATTAACAGTCAAATCACCCTCTTCTTTATATCCCAATTAGATCAAACAACTTGCTTTAATGTAAAACATTTGAAATGTGCCTAATGGAAATAATTTCATGACTCTCTGAGTGCAATCGAGATCCCAAGCCAGTTAGCGTTTGTCTATCCGTCTGTAACAATGAGAGAGGAAGTTACATAATGCAGACCACCACGAGATCCCCCAAGATACGAGTACACTCATTCCATATCACAAAGGCAGTTCGACTTAGGGTGTGTTAGTTACGTCAGGCGTGTACATACATGTTGTTTCAGTGGATGTGATCTCGAGTTTGCTCAGTGAAGACATCACGTACACTAGAGCACTGTGCATGAACACATTTAATAACAACGATAGCAAAACTGTCTTCGTGAGGTGGTATAATTATACTCCACAACTAAATCTGACTGTTTGATATATCAGTGGCAGATTTGTGGGTTTTACACGACACCAGTGTTGAATCTTAATTATGTAGGCATACCGAGAGTTTAAAAAATTACGTTTTTGCTCCGCCGTTGTCGGGGAAAGTACAGAAGTCTCTCGATTTTGGAATAGATAGCTTTTTCATTGACTTTAGATGTAGGTATTCTTGTTTTTAACTGTACGCCTGGCAATAATCTCGAAACGACTGGCACGATTTTGATAGTGAATATAGGATTAACATTTTGGGTTTTTCCGTGTCTCTGTCCACTAACACTAAACGGTTCCAGAGAAAGTTCCAGAAAAAGAAAATTTAATATGTGTAGTTTTTTCTTTTCTCTTCAAATCAACTTTCAAACTTCTAATCGTTTAAAATATTAAGCGATATATATACCAACTCTAGGTACACTTATTTTAACTGAAATGCTTAATTAATCAGTATGAACCATGTATAGTTAATCAACATAAATCATATACGGCGTCCATTGCCGATTAGATCTTAAAAAAAACACAAAAACGAAGCAAAGTATAACACTTGCATTTCTCGTCTCGGAATACCGTTCCAAATATTAATATGAGTTCAGTTCACTAATGAACGCGGACAAATGCCCCATTTCTCCTACCGTGAGAACTTGGTTGAGGGAAAAGAGTCTTTATGGTTTGGAAGTTAGGTTGCAAGTCTGTGTCAAATGGAGCTAGTGCTGGTGTTGCATGGACCGTGAAGAAATTCCCAGCAGTGATTGTTAGGAGAGCCGAGGTCGACAGCACCAGCCGAGCTTTGCCCCGATAACACTACTGAATAATGCCTAATTAAGCTTGATATTAATTAGACACATAACTGCCAGCCGGCTATTGTACAAATTGTGCAATGAGGAACCGACCAGAGAAAGGTACGCTTTGGTACAGTTTGATTTGCAACCCGATACCGTGCAAGAATAGGTGTTTGCCAATTTATTTAGCCCATTAAACTGCCTTTTTGATATAACCGAGGTGGCGAATGGCCCACCCAATAGGTTTTAGTTAGTCGTATTATTTGAACGTTAGCAACAACAGAGGTTTTTTCGCAGTGCCATAAAAAAACTCGGTCCTAAGGGCAAATTTTTGGATAGCCATATATTAAATAACCCTGGTGATTTGCCAACAGATAATACTGGCGGACGAGTGCACGGAGGCGGAGGGGCGCGCATGGCACATGAAGCACTTCGCGTGCCTGGAGTGCGCGCGCCAGCTCGGCGGGCAGAGGTACATCATGCGAGAGGCGCGGCCCTACTGCCTCCCCTGCTTCGACGGCTGCTTCGCCGAGTACTGCGACGCGTGCGGCGAGCCCGTCGGCGTCGACCAGGGCCAGATGTCCCACGACGGCCAGCACTGGCACGCCACCGAGCGCTGCTTTGCCTGCCACACTTGCCGCGCCAGCCTCCTCGGCCGACCCTTCCTTCCTCGCAAAGGTGCTATATTCTGCTCCATTGCTTGCTCAAAAGGCGAGCCACCCACGCCTTCAGATTCATCAGGACCAGGCCCAAGACCACCGCGAGTGCCGCGACCCAGGAAAGCGCCATCACCGAAATCGCCGCCGAGAACTCCCGAACGCCAGCCATCCCCTCAGACGCATATAGACGCGGATTCAGAACCGAGTTGCTCATTAGCGCCAGAGTCCCCCCCACCTCCGCCGCCGCCGCCGCATACGTGCCTCAGCCTTGACCGAGCGCTGGCAGACCTGCGGCTGGAGCAGTCCATAACCGAACGCCAGATCCAGCCCTCGCCAACGTCGGAGGATGTAAGAGAGGAGGAATCGCCTGAAGAGTGGAAGCCACCGCACCCGGTTGAGGCGCAGGCAGTGGTGACGCCAGGGCACTCTTCCTCCATGCCGGAGCTAACGCTAGTGGACGGTAAGCTGAAAAAGCCCCGCGGCGGGCGGACGGTGCGGTTCTGCGGGGATGATAACGAGGCGTTCGAACCGGACGAACCTGTAAGGAAGGAGAAGGTACGCGAGGAGGACGCCAGCAGCTACTGCAGCACGTGTTCATCGTCCTCCTCCTCGGCCGAATCGTACACGCTGCCAACACGGCGCGCGTACGGCGGCGTCAGAATATCGTACGTCCCCAACGACGCCGTGGCGTGCGCGAGACGAGAGCGACAGAGGAAGAACGCTCAGAACGACAAGAACTGCATCATCTCGTGATCCTGGATCCTCCTTGTGCCTCACAAACCCTCCTAGTGACACCGACCTCCGAAACTAAGACTGACTTGATAGTTTACCTAGACCATAATCGCCATAGTAATGTAAGGATCAATGTGCAAGTCTTCCTTTCACGTATATTATCAATCTTCCATTGTTGTTTTTAATCTGCAGCGTTGCTTTGGAGAATGCTCGTAAGTGAGATGTTGCGACATCCAGGTGCGTAATGCATCCTCGTCTGTTACAAATCATGTTGTGACACACGCGTGGATAAATGTGCGCTATCTATTTAAAGGGTTTACGTTAGATTGTATTGGTTTCTGACACATTCATTTAATATCCCGTCACGTCGTGTAATTTCGGGTTAAATCGTTTCTAATCGCCACGAATCCTTTATTCGATCACACCTTTCCATGTGATCGATTAAAAAGGTAACACCGCTTGCACATTAATGTATATTTCTAAAGATATAAAAACATATTCTAATATATTATATCCTGAATACTCGATGGCCTTCAGAAGTGGAATGGAAAATGACATCGGCTTTAACTTATTTAGGCTTTATTGTAATTGCATCACACACCTGCATACTTTATTCACATATCGAATGTTTGTTTGTTCGTATTACGCAGTAGATATCCATATCTTTGTTCATGAAATGATAGTTCATAAGACATATCCCACTTTGCCACTTAGTTGTAAACCGCATGTTAAACTAGCTGTAAGAATTTTTTAATGTAATAAAGTACAAAAAGTAATGTATTATTTTGTATAACACTTTTTAAAAGCGTGTTCAAATTGTATATAGTGTTTAGAAATTAAGAAAAATAATAATTATTAAATATTAATCTTTACATTTTTCCATTCACGTTCCTTTGACAATAAATTTTGAATAATTTGTTTTATTTTTGCCCAAATAATAAATAAAAAAAACTAAAATTAATTTAATTTTCTTACAATGTACAAAATATATTTGTAATATCATGTCATATTATTAAGTTATTTGTAACGAGAGAAGAATAAATTGTTTTAATAAATAGATTTTTTTAAATTTAATTCCGTGTAAAACAGTTTTTACGTAAGTACTCGTACTTTCAAGTACGTAGTGAGTAACTTTACTTCAAATTCCTCGATCAAAATACAGGGTCTAAAAAAAATTAAGACTAGACTAGACTTTTTTTTCGAATAAGCTATTATTTAAAAAAAATAAAAAGGTTTTGATCTCCGCTGACTGCATGTTTAAGTTCGTTTCGTTTGTATCATTCATTGATTTAGGATTTAATTTTCATATTCAACTTAATTTGCAAACAAGCCGACGGTTCTCCTGATAGAAAGTGAGAAATAGATAGAAAGATAGCACCGCCAATGCGTTGCCTATGTAGAGATAAAGATGGCCTCTGTGCCGGTAGTTACACTGGCTCTCCAATCCTTCAAACCGAAACACAGCGAACTGCTTCACGTTGTAAATAGAAAGGAAGATGGACGATCTACCACATCTAAAAACATTAAGGAAGCATCCATAACAGTTTGAACTCTATTCTAATGGAAATTATAAAACTGCAATTAGCTACTCGTATCCGAAAAGCATCCAATGGAATCTCATGAAATATCTGAAACAGTGATAAAATAATGTATGCTTATCTTGACAATTTGTTAAAAATTTCAAATTTAAAAATAATACAATAATTTTACTATTATGCGACGAACAACCTACAAAAAAAACAATACTTCATGTTAATTTGACGTCGTGATACAGTATGGTAAGTAAATAATCCTTTTATGTATTAATAGAAACATACAATATGGTAAATACATTTTTTATGTATCCTGCATTTATCAGTGAAAGTACGTCCGTCCGTCTGCATTATGTATATATTGACACGGAGTAACGTGTGGGAAATAAAAGACAATTGAAAATCTTTCGATGAAACTGTTGCATTGTTTTTTTTTGAGCTTGTTATGTCTCTTATTCATGTACAAAAGTTGAGATTGAATTAATAAACGTTGAATACATACATCGTAGGTATAGTACATAGGAAAATGTTGCAAGGTTCTTACCAGAGTTTCTTAATTTAAAAAAGGTACATTTCAAAACATGATATGGCAAATGCCACTTTCCGCTTGCATTTTGTTTATTAAACGCAACTTGAACACATGGAAAATAAGTTCAGATTCTAAAAGAATAACGTAATTAATTTAATGGAGAATATCTAATTCCATACATTAGGTGGGAAAATTCTTTTTTTACGAGATAAATAAATACAAACGTGTTTATAATAATTGAAATTGTTTAATTTTCCAAAATTTTATCGAAAACTATTGTGTTTTTAAAAAGCAACTACGAAGGTTTCTTGCAGGCTTCTTCCCCGTAGATAGCTTGCCGAACCGGTAGATAAAAAAAAGACGATTTGAAAGCACTTATTTTTAAAGAAGAAACATTTTGAATTAATAAAAATGGAACCAACATCATACAGTCTTAATAAAATCGGTATTTAGTAAAGGTACTGACCAAAATCAAATCAAAATCTTTATCTGAAAGGTTCCTATAGGAACATAGTTCTCAACGACGGAAGTATAGAAGAAAATTACTTTCAATCCAACTTTGACAAAACTTTGCAGACGAAAATAATGGACGGATGACTTAAAGCAAAAGTTGCATCACCCCCTGTCTTTTATAGACGTTCCCCTTTATTTTTTGATAAACTATAAAAATCTCTTGTTTAATGACAAAGTAGCAGCTATGTATTTTTTATGTTATGTATTAGAGGTAAAATTGTGTATATAACTACATAAACATAAACTCACGCCGTAATTAATCCCTCGAGAGGTGTTGGTAGAGGCGTTAAACACCGCATTTCGCATGCTTATGTTGAATCCCAGTGTGACAAGTTGCGAATCTTGCGCCACTATCCGGGCACATTGAGAAGCATAGCTACAACTTACGGTAACCCGAGACTCGAACCCTCGGAACGGATTTAAAATAAACTTTACAGTAATATAGCTTATACTACAGAATAACACATACACAATAACGTATAAAGATATTGTGTGATTTGTCCAAAATAAAACGATAAATATCAAGTAATTAATAATCCTATTAGAACCATTTTCGGCTTCTACGCGGATGAAGTCGCGGGCAAAAGCTAGTTGCTCATAAAAATAAATATATCTATTCCGACAAAGTGGTCGCAAAATGCTTGGCAAAAATCACCCTTGTATCCCCAACACCTATCTGATCCCCTAAAATCCCTAGCTACATTATCAATCACCAATCCCAATAAATCAATCAACTCAATGTAATTGAATTACTCATCCATCGCAAATGAATTTAAAGTTAGACTGCCTTTATTTGAGTAGAATAACTTGCCGAAAACCAAAGTTGCTTATAAAGTGGTTATGCCAAAAGGAAATTCAAGGGGAGTTAATAGTTCGTGAAAAATGTCATTTTACTGCCAAGAATCGGCTGTTCAGACGGCTAGACGTTATTAAGCCTATATCTTTCAAATATATTTTAAGCCTGACCGCTTCAAGCAGGATTTCTTAACCATTTTCGTGATCCAATCACTTTTTTTGCCGTAATTTTTAAATTGTTTTATAATAAATAAACAATAATAAACCACATCACGACACACACATTGACTCAGCCCTGCAGTAATTATCGTAAGAACTTGTGTCACAGCAACTAAGCAACGATATGGTATAAACTATATAGATAAGAATACCAATATATCTACCAATGACCTCTGATAAGTCATGTATTTTTTCAAATTCATCTTAATATATTGCTAAATATGGCACCAACGAACATTCCATCATTCCGTTCCTAACATTTAAAATATAAACGCATGAAAATACGAAGAGAGTATATTATAAACATAGGAATATCTTCTATTTTGTCGTTTTTCGCCATTTTGTCCCACCACTGCAACTCCTTTATCAGGATCAACAGTGGCGTCCTTTGATCGAATTATCAACGAATAATGCAGCTGTGTAATGGCGCACAGGCAGTGACCGGTCACCCTACCGGCTATCTTGGGACCCGCAACGAACTTAATCAGAAGAAATAGGAGGTAGTAAGAAACCGATTTCAGTCTTCCCTCCCAGCAAAGCGGAGACAGGGAAATGGCCCTCAAAAAACTAAAGGGGAGACAGTCAGGAGACGCCTGACCATCTAAACACCACGGCATACCGCTAACTAACAGGGGATAAATTAAATACTGACCTAAATCTTACACCAGTAATATTGGTGACAAAACTTTTTGAAAGCGTAGAAGTTTCCCTTCGTTTTCACAAGATCTTGTTAGTAAATAGGACTACACGCCGATACTTAGGGATATCTATGTTACATGTCAATATTAAAATTTATATTTTTATATAAACATTACTCACCGATCATAATTTTAAGTAAATTACCTCCACACCTAATTTTGACAGGCATTTTGAAAATTTGTCATGCGGTCACAGCAGCCTGACAGTGCCAACCCTGTAACAACCTTGAAATTCCGCCCTTAAATTTCAATTAAATGATCAACCCTTTCAGTGGATGCATAGAGTTACGAATGTTATAGAAGGTACGCTTCATGGCAGATACCATGTCCTCCACTGTAATTGAAACAATATAAAAAAGTATTCTTGAATAACCTACTTAGAACAACTCTACTCCCTCTTACACAGGTGCCGTATGAACGACAAAAGAGTTTAGTATGAAACAGAGTGTATCAAAAATCACGAGACCGAAATAACGCTCATCTGGCTTTCCTTAAATTCAAAAGACGCTTGATTTTTGGGCAAAAACGTACTTATAAGAGGCAGTAGCTCATAAATAGCATGCTTTTGTACTACATATTTATAAAAGATAAAACCAAATTACACTGTAGATAAATCTTTTCTTTAGAGAACTCAATAAAGACAACCTAGGTGGCGCAGTGGTGTAAAGAGGCGACTGCTACGCTAAAGGTTCCGGGTTCGATTCCCGGCGGCGGTGGAACTTTGTGTTATTTGCAGGACGCATTGTTTCGCTTACCGGTCATGGATTTAGTATTCTTGTCTATGTAGTTTACACCATATTGTTGCTTAGTGCCTGCGATACAAGATTATCTTAGTGCAGGGCTGAGTCAATGTGTGTTTCGTGATGTGGTGATTATTATTATTATCTAACGACATATTTCTCATTCAAACTGATTGACAGTCATGTGAGAATAATGAAATGAACATACACACAGTCCGAATACATCCTTTCGCCGCAATCGAGTGAAAGCGTGCATTTCTACATACTTTTTAACTCTATGCAAAAGAATGTCACTTCCATGCTTCGTGGCATCAGTCACAGTGAACAGTTTAAGGGTAGTTTTAATGTTGGGGTTACCTCAGGGGTTATTAAGCCATTAAGGGTTTATTACAGCTCTGATTAATGGTAGGGGTATTAATGATAGTGTGCTCAAAGAATATTTAAATTGACAAGGGGTAGATTTTACTTGCGGTCTATTTGATGAGCCTGGGCTTAACGCTTATTCGAAGCTAGTTTTATGAGAGGATCGAAACAGCTAGGAAATGCTTATACTTACTAGGCAACCTTACTCACTAGCTGTAGTAAAAAAGGGATTTAGAAATTTAAAGCATTTTTTTGTATTATTATATAGCTAAAATGTAGGTAATATTACTTATATTATAGATTGGTATTGGATACTTTTGTTTTAGATTGGTTTTCAAAAGACACCAACAGATTAAATCTA
This sequence comes from Choreutis nemorana, assembly GCA_949316135.1. NCBI lineage: Eukaryota > Metazoa > Arthropoda > Insecta > Lepidoptera > Choreutidae > Choreutis > Choreutis nemorana. The sequence goes on from OX438614.1 coordinate 806,568, forward strand.
TTGTTGAGGTTATTTCGGGTGCTTAGGAAAGCACTTGGGACCCAGTTGTCATGGTAACGTCTTTGATCACATCAAATACTAACTTTGATTTGATTTAGCACAAAGCGAAGCGATTTTTGACACAACAGGTGTTGAATCATTTTCTTCTGTATGAGCAACGTATTTGCGGTGCTGTTGGCGTTGTAAGAAACATTACATCATCATAGAGGACCTAGTAGCTCAATTGTTACGTGCCTTGGTAAACCGACCGACCCGACCGGACAGATCGAGAGTTCGAGTCTCGGGTTGCCGTACATTGTAGCTGCCATGCCCCTCATTGTGCCCGGATAGTGGCGACAGATTCGCAACCTGTCACACTTGGGATTCAACATAAACATGCGAAATGCGGTGTGTAAACATTATACCTACCCCTCACGAGGTAAAAATTACAGCGTGAATTTGTGTTTATGTTGTATCGTCGTGTTATGCGGCGGTACTCTCCATCATGCTTGACTGATAAAAAATTACAGATTATTCTTCGCACGGACATTAAACATTACATTTAGATTTGTTAACTTTAACACTTTGTTTTATCATTTTGTTCTATCGTCAATAGTTTTCGCAGCGTACGCGATGTAAGGAAGTTTTTTGATATTTTTTACACTTTATCGTAATTTAAGTAAGGATCCCCATTTTTTTTTTAAATGAAATATAGCCTATGACACTCAGGAAAAATGTAGCTTTCCAACAGTGAAAGAATTATTCAAATCTGTTGAGTAATTTCGGAGCCTGTTCAATTCAAACAAACAAAGAAAAAATCAAACCTTTCCTCTTTATTTATATTAGTATAGAAAAGAGTGTCACATCTACAAACTTTAAAAAAATTAAACACCGGTATAATAACCCAAAAGCGATTTATCACTCGAGACAGTTCAGACCTAATTTTCTTTGGTGAGTAAAACAGGCTAAGGGAGGAAGTTGGTGGTGTAATAAATAAACTTACTTTTAAAATATTTCATTTTATTAGACCTACCTTAGCCTTGCTTTGACAATCTCTATACTCTTTTATCGTCTCATTTCTGCTTTCACCTCCTATTTTTGTCACTTTAAGGGGTTGAATAAAAACCTTTATTAGCTTCAAAGGAGAATATCCAAAATGTATAGACCAAAAACTGAGATTCGTGATAAACTAAATAGGTCAATAAGTTGTTGTATTGAGCAATGTATTCGTCCAAAACGGCAAGGCCGAATACAATGTGGTTATAGGTTGTCAATTGTATTAAAAAGTCATTATTAATATTTCCTTGAATAAATGCAAACAAATTTGTAAAACATTTCCTCCAATAACTATGCCATTCTATAAACAATACAAGTGGTGAAGTGCGAGATCGTCAGGGTTGGCACCACCCATAGAAAGGATTCTAGAAAGGATTCTATCAACGTAAAGCAGTTCGCTGTGTTTCCGTTCGAAGGATTGGAGAATACCGGCAGGATAGGTATACCATCTTTACCTCTACTTGGGCAACGCATTGGTGGCGTCTTTCCTGTCTTGGCTTTCCACGACATCAGGGGTATCGTTGTGTCAATAGGCGGTGGTATCACTTTCCCTCAGGCCAACCGTTTGCTTTGCTCGTGACATTATACAAAAATCAATAGTTTTAAATAAAAACGCTAAAGAAATTAACATGTGCATTGTCTTTGTTAGAAATCAAAGCTGAGTAGATTAGATAATAAGTGTTGATCAGGTGTTACAGACGTGTCCCTCCACCGTGACGACACCTGTGTTGCAAGCGGCTGGCTTCACGGTTCAAGTCAAGGGGAAACAAATTGATGTCTAATGCCCCGCGCTGCAACACGCTAGCGAGCGGCGACCATTACTAAAGAGGATTGTGAAAAAACAATCGATTTTTCTAGATACAGGTGACATTGTTATTTTATTTTAATTATGTGAAATGTTATTTTTTGCTTTAATTTAAGATGTGAATAAAAATTTCAAAAAATAGTTTAGTTTTTATTCAAATATTTTGATGAGGTCAAATTCAAATTCAAATCGTTTATTGCTTGTCACATTACAATGGGCACAAAGGATGTTAATATAAATAAGGTATACACGTGACACCCTGTAAGGGCATGGCAAAAATATATATTAAATGTTTTAATAAAACTGTAGTAACAACTACAATATAAATACACAAAATGTGTTCCTTTAATATCACACTACATTAAAAGGAGACACAGATACAACAGGAAATAGAGAATAAACTTTCAACTTTTTCGTTTGACAATTGTAAGGTTTCTTATCTTGATTTTAAACTTTTTTTCCTAATATAGTGTAGTATATGGGTAGCTTTAGTCTCTCTTATGTACCTTTAATATGTAGGTTATTTATAGTTATGAAAATAGGGTTACCAGATTTTTTAATACTCCTAATTTGTGAATAAAATTCCTGACGCTGGTCGCTGTAGTGCAGAGGGCGGATTAAGTACCGCGAAAATTAAAATAAAAAAAGGACAACAACCGGGGTTTTTTTGAGTAATGTAAATAATCATATCATTTCATGAATAACTCCAATATTCCAAAATGGCCAAAAGCCCTGCCATGTCAGAATAAATCATGACATCAGGTAAACCTTCATGAAAACCAAGATCCATCCTCCTCACCTCCCCCTTCATCATCCTTCTCGCCTCGGTGGCGCAGTGGTGTAAACAGCCGACTGCTACGCTTGAGGTTCGAGGTTCGAATCCCGGCGGGGGTGGAACTTTGTGTTATTTGCAAGACGCATTGTTTCGCTTACCGGTCTTGGATGTTGTATTCTTATTTATGTAGAACATACCATATCGTTGCTTGGTTCCTGTGACACAAGTTCTTACGATACTTACTACAGGGCTGAGTCAATGTGTGTGTCGTGATGTGGTTTATTATTATTATCCTAGGTAGCTTGACTTAAAGGTAAGGTACATAAAAAATTTGGACTAGAAATAAATGTATTTGGTGAAATATAATGGAATAACCGCTACACACCGTAATCACATGAATTTACTCGGAATATATTTACAACACGCACCGTGAGGTCTACTATTGGTTTCACTTTATGTAAACATTTAAATAAAAGTGAAATCTTCAATGTGAAATTATATTCCCCGCGTGTTGATTTCAGGATTTTTGGTGGGTATATGAAGTGTACTCATATTTACACTACATCATCATCATCATCATCATCAGATGCCAATTTTTCAGGTTTTATGTATTCAGCTAAATGTATTTATGTTGTAAACTTTTTAGCCTGTTCTGTATTGTAGGACTGCTTCAATTACTGCCTTATTGTCTTTATTTCATATAATATATATATTTATTAAGTATATACATATTTTCAATTTTTTAAACAAAGCATAATATTACATTTTTATTGTAACGAAAAAAGCTACAATAGTTAAATAAACTGTGTCGTAGCCTTTTGCGGCCGCCTCGGGACAAACATGGCAATACGTAAAATAGTTATAGTGAAAATAAATAATATTCCATATCTGTAGGTACGGAATTAAACCGTAAGATTTCCTGAACACGAAACGACGAAAAACGAAAAACGATGTATCGGCCGAATGCTCGTGTGTTTCCTACTACGAAAGTCTTTCGGTTGGGTCAGGCTGGCTTGCAGATACATTCATTGCGATCGAATTTCGTTTGATATACAGTGAAACCTGGTTAAGTGGAACCTGGATAAGTGAGAAACCTCTAGTATTGAGAACTACAATGAGGTCCCGGCACTTTTTCATCGAATTACCTCTGTTAATGGGACTTTTCGAACCTGATTAAATGAGATTTGATTTCTAGGATTTTTTTCATGTTTACCTCTATAATTGGGACTCTGGAGCTCAGTTCCCTTTATAAGTGAGATAATGTATCAGGTTGGGACAGGTTTCGACACGATTGTTTACAAACATTCGAATTTCTTTTGCACGTGTTTTGTTTACGGCCTCTGTAAATGAGACAACAAATTTTTAAACCTGTCTAAATGGTAAACTGGATAAATGAAAACCTCTTTAAATGGTACAAAATCCTTGGTCCCTTGAGATCCCAATTAACTAGGTTTCACTGTATATTGCATCAAAAACCTCAGTCCGAAGACACCGACACATTGATTGCAAGCAGTGTTATCGTTGATTTAATGTTCGGTCGGTTTATCGGTCGGCTCGAAGTTTCGGTGGCGGCATTTCAGAGAACCCTGACTCGAATTTCGACTCACGAACTAGAATGAAACTCGATCGGTCCGAACTCGTAGTATCCCTCGCAGAAGTTCACATTTGTTATTGATCAACACTTTTTAACAGAATTATGTTCTCGTGTGATGAATTGAGTGAGATTAAAGTCCACTTTCCATTTTTGTTGGATTTACGTGTGGAAACTTTATAAAAATCTAAGCGTGACTTTTCGTTTTATACATTAAAAGTTTCTTTTTCAAAAATATTTTAGTGAAACTAGTTTGATATTTAAATTTACAAGTGTTTAAAAAAGATAATCTTAGGTTATACTTGAGTACAAAGCTCTTAATTGCCATGCAAAGGAAAATTACCTATTAGTTAATTCAATCAGTGAGTTAGTTCAATAAATTATTTAGTTTAAATTTCATCTTCTTTGACAACCTCGGTGACACAGTGGTGTAAACAGCCATTACGCTAGAGGTTCCGGGTACGAATCCCGGCGGGGGCGGGACTTTTTGTTATTTGCAAATTGCATTGTTTCGCTTACCGGTCTTGGATGTTGTATTCTTATCTATGTAGTTTAGACCATACCGTTGCTTAGCACCTGCAATACAAGTTCTTACGATACTTACTGCAGGGCTGAGTCAATGTGTGTGTCGTGATGTGGTTATTATTATTATTATCTCATCTATTCATATTTAGTCCAAAAAAATATATATTTTACGTCGTAAGCTGCGGGACAAAGGCTAGTATAGATTGAAACAGGCACGTAGCATGTGACCACAGAGTATCACATTACCTAAGGGAACAGATATCGATTGCAAACACCTATGCTATTGTTATGGTCAAGCCATCGCTTCTTTAAAAGCTTTGGATAACCTTTAAAATTTGTGACAATTCTTATTCTTGCCTACGAAAGCGCTCTTGACTTGCTATACTAAATATAGTAGTTTTAAATTATGTAGGTGGGTATAAATAAAATTATTGATTTTTTTTTTTAATTAGTCAGTTAGATTTATGTTTATAGTGACACTGCTTTACGTAAATAACACAAAAAACATAAGCTCACGCCGTAATTAATCCCTCGAGAGGGGTACGCAAAGGTGCGAATCTGTCGCCACTATCCGGGCACAATGTACACAATATACATAAATGTACTGCTTCTTGTGTATAGCTTTTTTTGTATATTATAACATACAAGCAAAGGTAAAGTTTCCAGCGAACGCTTACTAAGTGATGTCAATTTATTTATTTATTTATTAAATAGTACCACATCACACATATTCAAATTTACACAATAAATCATATTTAACTACTTGGTCTGATATGTATGACTATACCGGTGTACATAATATTAGCCATCACCGCACAAATTAAAACTAATTAAATTAATCAAATAAAATTAAAAGAAAATGATTAAAACAAATAAAACCAAAATTAAAAATAACATTAATCAAATAAGTACAAAAATAATGACAAAAGAACAAAATTTGATATAAAAGTATCTAAAAATAATAATAATAATGGATTAAGCTTTGAGGTAACATTGAAATAATTTCAGTCAAAATAATAAACATTATTAATCATTTCCGCTAAACAACGTGGAAATGCAGCCAGTGGTATGGGCACACTCCATTGTACAAATGATTTTTATTAGGTTTCTTAATGTATTAAATATTCAATTTCCACCTTGTAAATACATTTCTGATAGATTAAATACATTTTTGGTTAAATCGTTACACATTATGACAGGATATAGACAATAGAGTGGGTACGTGTTACACGATACGTGTTGAAATTATTTATTATCATTTTAATCAGGTAATATCAAATGATTAGTGATAATAATAATATGAAACCGAAGCGTTTAATTATACTTATTTCATTACGTAAACCTTCTTCGTTACTGTTTAAATGAACATAGCTAAGTAAGTATATGTTTATTTTGTAATGGGTAATGCCACACATACGTTTTACACAAACACACATACACAGTCTCTCACATATACACACAAAAAAAAAACTAAACAGTAACAAGTCTAGGAACAAAATGTAATGCAGTCATGGAAGAGCTTTCCTAGCACAAGCAAAACCTATTTGCTTAAATTGAAATTCCGAACATGTTTGTGTATTTTAGACTTAAGTTACTGAAATAAATTATTTTGAATTTTGTAATTCTTCGTTTCTGTTTAAATTAACATAGCTTTTGCTCACAACTTGGTCCTAGTAGAATTCGTTTTTTTTTTGTCTAACGCCAAATATTTTTGAGTAAAAAAATAATAAAAAATGAAAACCCCAAAAATTAAATATGCTAACTATTTAATAGTTTAACTTGTCAAAAACCAATGTGTGATTTTACAGTAGTGAATTTGTACAATTTTCTGTATGTATATTTTTGATCTCAGCATTTTCTCTTCTGGCCTTTGACATCCTTCTCTGTGTGGTAGCGTAATGGTAGAATATAACTTTTTATTGTACTTTTATGTAATATCCGCCATATTATGTACCGCAAAATGGACCCTACGTCATCCAAACAATATATACCTATGAATCGATTGACACCTCATTTACTCCTAAATTCAAAATCAAAATCAACATTATTCCATTATATTAGGGACTGTGTTGGAATGGAACATAATAATAATAAATATCATTATTTAAAAACTAAAAATTAACCAAAATGCATAACTAACATAATGGCTGCAGTAGTTGAAAACTGTGTCGCAGCCATCATCACACTTCACTAAATTTCTTCTTTCATCTTCACTAAAATTAAGTAATTTATATATTTTAAAAATTTTTTTTCAGTAAATATAAAATAATAATAATACAAGTAATAGTAATTTATTCAGGTAATTTTTTTTTTGTTGGTATACTATAATAATAAATTTGACAATGATATTTATAGACTTTGATTAAATATAAAGATCCTTTAATAACATTAATTGTAATGTAATTCTTTGAGTATATTCACATTTATTTTATATTTGTTGTTTAATGTTTAAAATACGTACTGCTAAAATGATAACCCTCCATTTGGCTTTACCGAAGTCGGATAAAATGAGAAATCAGAGGACTCGTTAGGGTCATATTGCTTCTGAGGTGAGCATGTGACCTCGCAAATTGAATAAATCATTCCCGAGACTGTTAAGTGGTTTAAATTCACCTTTGACAAGTCCTGTATCATCGATGAATCTTGAAAGCAAATACAAGTGAAATATAATAACCAAATAACCACATCTCGACACACACATTGACTCAGCCCTGCAGTAAGTATCGTAAGAACTTGTGTCATAGGTACCAAGCAACGATATGGTATAAATTACTCAGATAAGAAAATTACATCCAAGACCGGTAAGCAAAATAACACTAAGTCCCGCCCCCGCCGGGATTCGTACCCGGAACCTCTAGCAGTCAGCTGTTTACACCACTGCGCCACCGATGTCGTCGTATATCTTACTAGTAATACAATATCTAATATTAAATAAATAAAGGACGTGGCAGCTCAGTTTGTTACTTGCCATGGTTAACCGAGGGTTGCCATACATAGCTGCCATGTTCCTCATTGTTCCCGGATAGTGGCGACAGATTCGCAACCTGCCACACTGGCAGTCAACATAAACATGCGAAACGCAGTGTGTAACACCTCTGTCTACCCCACTCAAGGGATTTATGACGGCGTGAGATTATGTTTTTATACCGCTTTAAAACAGTGAACTGATAAAGGTGAAACGGTGTCTACGGTTTCATATATTTTAATAATTTTTCAATAGTTAAAGGTGACTGCTGAACAACGCAGTTTAGTTAATTATTTCTCTAAGTTTTGTTTGCACCCGCCTGCTACTACATAAAACTATTTTACTTTATATATTTATTAATAAAGCTAAGTTACATTTATACAAACTGCCCATCACATCTTGTGCGATTGTAGCCTATGGCATGACGAACGGTCAATCATGTTGAATTCGATTCAAGTATCCGCGTGTAGTCCTATTTATTACCTAGATCTTGTGAAAACGAAGGGAAACTTCCGTGCCTTTAAAAAGTTTTGCCACCAATAATACTGGTGTAAGATTTAGGTTAGCATCTAATTAATCCCCTATAAGTTAGTGGCATACCGTTGTGTTTTGACGGTCAGGCGTCTCCTGACTTCTCCTATTGCTTCTGATTAAGTTTGTTGCGGGTCCCAAGACAGCCGGCAGGGTGTCAGGGCACAGCCTGTACGTCATTGCACAGCTGCCTTATTTGTTGATTGTTCGATCAGAGGACGCCACTGTTGATCCTGGTGAACAGGAGTTGCAGTGGTGCGACAGAGTGGCGGGTGTGCCCCAAAACTGCTAAGTTACATTGTAACTTGGTTTATTTGATTTGTTTGTGTATAATTAATCGAAATTAGGTTTACCCGTTCAGAAGTAAGAATGGACATACAAACATTAAGGCCAAACACATAACCCTCCTTTTTTAGCTTCGCCGCAGTTAGCAAATCCTAATATTAAAATTAAATCAAATCTAAGTCCAAAGCGAATTCAAAAATATATTTATTTATACATAAATCCATCTATACATAAAAACGTACTGTAGGTAACAGGCAGAAAACGTACTGTAGGTAATAGACAGAAAACGTACTGTAGGTAATAGACAGAAAACGTACTGTAGGTAATAGACAGAAAACGTACTGTAGGTAATAGACAGAAAACGTACTGTAGGTAATAGACAGAAAACGTACTGTAGGTAACAGACAGAAAACGTACTGTAGGTAACAGACAGAAAACGTACTGTAGGTAATAGACAGAAAACGTACTGTAGGTAATAGACAGAAAACGTACTGTAAGTAATAGACAGAAAACGTACTGTAGGTAATAGACAGAAAACGTACTGTAGGTAATAGACAGAAAACTTTCATGATTACAGAAAACATCAAATACGTGATCAAAACACAATAAGGACTTTTTCAATACTCTTCGAAATTATGTCCATGTCATGTCATTATGTATGCCATGTCCATGTCATGTTATCCTTTAGGGACTTTATTATTGTAAGCGAACGATGTGCCCAGTAAATGAATATTTACCGACTTGAAGTGGTCTTGTTTTTGTAAAAGACATATAATAGTGTTATGTATTCAAGCCAACAGATGCATTGCGCTATGAATCAACGGGTAAACCTGTGCGTTCGTAATACAGTGTGTCGGTATGTACGTACGTACTTGTGCGAGCAACTTTCCTTTTACTAACCATACACAGGGGCGTATTAAGGAAAGGGCTCTAAGGAATTTGAGCGAACAGGTCAGAAATAAAACGAAAAAAAAAAGTTTTTGACATGTCAGGGATGATAATGCGAAATAATAAAAACGGTCAAGTGTGAAATGGACTTACAAATGAAGGGTTCCGTACCATAATAAAAGATTAAATAATATGTTACTTAGATAATTTCGTAAGAGAAACAAGAACAAGCAAAAACTGACTTAAAAAACATTCTCATTCAATTAAATACATTAATTTTGCTTGCGATTTTAGTATTCGTTATTAAAGCGGCAACAATAGACATTCTCTGTAAATTTCAAGTTTCTATTATAATTTATGATATACAACCAAGTGACAGACTGACAGACGGACAGCGGAGGCTTAGTGATAGAGTCCCGCTTGATTTACAAGAACATTTGAAATTTACAAGAAAATAATAGAAAAAAACTGCCTCTCCTGAAAACTTACTAATTTACATTTAGATAGGTATTGTTTGTAGTTTATTTTTGGAAATGAAAAAGAACTAAGGAATCCTATCCTTAAATTTGTTGTATCTTTAAACCGTTAAGATTATTCCATGCAACCCTATCAAAGAGTTTTCATGACTATATATAATACAACAACAATTGATAATATATACCAATATATAATTTAGATGTTTGATGAGAGTAAAAATAAAAATAATTCCTAACAATCTAAATCAATTTTTTTTCAGTACTTTATAAAAAACATGACACCCCCAGATTAGAATACTAGCTCCGGCTCTGACGTACAGCCGGCAGTGTCCACAGTTATAAAGTAACACTTGTGCAAATTCCACCTCTGGTCTCACCTTAATCACCACACGGTTCTAACAGTCTAAGTGAGCCGAGTGCCTGTGGAACCCTGACACAGTAATTCCAGCAAGGACGTTTGGAAATGACTCAACCCAGCCTCTCGTGTTGTCAAACTGACAGCCAAATACGCGGGAAACTGCGGCTAGTAGCGGGAAATACGCAATGACTGCTTTTACATACTAGAAAATAAGTTAATTAGAAATTAAAATCAAATATTTTTTTATTCTAATGGACAAAATAAGTACTCTTAAATCGTAAAAATTCTTTTTAAACTATTTTATTATAAAATCTAATACAATTTCCGATAAATGATTTACTTGTCTTTGCTAATCTTAGTTTTGGTATGAGTAATTTATCCTTGTTTCTTGTACTTAAACCGTGGCCAAGCCTTTCAAACTCGTTAATGTGTTTCCTAACATCCATTATATTATCAAATACATATTGGGATGGCAACGTTAAAATATTTATTTAAAAATCCTGCAAAGATCCAAGAATTAGAAAAAGTATCCATTGATTTATTATTTTTCAACGTTTTTAGGGTTCCGCAGTTAACGTTATAGTTTCGTCATGTCCATCCGTCCTCGACTCGCCTTCCAAACGGTTAGTGCTAGAAAGATGAAACTTTGCATGTATTTGTGTATTTACCACGTCGATCAAGTACTGAAATAAAATCACAAAAAAAAAATACCTTTGGCACCTTAAAATGTGGTTACTTTGAAAACTTCGTAAGAAAATAACGAAATAACAAATTAACATGTAAAAATATAAAAAAAAAACAATAAAGGCTGACTACAGAACCCTATACTATGCGTATTCTATACACACTTGACCAGATTTCACTGTAAGGATTCAGACAAATTATATATCGCAGGATAATTGTGAAACACGGGGATTATCCCTAAAATCCTAAGGATCTCGCGGAATCACGGAAGATTATAAAGAAAAACACAGATATTTTAAATTACAGGTTTTTTGCGAAAATCTCATTTTATTAGAATATACATAACTACACTACAATAACACTATGTCAGACAAAAAAACGGTACTCTTTCGTCATTGGGTAAGAAACAACCGTTCAATTCCAGGATCTGGCGACCTTACCCTCTCCCAAAGACACAAGAGAGCCTATTAACTCCACGTTTAATGCATCTGTAATTCTAATTACTATGCAAGTGCGAGCAGATGCAAGGTTTTATGCCGAATGTTATCATTAACCACACTAAAGAAGGCTGTATTTAAATTTGACATTTTATAAACTATCATTGCAGCAGTTGGATGTATAAGATGAAGATCTTTGACTTAACTCTAGGTTTGTTCATGGCTCTACTTTAAAAATATATTTATTACTTTTATTTAATAACTTTATTTCATAGAACTTAACTTAATGTTATACACAGGATGCCTTCTAATACTTAATTTTATCTTATCTATTTACTATTTATTTATTATTGTACTAGTGTTTGTTTACTAGGTTAGGTCTGCAACGTTCCACGAATGAATGTAAATAATTTAAAAAAAAACCACTCCAAATGTATATATGGAGCTAGGACAAGTGGGACAAACTACCTGGTGGTCAGATGACACAGGTAGCTGGTGAACTGTGGTCTAGTGCAGCATCAAAAAGAGATGATTGGACATCTCTACAGGAGGCCTTCATCTTCAACTAAAGAGGTGTTCATAGCTACAAACCCATGAAGTCAATATAATTCATTTTTTTTTACTTTGGAGTTATTCAAATTACTAGTTTACAGAGTAACTAGTCATTTGTAACGTACTTAATTCTGTTTTGTATGAAACATAAGGCTTTTTGATTTTTTAAATACATATTTCACCATACATTTTGTATGTCGCAATACACTAGTGCTGTTGATGAATAGGAAATTCTCGAACACCTGACCCCGGTATGACGGGAGGATGTTGTTCAGTTCATACGGCACGCGGCAATCATACAATCCCGGCGCAATCATACAATCAACTTGTTATTGCATAGAACTAGGGAAAAATAGAAGAGTAGATATCATTAAATAACATACAAGACAGTGAATTCTGTGGAAAGGAGAAGAACTGTGAAGAAAAAAAATTTCTTCATGTAAAATTCAAATGATGCATGCATTTTTTTCCGAAATGAATTCGCAAAACGTGAAAAGGTAACAGAAAGATCCACTTTCACATACATACATAAACTTACGCCGTAATTAATCCCTCAAGAGTGGTAGGCAGAGATGTTAATCAACGCATTTTGCATTTTTATGTTGAGTCCCAGTGTGACAGGTTGCGAATCTGTCGTCACTATTCTGGCACAATGAGGAGCATGGCAGCTACAATAACAACTAACTACTAAGATTAACTTTTATAAATATAAGTATTTATGGATACTCACTATTGTTGCCCTTATTGTTTTATATAAAATTGCTTTTGCATTTATAAAGACAAATATGGTATTTTTCTTATTTTTATACAGAGACTATCCCTTCAGCAATTCTAACAAATTACAAGTTTGTAGGTCTACAACATGCGCCGGCGCCGCGCAATGGCGAATGGCGCCGAAAATTGGCTTATAGCAGGACATTTTCCAATTTATCTAATAACAAATTGATGTCACTTTATGATGGGGATGTATTATTCATAACTATACAATTGGGCCACCCGGCTTTCCTTGCAAACGTAGGTGTTAGATTTAAAAGGAAACGCTTCATTATTTAAGCGGACTTGGTAGCTCAGTTTGTTACGTGCCATGGTTAACCGACCGACCCGACCCAACAGATCGAAAGGTCGAGTCTCGGGTTGCCGTACGTTGTAGGTTGTAGGTGTATCCCGGATAGCGGCGACAGATTCGCAACCTGGGACTCAATGTCCTCCTCCAATGACACCTCCTGTATGGTCATATTCCGTGCAAATAAATTATTCTTATACATCTGCCTACCCCTCTCGAGGGATTAAATACTGCGTGAATTTATGTTTGTGTTACAAATTTAATATTTACATCCCTTTATCTTTATCCCCAAACGACTTTGTTTTCCGAGAATTACAAATTTAGACCTCTCGAAGCCGACAGTAAATATTTCCTACGTAAGTCGGGTTTTAGTTTTAAACTACATTTTTGTTATTAATATTGAGCTCAAATTTGTTTTTTTATACTTCTGCGTTATATACCACTGTTTTTCTATACGGAATTTCATTACTTTATTTTTAATTGACCGCGTTCAAAAAGATTTCCCTTATTTAATGAATCATTCGCTGTTAGGTTAATAATAGACTAAGTTAATATCAATATAAAATTTATAGGTTGCAGTATTGTTTTTTTTTTTAAATATTTATTAAGAAATTGAAAATAACGAATATATTAATTTTTTAATGTATTGATAGAGTTACGAATCACTACTCTTTGTGACACATAGAAATGTTATTTTTGAATCATCGATAACAGGTAGTAATGTCTCATTCTGTATTCTTATTTTCCTGATTAGATCATTAATACTTTGTAAGGAAAACTAGCTGATATTTTAATATTAAGACAGTAATTAATGTTTATTTAAAAAACCCAATAATATCCCTGGTATTGCAAACGTCCATAGGCTACGGTGACAGCTTACCATCAGGCGGGACGTATGCTTGTTTGCCACCTTATGTTATAAAAAATGAGTACAATCTCTTTTTTTTAAAGAAAATTAAACAACAAAGCGTTTTCTAAACCGCCACAGGTGTCAAAAACCATTGTCATTTTAACAAATATTTTTAAAATCGCAACAACCGGGAAGGATATTAGCTCCTAAGCTACTTTCTCACGCCAACTAAAAGGATTCATTCACAACATAAACAAAAGCGACTATTTGCTTTAAATCAGGTGTACAGAACCTTTGTTGTGGCGCTTTTTGTAAAACCGCTCGTGGCTTGACCACTAGTTCGCACGATCGTAAAATTCATTCATATTTTTAACAATAACGGAAATCTTTCAAAGCATTCAACTATGTAAGTATAAACGATTGGGATGAGCAGGTTTGGGCCTTGTGTTTTAAAGTAAGAAATATCACTCGCCTTAACATTGCATTTTAATATTAGCAAAGAAAATACCCGAGATGTTGTTTTAAGGACATGACGGTTGAAAAGGTCGCTTTTTGCCGAATCTGACTTTCTTCTGCTTATGTCATAATGATAATCGAAAACTTTTGTATGTAAAATGGTCTCTAAAAGCTGAATTTTTTACATCAAATAAAAAAATTAAGCAAGCTTAATTTGTAAGTCTTCAATTCGACTGCACATGTATAAAGCGAAAATCATATGTCAAAATAAAACTGCAACAAACAAAAAATAAATAAGTCTCAGGATGTCAAATTTGATTTCCAAATAAAACTTAAGATAGCGTTAATAGATTGATGGATATTTAATTAATATGACGGTTAATTTCAACTTAGCTTGGATAGGTTCAATGAGGTTAGATTATGCGACCTCGTTTTTTTCGGCTACGTTCGTTTTCCTTCAAATTTAGTTTTTTTTAAGTTATCGTTGTTAAGACGACATGAATTAAATACGATTATTGATGTATCGTATAGTAACTTTCGGGTTGGAAACTTCGCAAAAACAGATTAATAAAAAAGTCACAACATTTTTTATTATTATAATATTCATCACTAAATCTCTACTATTTTTTCACCAAACATCACGGGCAAATTAGCAGTCGGTTCACCTGATGGAATGTGATACCGCCTATTGAAGCGACGACGCCAATGATCTTTGAATGTTGATTTATGCCTTTTTCAATGGTTTAGTCATACGTTTGCTGGCTTGATGGATTCCATTAACGGATGTCCAACCGCAACACTATTACCCAATCTATCTCAGTCTGTATGTTTATTTAATTAAGATATTGTTTTATTCTTTAATTGTTTCCCTACTTAACTTCGGTTACGAAGAGATAAGAATATGATTGATGACGCTATATTTTTAGATTTAAAAAGAATGATGTTGGAGCATATTTAAGCAGTTTTACTAACTTTGAAACGAAGGAGATTAATTAGATATCGTATATATAAAATATATATTATACTACTACACTAATATATAATTATTTTTTTATTTTAAGGTATATTTACTCACTCGGTCTATTGAATTAACAATTTTTCAAAATATTTCTAAATATTCATTAACTAAAAAAAAACGCTGTCTCAAAATGGTCAGAAACCTTTCAAGGAAAATTGAAGTGACTAACTGGAATTCAGCACTCAACACAATGACTATCACCAATACACTAAAAACTGAATTACCAAGTGTTATTCATTAATTCCTCAATAATACATTAATTTACTTTAAAGTAAATCACTTAATTTCAAATTTCTAGCAAAATCTCTCAATACATGAGTTTTCAAAGAATTACAGTTCAACGTATTGGAGAGTAATTAAGTATTTTCTACGGAAGCTTGTCTACGTATAAGCTACCATCAGGTAAGCCACCGTTTTCTGTATCTGGTATTGCATACCTCAAAATGCTGTCGACTAAGCTGATTGAAAGGAAATGGTGGCCTTACTTATTAAAATAGGCAAGTATTTGACCCCAATCCCACCTGATGTTAAGCGGCGATGGAGTGTAAGCCGGAAAAACCTATTCACTCTTGCCTTAAAGGTCAAATCCATGATAAAACACACCGAAAGCCAAAGAATTCCTCTCGATGACAGGAGCAAATGAGTGGATTTCCTCCAAATTTTTCCTTTCACTAAGTTCTAGGGAAATAAACTCGGGGAATTTCCTTAAACACATCGTTCTCACGACCCATAAGCTATATCTCCGTTGACGCACGTGTTTTTTAACAAAACTATTACAATAGAATCTAAACGATTTTCAGAATCCGAATGCCTTATCTCTTTGTACAAGGGTTTATCTTTATCACTAGCGCCACCTAGCTAAACCTTCGCACGTGCAAACAGAAAAAGGTTTATCACCCCTGATAAAAGTAACAATACCGTTTAACAGACGTTAAAACAACCAGCTTTCAAAGATTATCCTTATTTAGTATAAATGGAAGATTAACTGTTACTTCTGTTGTTTCACCAAAAGTTGAAATACCTTGTATTATAATGAGATCTAATTTGTAGTTAGAGATATTTAAAGATAAGTAAGAAAGGAAAAAATAATTTCACTACGAATGTTACATAATATTCCAAATCAAAGTCGAAATGTTTTATTCGAATAGACTTAAAATAAGCATTATTAAACCGTCATATTTTTTTACTACCACCACAATGCTATTTCTACGGGAAATAATCCGGCAAGAAACCTCCGTAGTTGCTTTTTTCAATTATCAAAATACAATAATTTTCTATCAAAACTTACAATTTGTAAAACATAATAATTTAAGTTTTCCAATAATTTCATATAAACAATGTGCCAGATAAACAAATAAAAAAATCTTTAATCTTGAGTAATTACATAAATAAAATCAATAGGTAAATATTCCTTCAATTAATTCGTTTGAAGGTATAACTATAATAAATACTGTTCCGCTGATACGCGAATTAGAATTAAATGACACATGTAGGACAACATTTTAAATTTTTCAGTATGCACTTGCTCCACTTTTATCACTCAAGCATTGTATAATATGGTACCTAATATAGCATAATCAAGTATAATTTGATTCATGTGAGATATTTTCAGATATATTTAATTAAATTGTTGATAGGCAAATCATAATTGGATGTTTTTATCTGTTAGATTACAAGATCAAATTAATAAATGAAATAGGGTCTTATTGACCGACTTCAAAATATAGAGTCTCAATTCGATTGCATCTTACTTTTTCACGTTTGTTTTAACTCATTAACATTTAAAAATAACGACAGCGTGTTTGGCGTCCTTTGAGATGTTTTGAACTTTTATTTAAAATGTGTATAATTATTATCCTAGTTAAGAGAATAGTTCACTAAAAGCGATAAAAAAGACGCTAAAAAAGTGCATACAAAAGTATACCATAACGTATATTTATTAATTAAATTAGCTAAAAGGTTAGATTAGGACACCAGGTATATTTTTTTTTTTCGGGGCACACCCGCCACTCTGTCCCACCACTGCAACTCCTGTTTATCAGGATCAACAGTGGCGTCCTTTGATCGAATAATCAACGAATAATGCAGCTGTGCAGTGATGCACAGGCTGTGCCCGGACACCCTACCGGCTGTCTTGGGACCCGCAACGAACTTAATCAGAAGAAATAGGAGGTAGTAAGAAAGCGGTTTCAGACTTCCCTCCCAGCAAAGCGGAGACAGCAATTGAAATGGCCCAGAGGCCCAAAAATCTAAAGGGGAGACAGTCAGGAGACGCCTGACCGTCTAAACACCACGGTATGCCACTAACTAACAGGGGATAAATTAGATACTAACCTAAATCTTACACCAGTAATATTTTATTTTTTAAAGGCACGGAAGTTTCCCTTCGTTTTCACAAGATCTAGGTAATAAATAGGACTACACGCAGATACTTCAATCGAATTCAACATGATTAACCGTTCGTCATGCCAGAGACTACACTCCCACAAGATATGATGGGCAGTTTGCACACCAGGTATATATAAATATTTTAGAATCGGCACGAATCGACGAGGACTCTATACACTCAGTGTATCCACCGAATGTCTTTGCGAAATTTATTGCAACACGATAGTTAGTGTCGCATCAGTTGCAATCAAAAAATCTGTGTCGGTGTGAACAGTAAAAAAATTTCTGACATTTATGTCGCAATTTCCAATTCTAAACTTTACCCATGGCACTAAAAGAAACAAACCTCCTATCTCACGTAGTTATTCCAAGGGAATAGGACAAATGAAATAATACCTAGTTATGTACTTAGGTAGTCCTACGTGCAAACAGCTTGGCCTGGATCGAAGCGCCGACCAATGTCGCAAGATTAATCTAACTATAGTTGCTCGTAACCGCCCTAGCTCGTAGTGACACCATGAATTAACAACAAAAGCAGGCTATGGCTTTTACAATTAAAATGGTTAGTTAGAGGACGAGGTAGCTCAGTTTGTTACATGCTTTGGTTAACCGACCGACCCGACCCGAATCTTGGGTTACCGTAAGTTGTAGCAGCCATGTTCCTCATTGATAATATGATGAATGTGATGCTAACTAATGTATTAAATTATAGGAAACTAAATGTATTGTAATTAATTAATTAATTACCAGCCAGTTTCTCCATTACCAATACTTAGCTTAAACGTTAACATTCATAAATACCTATATTCTTTCTTTAAAGTACACATTTTAAGTTTATCTGAAAAATATTTTTACTTTGACATTGAAATGCGCGGCGCACGTGTTGGCTAGTTACTTGTACAAAAAGTCCATAAAATTCAAGGAATCATGGTTTCAGTATTCACCTAGGAACTTTACACCTACTCCTTCCTACAGCGGCAGGAAGTGAAGTCATCGACCAAATTCAACTGAACAACACTTATCAATTTCATCTACATACTCCATACGTAATCACTTAATAAATTGACCATTTGCGATATCGCGAGATATTTAAAAAGAGTTATTGAATGTATCGTTGCCTTTTGCTTAATTTAGAAATTATAATGAAAAAAAAATGAAACGACCAAAGCGTAAAATTTTGCACGATCTTTAAAAAGTTATTTATAAATCTACTTGTTGGAAAGCTAAATATCACTATCTCATCTCAATCGTCATTACCTACCTGGAGATTTAAAATTCAATAGTCAGGTTGAAACCAATTTAAATCATTTCCAAATCGGAATACGTAAAAATCTATGAACACTGGATGCAAAAAGGTGGAAACATTTACAAAAAAAACAGGCAAGCAAAATAACCTAAAAACCTATCAAAATAAGAGGGTCATCTGACAGTGGACGTCACTTTTGCGCGGGAAACGTCTCAATTGCCGTAAGCAGGATGCAGATGATTTACCTACGCAAGACCTACAAATGAATCACGAGTTCCTTAGCTTTTTGGCATGAATTCATCTAATTTGTTTCAACTTCTAAGAACTTTGTAGGCTAGGCCCTTTTAAAATTGACACAAATTTTTTCGTCATCCTTTTTAATAGGTTGGTAGGTTATTGTTTTTGAAATTCTCCCGATTTTTTTAAATAGGTAACACAGAGAGATAAGAGATAATGTTATAATAACGCAAAATTGGGAACTAATATTTTTGCCGTTATCACTTTTCATTACGTGAACCGTTCGCCAGTTTGCCCATGCTTAAAAAAAATCTACAGAAGAATGTGTATCTGAAGCTGAGCACATAATTCTTAAATAAGTGCTTGTATCTTGTAAAATTTTTAGGGCTCTGTAACCAAAGGGTAAAAACGGGAACCCTATTTCTAAGTGTCCGCTGCCCGTCTGTCTGTCAGTGGGTTGTATCTCATGAACCATAACAGCTAGGCTCTCGAAATTTTCAGAGGATCTCTGTTTCTGTTGCCGCTATGTCAAACTAATAACATAAAAATATTAAAAGATAAACGGGGCTCCCATACTGGAAACGTGATTTCATAGACCTTTTTTGCTTACTATTGTATCTTTTACGAAATTATCTAACATGTACATTTAATAATATAAATAGCACGGAACCCATCGTGTCCGAGTCCGATTCACGCTTGTTTTTTTTTCTTGAGACCAAAGTAAGGCGGATGAAGTCGCGGAAAGAAGCTGATACACTTCTATATGGATGTAAATGTCCATTGATTTCGTCTTCTAAAATCACTTAACAAATATCGAGTGTATTATAAAAGCTTGTGACATCAACGCTCCTTGTGGCGCGCCCACACAACGCCAAAACTAAATAATCTCTAATTTACCAAAACCAATAGTCGTATTCTTTAATTCTTAAACACTATTACTAATACTAAACGGCCCTAGTCTAGTAGAGTATCGGTAGAATTTGTCAAAGTTTGAATCCTTGCTGTAGCAGATATGATATGATGAAGACGAATATTTGCTCCGAGGTGTTGGTCTTGAATGTATTTGTTCGGGTTGTTTTCTGCCACTCCTGTGCCTATTTTATAAGTAATACATAATAACCACATCACGACACACACATTAACTCAGCCCTGTAGTAAGATTAAATAATCTTGTGTCGCAGGTGCTAAGCAACGATATGGTATAAACTACATAGATAAGAGTACTACATCCAAGATCGGTAAGCGAAAAAATGCGTCTTGCAAACAACACAAAGTTCTGCCTTCGCCGGGATTCGAACCCGGAACCTCTACGCAGCCGTCTGTTTACACCACCAAGGCGATGAATAATTGTATGGATTTTGTTCAAAAGAAGGTGGGGTTAAAAAAGGTTATCTCATGTTAAATGAAAGTTTATTTCTGTACTCGAATTTTTTAAAATATAAGACAATAGATGTCTATAAATATCTTTATTGTTGTTTACTAATATCCAAGCATTGTTCTAACACGCTTACCATTAATATCATGAAAATAATGGATACAGAAAGATTGCCTATTTTTGCTTATATTTAATAGTCGTTTTGCATTCGATATCCGAGGAATAGTGGTGGCAAACAAGCGTACAACCCGCCTGATGGTAAGCAGTCACCGTAGCCTGGACGTGTGCAATACCAGGGGCATCACGCACGCATCGCCGAATCTGAAGAACCCCCTGATGTACTCGTAGGTAGTATCTGGAAAAAACCATGAAAGAACTCAACGAGTCATGACAATTTCTTAAAGACAAAATGTAGCATGTCATGTCATTATTTTATGTGACAAAATATAGCGTACGTCATATGTCAACCCTTACAACCGTTATAAATATAGGTGTATCTTTCAAAATTGATTGAATAGTTAAACTTACTTATTTATTCACTGTAGATTTTGGTCAAATGCTAGTGAATTTACTATGTTGTCATAAATGCCAATCCTCGTATGTTTTTTTGAGGGAAGTTTTAATATAGTTGTTTGGCCAAGGGTTGTTCCGTTTAATGATACGAGAAGAATGTGTGAGAGCTAATGTCATTTATAAGGGTTTTCCAAATGAGCCTGTTTCGGCGGCTTAACAAATTATAATCCAGTCCGTCTAAGCAATTAACATTCGAAAAACAAGTAGTTTTAGACTAATTCTAATAATGTGAATAATTCCATATTTTTCAAATACAAAACGATAACGTATTCACAGTTAAAAATTCTAAATACCTATTTAGTTTTCCGCCATTTTATTTTTCATTTAAAACGATGAATGCTGTTGCGCAAGCAATTAGGGCTACACACACGCAGGTAGGTTCATAGAAATTTTAACTTTCGTATTTTCTGTTTGACGTTGTTCTTTTTAAATTAAACAATCAATCAGACAGTCAAATCTGAGACCTTACAGATGACCACAGTGAAAGAAAATTGAGAATGAGTGTGCATGTAAGATTGCCAGAACTACAACGACATTGATAACTTGTCGCAAATATCTTTTGACTAAAGTAACCTACGTATTCATAATCTTTATAAAAAAGGTACCACAACCTATAGATTATAGTTTTACTTAGGAAAATTTGATACAATTTGCGAAAACCAAAAAGGCTTAATGACTCAAGAATCGAACCAGATTTCGATTTTTAAATTTGATTTTTGCACATTTGTGTACACATACAGCATTCTTTATTGTAGCTCCATATTTAAAGTAATTTCTCGTTCCAAACTAGAACTAACAATTTGCTAATTAAATTGTATCGTATATCTCGACTAGCTAGATAAAATCCTAAAGTTTGACCGAAAGATTACATGTTTGGCTAAATTCAAAGCTTAGTTAAATTACACGTTCGTAATGAGTAGATTTTGATTCGAGTTCCTTCCGACACAGAATAGCGAACAATGAAGCGCCTTCCCACGATTTTAACTGCACAAAGATCTCAGTAACTTTAAAGATATCTACGTACACCTCTTACCTCTGACATTTCTAGAGAAATTATTTTTATTGAAAATTTAATGGTGGCTTGTCATAGCGGTAAAATGAGCGAAAGTTAAAGGACTTTAAAGATACAGCCGAGATTGTTGTCTATAACTAGTCGTTATTTTTATATCACTAAGATGGCAAACAAGCATACGGCCTGCCTGTTAATAAGCTATTAGCGTATGGACACTTGCAATACTAAAGGCATCACGCAAGCGTTGCCGACCCTATAAGAACCTTTTAACACCTTTTTAAAGAACCCCATACTGTAGTCACTTGAGAAAAACATACCATAGAGTTCATTCCACAGCCTAAGCTTTTTCTCGTTGCCAAAAAACTCGCCGGCTGAATATTTGAGTGAGTTAATTTGTTTAACATCGAAGCCTGACACTGGCTGCGCATTCTATCGATTAACCCATTAAACGCCCACTTGCTCTTAAAATATTCAATGAAACGAGAAAAGCAATAAAAACCTTATCGATCATCGGAAATCTTGTAGGTATGCAGAACGGCTAAAGCGAAAATTAAAGATTTTCGCGCCACTGCACAAGATTCAATTTCCGAACAGCCAATTTACACAGGCATAGAAAACTTTGTACACTTGCAGGCAATCGAGATGAGTCGATAATGTGCGTTCAATGATGCTTCATGAGACAATGATGTGATGAAAAGCAGGTGACACGTGCGCGTTCGGACTTTTTTGTCTTTGGCCCACCCCCGAGCAATGCAACTGGTTTTACTTGAAAACTGAAGGATAAAGAATAAATTGCGATTTTGAGACTGGCCAGTATCTCTCAGATACCTACTTTAATATATCTATCATGTTAGGAAAATTTGATACTAAGCTATTTATATCCAAGTATCTAATCTACTTAACGTTGATCTGAGATTGGTACCAAACTTTTCTTAGAAACTCTTTTATATTTTTTTAAATAATCAAAACTCTTCCTTAGGGCTTTGCTGTGGTCTTTAGATAATATCTGTAAAAATAAATGAATTCAAGTAAACGGCATTCAAGCCAGCTTAATCTATGACATTGGGTAGATGTTTTGTTGCGCGCACGCACCGCGCACGGAGCACGTGCCGCCATCTGTCGCGGATGAACCACTCGACAGGAAGATGGGCTTCCATAACGCTGACAAGTCAAAAAGCTGGCCCACAGGTGCATTACCTATAATACCTACTGAGTATAAAGAACTACCGACCATAAACTGTCATTCCAATCTACAAACATCGCTTGACAGCAGAAAAACTAATGATAGGCTCCAAACCGCATTAGGTATGATTTAATAACACAACACAGCCTACTAGCGCGTGAGACAAACCAGTCAGACATAACAGACAAAGCACCTTGAATGCGTCTGCCATGAGAAGTATTAGCAGACCATACTTGAGTCGAAGATTTTGCGAAGCACAGTAACGACAAGTGGGCAGGGCATGTAGGCACGATAATTGGTCGGCATGGCCCGGCAATGCCCGATGACCATTCTTGTATGAGCGTGGGTGCGCGACACTGCGTCTCAACATAAACCAGACACAAAGACACCTCAATCACCGTTCATATTCCCCTCGGGCCCTGGGTATTGAACCAATAAAAGCACCGAGGTAGCTCAGCTTACGATGGTGGTGTGCACCTCCAATAGTTGTCTTTGAAGCGATTGTTTTGCCTTGAATTGATGTGTTGATTCACAGCGTTTTGCTGTTGCTGCTTGCTTGCTTGCCTACTACTTTCGCTTCATCTCAGACCGACTACAGCTTCAGACGTTTTCTTACTTATTTACGTTTTGTTACATTTGTAATGTTATAGCTAACGGTATCGAAGTTAGTCGCATTTTCCTGTACTTGAAACTAGTTTGCTGAGCTCTACCTACCTACTGCATACACATACATAACCGATACCAGATTATCAACCACATTCGCAACGCAACTCAACTTACAATCCCCGTGCGTTACACTCATGTTTGAAAACAAGTAATAGATAGGTGCATAATACAAAATAAAACAGGAATGAGGTAAAACTATATCTGTAAGCTAATAGTAAGCCCGAAAAGGGGATAAATGGTTTAAAAAGTGCGTCTATTTAGGTGGAATGTACATCGGGAACACGTAGCTATTCCGGGCAGGCTGGTTTTCGGGGAATGTCAACAAACGAAGATCTTTCATTGAACTCTCGTCGCCGCCGGTGGTAGACCGGTCCGGCCGACTATTCATAAAAATATACGCTCCCAAGCTCAATGGGCTCGACTCGCTGTGAACAATGTTTGCGCCGTTTTTATAACACCTTCTCTAAAACTAAATCTAATAGAATCACGTACTGATTTTTTTTTACTTAGAAAATTTTACGTGATTTCGTAAAAACTTCGCTTAGCGGTGTTCGGTAAAGGAAATGTTTAAATTGTTTGACGAACTAGCGAATACCTGCATGTTTGCTCATTTTCATTCAATATTTCATTTATTGCTTAACAATAAGAAATATTTACAATATGAACGATATAACGTAGGTGAATTATTCGATCGTAGGAAGTTGGTTAGATAAGTGTGTTACCTTTGCTATCAGCTTTGGTGTCCTACTTAATCAGGAAACGAAAAAACTTTGTTTACCTAAATGAAAAAAAACGTTACGAGTATGTCAAAGACATTCGCTAGATTCAACTTCATTACAACGTACCTAAAAAAAATTTTACTCCTTAAAATTATGTTTTTAGATCAACTTGCACAAGGTTACGAAAATAATGATAAATATCGTGTGGGCACATTCGCACTAGTTACGTACGATGTCTTTTCATTCATTGCACAACTAAATTGATACTTACGAACACACATACATGACTAACTTAGAGGTTACTTACCTGCTACAGCTCTTTAAGTAATTAAAGCCGTTTATGTTCCTAGTATTGCTTTATGATAATCCAGGATATTATTCATTCAAATATTTTTTTTTGAGATTAAGTAAAATTAGGCAAGACTTGTAAAAACGTTTAACATTTAAAAGATCAAAAGATTGTTGTTTGAAAAAGGAACTTGTTTTATTATTTTCTTTTGCCTTTAAATTTTGGGAGTCAAGAAATTAAAAAAAAAACTTAATAAAGGATTTAGTTTCGTATAATTTTCTTTTAACAAATATGATCAATAGAAAACTGTATAATTAACAATGTAGCATCAATCCAGATACTATTATCATTAGAGTTGTAGGCAATATATTACATATACTTTGGAATGTAACAATCTCAAATGCATCTTGAATGTGGACATTTCACCAACTAACAATGCAGCAGTATTACTGGGACTCGGTTGATTGATACAACACATTGTATGTCAAGCATATTAAACACCAAGCCGTGGCATAATAAGTTCTACATTAAAACAAGGATCAACCAACAAGTCCCCAAACACATAAACAACCATGTTTGTCACAATTATTACAAATTTTGCATTTTTTTTTTCATTTTCAAAAACAGCAAAAGCCTTCTACTTCAGAATAGTAACAATTTACAAATTTTTATATATAATTTTATAATTTATTATTATGGAAATAATGATTTTATTTTTTCTTACACAAAAATAATAAGACATAATTAAAATTAATTTGAAGTGGAGAGCTTCCGCTGTTTACGAAAGTTTTACAGACACCATCCAATGTAAGTTCCGGTAGATTTGTTAACAAGACTATACAGAGATTCATAATGAGATTATATAATGGGAATACAATTGATAGTGGACCATGCTGAGACATGAAGTGAATTGCAACCATTAAGTTAGGCAACATGGATGCTGATCATTAACTAAATAAAGCAGTCAATAAATAAACAATCATAAATATCTAATAAATACCTAGTTGGGCTATATTTACAGAAAGCCTAATCATCAGGGCACATACTCAGCCTTTAAACATATAATACAGTTCTATCCCGACGGGATAACAGGTGTAAAGTAAAGTAAAGCTGCTGGCTTAAGACTCATTTTACAAAATAATACTGACACCAGTAAAATATTCTACGTGCTGATGGAATGTGCGGGCTCCAGCCCAAAACGGCACAATAGGAACCATTGGAGCTACTCTCTGCCACATCCAATTTCATCACAATTCTATCCTCATAGAATGAAATACTAATTAATACAATTAACATTGATTCACAATAATCCGAGCAGGCAGGAGCATGTAGACATGCTGCTCTCTTGCTCCACCGCATTTGTTACATTAACCAACAATAACATCTGTATGGGGCTTACATACACCCCTGGCTGCCATATACCAAGATACAGCAACAACAACAGTATAACAGAACTACTGAAGCAAGTAGCATGAGGTACAGTCCTCCGTCTCACATCCCATATAGTTATCATCCACCCATCAACACCTCCAGACTGAAATTTTATGAAGACAGAACGGCACATCAAAACTATGCATCCAAGATCTGGTATATACAAAAGAAATTCCTTCAAATAAATTATAGGCTTCATAAAATAATTATCACATAAATTTTCCTTAACACCTTCCGTTCACTCTGCATAACTTAACACATAACTATCTATATGTACACAGTAGTAGTCTCTGGTGGGCACCGAGCACTGGGCACTAGTGGGGCAGTGCCACGAGCTGCACGCGGCCACGCTCGGCCAGCACGGGCGGCGCCTTGTGAGGCCCGCGCCGGTGCAGGCGCACCCACGCGCCGAAGCAGACTAGAAGCGCCAGGAACACCGCCACCGTGGCGCCGCCCGCGATGGACGCCGTCTCCATCATCAGCTGCCGGCTCGTAAGCACGTACGAGTCGTCCAGGTCCTTGAACTCGCAGCGCTGGCCCACGAACCCGCTGCGGCACTCGCAGTTGTAGATGGGGCTGTCCGCGATCACCACCGTAAAGCAGGCCCCACCGTTGAGGCAGTAGTACTCCGAGTAGTCCGGCTCACACTTGAACGTGGGGAAGGTGACGTTGAGGTGCGGCTGCGGCTGCGGGCGCTGCGGCCGCGCCGGGCGCGCGGGCCGCTTGCTGATGGAGCTGGAGCAGGCGCCCGCCAGCGCCCAGGCCGCAGACACCACGGCCCACCACACTACCAACGACTGCATCTCGCGATCCCCTCACGCCGACACGCTGACACACGCGCGCACGATTTTGACATTGGACGGTGACTTATACGAAATCCGAGAGGCGATGACATGACCGCTTTCGAATTTCGAACCCTTCGCTCGCATCCGCGTCGGCGGCGGTCCGCCGAGACATGTTTGATGTTTCCTGTGTAACTTTTTTTACGTCGCTCGACGATCACTCGCTCATGACGGAGGCGCGGTTTCTACAGTGAGCGCCCGAGATATCGCATCGATACCTCTGCTAGCATGTCGAAAATGAAACACAGATATCCGCTGGACACTTTAAAGTTCGTGGTTTGTGATTATTCACGGAGCACATACACAATGTCCCGTTCGAAATGGTATACACAAAATGGAGCTGTCCGTAACACACTGCTCTAGCGAGTTGTCTATGCGCGACTGACGGACGGACGGAGAGGGAGGGCGTCTACTGCGTCCGCCATCTGCCGACGAGAATTGAATGACGGTGAACTCCGTGTTGTATGTGTGTGCAATTCGTATTCGTGCACGGGAAATTACACTCGTATGCGTCATACACATTATTGTGTGGGTTAACCTTTTTTTCTTTTTGTATGGGATTACGAACAAGTATTGGCTTCTTTTCAGCCTCCAAGCCGTCGTCGGTTTCTGGACCTATAATCATGTCTCGAGCCCTTAAAATTATTGGATCACATTTTTCAACATGTTAAGCATAACTTGTTTGAAGATTTCTACTTGTTTGTTCCATAATAGCTTTAGATTATAAAAAAGTTGTAGCAAAGATTACTTCTAGTAATAAGTATTTACTTAAATCATTTTCTATTATAATTAACAGCCATAAAAAATACAGTACTAAATAAAATATTAAAACTGCAACAACCATAACACTTTTGGCTAAAAGTTATGATTAAAATCAAATTATGAATCATAATTTTTTACGAGTGATTGAAGAGTTTCGAAGAACCAAAGCCATTTCACTTAATACAACTCAATCAGGTTTCGAACTGTCATTGTCAGTCAGTCAATGATAGGCCATTTAAAAGTCAGTCTACGGTAAAATGCGAATATTATGAAAATATAGTTGTATATTGTTTGGAAAAATTGTTTCAAAGTTAAATGTTTTCTTTTAAAATATTTTATTATGTCTGAATCTTCTAAATCAAAGTCTTCTCTAAATCTAAACCCGGCACCGACGTTACAATGTAAAGATCTCCATGAATATTTGAAAAGTCGGTCTCCACAGTTTTTGGAGACATTATACAACTATCCGACGATATGTTTAGCTGTTTACCGGTAAGCTTCATTAGTTTTTAGTTTAACATAACTTTAGTCGTTCAAATTTATGTAATCATAAAAATGTTTAGGTTATGTTTTTTGTAAACAATGTATTTCTTATAGAAGAATGAAATGTTTCAGGGAGTTGCCGGAGCTGGCTCGACACTTTGTGATCAGGCTGTTGTTTGTGGAGCAGCCGGTGCCACAGGCGGTGGTAGCATCCTGGGTGTCTCAAGCACATGCCAAGTAATCATTGTTATAAACTTTATCCTGAAACTACCATTTAATTAAGTCCTACAGTCTATCGTACCTCTAATGTTAAAGGTGAGTCAGCTCTCATCACTTTGATTTAATAACAGGAGCAAGCAAATGCTACGTGATTTTTTTAAAGGTAATTTAGGAGTTACTATTACATTTTTGATCAAAAGTGTAGTTTCTGAACATTTTACTCACTGTCTCTGTAGTGAAGCTGAATCATCACAAAAAAAATTATCTTGGAAGATGTGGTAGTTCAGTTTATTTTGTGTCTAGATCAACTGATGGGCCTGACCCAACAGGTTGAGGGTTTGAGTTTCGGATTAGCATATGCTGTAGCAGCAATGTTCCTCATATGCCTGAATAGTGGCAACAGATTCGCAACCTGACACAATGGGATTCAACATAACATCCGAAATGTGGTGTTTAACACCTCAGCCTATCCCTCTCTAGGGATTAAATATGGTGTGACTTTATGTACACATTTGTTATCTATTTGTATGTAACTTTACACTACTTACTTTTTTTTTTTTTTTTGCTTTACAGAGAACAGTTAAAGGCGAGTGAGTCTCTATCGGAGCTGTCAGTGTGGCAGGAGGCGCCTATACCAGGCGGGCTACCAGGGTGGATGCTGTCACAGTCCTTCAAGAAAAACCTGAAAGTAGCACTACTTGGAGGGTAATGGTTTTTGAATATTAAAAGTAAATTAACTATAATTTCAGATTGACAAATGCTTGCTTATTTGAAATTATTGCCAGCCTGGAAGTCCAGCATTAGAAATTAAGTGAACAAGTCATATTAGGTGTCTGCTTTAAAAAAAAACATAAGCAATATTTGCAGTACCTATTTTGAATATACTCCTTTTAAATTTTGTCCGGAATTTAGGTCTTATATGATCAAACTTTCCACAGTGATGAGTTAATTTGATGAGGTTTTGCAGCATTTGTAATAATAATAATAACCACATCGAAACAAACACATTGATTCAGCCCAGCTCTAGGATATAATCAATAATCTAGCCACTAAGCAACAATATGGTTATAATAGATAAGAATTCAACATCCAAGAATGGTAAGTGAAACAATGCATCTTGCAAATTATATAAAGTCCCGCCGTCACTGGGATTCGAACCCGGAACCTCTTGCATAGTAGTTGCCTGTTCACCCCACTGCACCACCGAGGTCATCAAAGTCGAGCCGAGTCGTTGTCTAATACTAATAGGCTGGCTATGCTCTTGCATAAGAAGAGAGAAATTAATTTGATTTTGCCTTGGAAATAGTATTTAATATTGTTGTTTGATATATTTTATCTAAACACTAGGCTGATTCTAATGTGTGTGCTATAATGTGGACATTATTAATTGCAGTGGCCGACCCTGGTCCATGTCCTCATCTTTAGAACCCGATGGTAAAGCTCGGGACGTTTCATTCCTGGACCAGTATGCTAACTCTCGCTGGGAGTGCGTGCTGCACTATATGGTGGGCTCCCAGCACACGGACGGCATCAGCGCTGATGCTGTCAGGATCCTGCTGCATGCCGGGCTCATGACTAGGTGGGTGTTAGGGTTTATTTGGATTAATTAGTGAAGGTGAATATGTATAACCAAGATTCAAGGGTGAGGTATTACTTAATAATAAAATATCTTGGAATAATTTACAAAAGCAAGTAAATAGCACAGGTTTATCTTTTAGACAGTTGAAGTGCAAAGGTTGCAAAGAAGACCTGCGGTAAAAATGAACTTCGAAATATGTCTAGGTGTTCATGCTCATTGAAATGTCTGTGCTTACGGTGCCGTAGCGTTAGGGTGCCGGGTCGCCCACCTCCCTCTAATATGCTTGAGGAGGACGATGGCTGAAATCCACGTCATACTCGTGATAGGGTCCTGTTTGTCTGGACTGGCTCACTTTACTATATACACTTTCTAATTAAATCTTTTTCGATCGCATATTTCACAAGTAACATTCATTGCATCCTTATAAATATCTATTTTTATTTTAGAATATAGTCTTAGTCATCGACTGAAAACTGTATTTTATTTCCAAATTGTAATGTAAATTAATTGATCGTACCTAATTATAAAAAGCAACTACGGAGGTTTCTTGCCGGATTCTTCCACGTAGAGATAGCGTTTCGAACTGGTTGTAGTATAAAAAGTTGACGATTTAAAAGCACTTATTTTAAGTCTATTTAAATAAAAAATATTTTTTAATTTGACTTTGAATATACTAATCTTACCATCTTTACCCGACTATGGCGAAACCTAAAGGAAGGGTAATGTTTTTAGGAGGTCATGTAGATATGTATGTATGTATGTTCCACCCTAGTGCCTAAACTACTGGACTGATTCAAATAAATGAGGTGTCGATAGATTCGTAGTAACGGGCCAGGTAAAAACTTTATCAACATTTTATACTAAGTTAAATCTCAGAAAAAAAATAAACTGAGATAATCATCACATGTTTTCTATCAAAAAAACGGTCTTGGCGAAGACATTTCAGTTTCGGAATCAGGAATTCGAAATATGAAAAAATATTAAATAAAAATAAAGTTTAGAGATGTGGTCGCATTCGCTGTATCATTAGCATATCTGTTTAATCCAGGCACGCGTATAATCACAGTGGGCGCGACCACGGCTCTACCTTGACCATTTTTGTACCTATGCATTTCTATCTGAATTATTTTCTTGTTTCGCCCTTTTAAGATCCCTTTATTGACGTTACCGGGTTACAGTTTTTCAATGTTATTTTTTGCATAAGAAGATAATAATTCGTTACTATAGAAACTAACCTCTAGAATGGTCTAGATTTTTCTTATCCAGTGTTATTTGTCACACAGGGATGCGGACGACGGATCCGCCGTCATAACTCGTGCTGGTTTTCAATTCCTCTTACTGAGCACGCCCAAACAGGTAAATGATTATATTTTAAGCTATAAATCTATTTTAATTCATATCCTCTGTACCTCTATTGCGATGGAAGTTACGGTTTCTAATCGAAAATACAAATATATCTACAATCCACATACATAATTTAATCCCCTCTAAATTAAAAAAAAAAACAATAACCACATCACGACACACACATTGACTCAGCCCTGCAGTAAGTATCGTAAGAACTTGTGTCACAGGAAATAAGCAACGATATGGTATATACTACATAGATAAGAATACAACATCCAAGACCGGTAAGCGAAACTATGCGTCTTGCAAATAACACAAAATCCCGCCCCCGCCGGGATTCGAACCCGGAACCTCTAGCGTAGCAGTCGGCTGTTTACACCACTGCGCCACCGAGGTCGTCAAAATTGCATTTTGGCTACAAAAAAATCGTGAAAAAATATAACAGACAATATTTTTGGCATATATTTTATATTAGCTGTTACTAACTATGTAAACAAAAATGTATGTCAATATACATTAATATTTTCTATAAATTTATTTCCCCCATTATGTGGTATATATACTTACTTGTGTGCTCTACACACTTATTATAATTGAGTTTTAGTAACAACGATAACCATATCACGACACACACAGTGACTCAGCCCTACACTAGAATTTTAGATTCTTGTGTCGCGGGCACTAAGCAACGATATGGCTAAACTACACAGCTAAGAATACAATATCGAAACCCGGTAAGCGAAACAATTTAACGACCTCGGTGGCGCAGTGGAGTAAACAGCCGACTACTACGCTAAAGGTTTCGGTTTCGTATCCCGGCGGGGGCGGGTCTTTGTGTTGTTTACAAGACGCATTGTTTCGCTTGTCGATCTTGGATGTTGTATTCTTATCTATGTATTATATACCATATCGTTGCTTAGTGCCTGCGATACAAGTTCTTACGACACTTAGTGCAGGGCTGAGTCAATGTGTGTGTCGTGATGTGGTTATTAATTCGTCCTGCAAACAAAAAAGTTCCTTCCCCGCTGGGATTCGAACCCGTGACCGTAACATAGGTCATGAAACATCACAGAGGTCGTGAAAGTTTTTGTGTAATTTTTGTATATATATGGTGTGGGTATTATGATAAATATATATTAAATACAGGTATGGTTGTTTCTCCAACATTACCTCGCGACGGCGGCGCGTCGTTCGCTGTCCGCAGCCGATTGCCTCGCGTTCCTGTATCAACTCAGCTTCAGTACACTAGGAAAGGTAACATTTCTTTTTTCGGGGCACACCCGCCATTCTGTCCCACCACTGCAACTCCTGTTCACCAGGATCAACAGTGACGTCCTTTGATCGAATAATCAACGAATAATGCAGCTGTGCAATGACGCACAGGCTGTGCCCGGACACCCTACCGGCTGTCTTGGGACCCGCAACGAACTTAATCGGAAGAAATAGGAGGTAGTAAAAAAGCGGTTTCAGACTTCCCTCCCAGCAAAGCGGAGACAGCAATCGAAATGGCCCAGAAGCCAAAAACTAAGGCCGGAGATAGGAAAGGTAACATATATATAGTAGATATATAACGGATGTCCGGAAACTTTTTGGCATCCGGATATCCGGCCGTTATTTTACTGGATACCAAAAAGTAACCCGATATCCGGCCGGATACCGGATTTATAAAAACCATTGTGATTGCCTAAAATTATCTTTTTTCTATATTATTAAATAAGATTAAAATTGATTTTTATTATGACAGCTTCTTTTTAAAGGTGAAAAAGCAACAAACAATTAGTAGTAGTACCTTTGAATATGACATATAGTCGGTGATAGTGCAGTCCCGCGTAACTAACATTGGTAGATGCCGCGTAACTATATACAATTGTGAAATCGCTAATAATGAGAATCGTTAGTTAATTCGTTTATGCTACTCCAGTAAAAAAGTATTAAGTTTGTATTTACGCAGTTTTGTCTATTCAAATTAACTTTATCTAGGTAACTTAATATAAAAGTAGGTAATAATGTTTTTAAACTAAAAAAAAAACATTCGAATACCGGTTCGGAAAATTTAAGTCGGGGAAGATACCGGTAAGAAACCCCAGATTCTGTGATTTGTTTGTCTTTTTATAATACACACAGTCAGTATTACATCTTACTGTCTACGGTGAGAGAGATGTACAGCTCTAGCCATTTCATTTCATTTATTAATATCATCTTACAAGCTAACAGATAAAACATCCAAAGAGCTTACAAGATTTATTTACCTATTAACAATGTTCCAATTAGGATTAAATATGAAATATGAGCTGATTGATTTATTGAATTACGTACCATCCAGTAACGTACATGCTACTCACGTGTAACAATTTTTCATGTCTACATGCATGAATCCACTGTCATGTTGTTAGTTGATGGTTAGCTGCTGTTAGTAATACTGTTAGTTGCTGGTTAGCTGCTGTTAGTTATACTGTTAGTTTCTGGTTAGCTGCTGTTAGTTATACTGTTAGTTGCTGGTTAGCTGCTGTTAGTAATACTGTTAGTTGCTGGTTAGCTGCTGTTAGTAATACTGTTAGTTTCTGGTTAGCTGCTGTTAGTTATACTGTTAGTTGCTGGTTAGCTGCTGTTAGTTATACTGTTAGTTGCTGGTTAGCTGCTGTTAGTAATACTGTTAGTTGCTGGTTAGCTGCTGTTAGTTATACTGTTAGTTTCTGTTTAGCTTCTATAAGTTACACTGTTAGTTGGTGGTTAGCTGCTGTTAGTTGCTGTAAGTTTTACGTGGGATTGCACCGTTACCGACGAAATTATAACCAAAATTAACTGAAAAAACTAAATTAATTTCAAGCAAGTTAACATTTTCAAACATTACTTTAGATTATGTAGTATGCTTGTATTTTAGGATTACAGTACTGAAGGTATGAGCAACAACATGCTCGTGTTTCTGCAGCATCTCAGGGAGTTTGGACTTGTTTATCAGAGAAAGGTAAGTTATTTAACGGTAAAACATGAACTCCATAACAATTTTTTTTAACTCTTTCTCTCGTGTTTTTTACTGAACTATGAAAAAAATCACTGTATTAACCATGGGGCGTCACTTCCTCCCCCCCCCCCCTTAGATATAATTAATGGTACATACAGTTCAAAGATTGTACTAAACTTCTAAAATTATTCTAAATATAAATATTTCAACTACAATCCATACATTATTATATTATTAACAGTATATATATGTCGACTGCCCCCTCTAGTCCATTCGCTGTATTTTTTAATTTCCTTATCGTAATTAATACTGTATTTTTTTGGTTCACCAGCGCAAAGCGGGCCGTTTCTACCCTACCCGTTTAGCCCTCAACATAACCTGCGTCCGCGGCTCCCCTCGGCCCGGGCCTGCGATGTCAGCACCGGAGTCCGGGTCTTCAGGGTCGGGCGGTGGTGGTGGTTATATAGTTGTGGAGACTAACTACAGGGTGTATGCTTACACTCAAACTGCACTGCAAGTTGCTCTACTTGGACTTTTTACTGAACTGGTTTACAGGTAAGGTTGTTTTATTGATAATTATTCTTAACAAATGATAATTTTCTTGTGGAGGTTTTCATTGTGAAGTGTATGTTAGTTTTCACTTTTATTTAAATATTAATTTAAGTTTTTTGATTGTTACAACAAGACAGTTGTTTTTAGGGTTCCATACCCAGAGGGTGAAAACAGGACACTGTTTCTGAGACTCAGCTGTCCGCCCGTCCGTCCGTCCATCTGTCAGCGGGCTGTATCTCATGTACCATCATAGCTAGACTCAAAGTTTCAGAAAATGTCTGAGCTCCCATACAAGGGACGTGATTCTTTCGATATTTTCTGTTTGTTCTTGTTTCTTTTACGAAATTATCTATAATTTACATAATGTTTAAGCTTATAAGATTGTACGGAACCCACCATGTGCGAGTCCGACTCACACTTGACCGTTTTTTTTAATTTATCTATTACATTTTTCAAGAACAATACTTTAGATAAATCTCTAGTTTCGTCTATCAAGATCACCACACAGTCATGCTTTTTGAATCCGAGACCCAAACATTAAGGTAATATTTCGTATTAAAACAGTTTTCTTGCACCAGGTTCCCCAACATGGTGGTAGGAGTTCTAACGAGAGAATCAGTTCGCGCCGCCCTCAGGGGAGGGATCACCGCTGAACAAATCATACATTATTTAGACCAACATTCACATCCACAGGTGAGATATCTAATTTAATTAGTACCCTATACTTACTACATTCGTGTTAAATTCTCGTGTCTGGTGATGCTATAAATCATCAGTGGACATGACATGACTTTCCAAAAACTTATTTAAAATTGAAATTGAATTTTGTTACTCATCCCATACCTTTTCATAGTAATTAATAAATGATTATTAATATTATATATAATAAATGATTGAATTGATGTGATAAAAAATATAGATTTTCTAAAATACAGTGTCTTCATCGAAATCAATAAAATCCTAAAATATTATTTTATTAATGTTTTTTTTTTAATTAATTAATTTATTATTATTATTATAACACGGGAGATCACGATTATAGGTTCAATAAGAATTAATACTGGTATTATTAATAATGGTACACACTATTCAATAAATAATATATAAATATAATACTACAACCCCATAGTACGTATGTGCCGCACTTATAATGCGGTCTCAAAATGAAATGGAAAATTGGACAGATTTTATAAAAAAAACACATTTAAGTCTGAAATTAAGAATAACAACTTAAAAATTAAATAATAACATACGCTTTTTACATTAACAACCATGCAGCTGTTCCATTAGTAACTTAATTATGTGGTGTATACATGTTATTGGAATACAATTTAGTCATTAGTAATGTTTGTACTTAAACCTATTGATAAATTGTTTTGTATTCTGTTTGTATACCAAATAAATAAAAAGTCTAACCATTTTCATGAGAGTAATTACTTGTTTGAAGATGTTGAAATCCGAGACGGGCGGCATACGTTCGTCGTCAGTGCTGCCACCTACAGTCGTGGACCAAATCAAACTGTGGGAGACTGAGAGGAACAGGTTCGCATACACTGAGGGAGTCGTCTACAATCAGTTCTTATCGCAGGTTAACTTTAACTATGTTTTTTTTTTTTAAATTTCAAGTGTAAAATAAGTTTTGAAATTGATAAAAAATCAATCCAATATAAACCCTCTTCGTGTGTCTTATTCTCTGTTCAAATTTTAGTTAGACTATAAACTAATTTAATATCTTCGTTTAAATATTGTCATTTATTTTTTACTTTTATGTGAATATTTAAAGATTCACAGACAGTTCATTATTTTCGAACGTAAGTTTTTATCCACAAAAACGTTACGCGTTAAATCTAGCTGGTTAAAAAATCATTTAAAGAAAACACAAAAAATATAAAACATGATGGCTGTCAAAAGAGTTAGCTTTAATGACACGTGTAAATTTCCTATATATACTAATTACTTTATACTTCAGGCTGACTTCGTAGTGCTCCGCGACTACGCCCGCGGTCGCGGCGTGCTGACGTGGCAAAGCGAGCGGACACGCACAATGCTCGTCACCAAACACGGACACGATGACGTCAAGAAGTTCTGGAAGAGGTATTCCAAGGCGTAGGCTCCTTTATGGCACATAAATAGTGGGAGAAGACAAAAGGTTTAAGATTGGATCAGAATTAAATAAGGGAACAGAGTGAGAGGTGATAATAGAAAGAAATAGAAGGCAAGATATGGTAACAGATACTGAAAGGAATATGGAGAACGGAGATGTGTTGCCATCAAAAGAAAGGATAAATAAATGTTGCCAACGAGTTAAGTTTAACTAAAGACTGTAAATAGAACGTATTTTTGTAATAAAGTCTACTATAAGAGTATTTGATTTCAATGTTAATTTATTTTCACCACTTAAACAAAACTTGACAAAAATACTATATTTTTTACCTGGCAATGCCATTCTTTCTGTCAAATTCAGCAATGTCATTGGCTGATCACCGCTTACAGCTCCCTCATTTTATTCAAATGAATTTTTGCCAAGCTGTACAAAGTAATGTAGTTTTGACTGCAATTTAATTTTGACGTAATACCGCCTGAACCCCTTCAAATCATATTTAATAAGAGAAGCCAACATCTTAGATTTAAAAAAGTACATTGTTGATTTCAGTTCTTTATTAATATAAAACATTAATATCACAATAATTAGGTCAAATTAGCAGGAGGTGGTTTCAACGGTGCGAGCGCGGAATATAGTTTGGAGATCGCTGACTGTACCATGCGCTCTAGGGTTTCATCTTCTGGACATTTTACGATCTGGAAATAATGAAATTGTCTACTAAGATTTAACTCAGATTTGAATATAATTCTTTCTCTTTTCCTCGCGATTTGATCAGATCAGATCCTACTTGACAGATATATCACACCTCCGCCGCTATCGCACAACTGTCGCTATGATTTCGCGGCGTAGGTTTGCTACAGACACAAGTAGGAAGTGAAGGGGGAAAGAGATAAATTCATAGTCAAATAATCGCGAACCTGTCGCAGTTACTGTTTCGCGGCGGAGGTATGCTACAGGTGTGAACCAAAATTTTTGAAAGATAACTACGGATAGGTGACCTTGAAAACGTTTTCAATAGTATTATGGATACTAGGTATTGTATGCTTTTGATAAGAGTACAATATCGTGTTAATAAAAAAAGTTATGTAATAATAGAACCAGTATTGATGTAAAACTAACAGATATGACATAAGACTGTCACTGTTCACTATTGATTGGTAAAGTTAAATGTTATCAAATTAAAAAGAATACTAATCGAAGCAAAAAAAAATACATGACAATGAAAAAAGAAATGCTTTAATTTACTCACTAAATTCGTTAAGTCTATGTCAGCTTTCTTTCCGTCGACGGTCACGTGTAGTTTATCTCCTTTGAATATCTTTGGCACCGAGTCCTCGCCGAACATCTCTTGCAGCATCTCTATCACGCATTCCTGTTGCCATCAAAATAATACGTGATTTAACATAGTCTTATATAAATCTCAATTGATTTCTTGAATTTATCATTTATATATAGAAGAAAGAGAAGTGGGCTTAACACAGTCCCTTGGGAAACGCTTTTTTGATAAGTCATAGAACTAATAATAGATTTGACATTGGCAGGCATTTGACCCCAAACCCGCCTGATGTTAAGCGGCGATGAGGTCTAAGGTGGATCATGCCTGCCTTGGCAAATATTAAATAAGACAAAATGTAGGGTGGTAATAATAATATTTTATTTTGGTGAAAGATGACATCTACCTTTATAAATTGAATTACAATCGATTGTAGGTTGAAGGTATTAGAAATCAGAGAATTTATGTAAGTAGCATGTATGTGTTAGTGAGGAATTAAGGTTACTAGTGAGCTTTAATATCTTGTACAAAAGTAATCCGAAACTTTGTATTGTATTGTAAATCGGTTTAGCTGGTATAACGGTGGTTACCTTAAAGTGCATGCGGTCCAGTTTATGTGCCAGCGGTAGTTGCGTGGTGTTCGTGAGTGAGCTGGCGGCCAGAGCGCTGGCCACCACGGCCTCCGCGAACATGTCCGACACGGGCTGAGCCTGCCACTGCAACACACAATCACATCGTGTTGCAGCGTCTTACTCACATACAAAACCACGTATACGCGGCCACAAATAAAGCTTTACATGATAAGTGCAATATCAAATGAATCCTTATAAATTAATATTTAAATTGTAACGATATCAATATCAATGGTTTTAACAAAGCCAAATAATGTAACATGGATTTAATCTTTTATTGTTATTAAATTTTACATTAAATCATTTGACATTTGCCTATACCTCCTAGTAAACATGGTAGAGTGTATTATATTATTATAACAAATGCTACAAATATTGAAAAATTCTCAAGTAAAGCTGAGGCAAAACGGTTAATAAGAAAATAAAATTATGAGTTAATAAAAAGACAAAATTCTGTCTATTTTATTTATGAAAAATACCCCAAGACAAATTTCTGCAATAATTTCCTTAAGCTGTTAAATAAAACTTTTAAATATTCAATAAAACAAGCCCACCTCTAGCGTGATGAGATTGTTTTCAATGTTCATGTCAATACAGTTGTAGAGCCGCCATTTTGTTTCGCTCTGGAACTCTATCGCGCCCGCCAGCCGCGTCAGTACGTGCCTTAATAAACCTGAAACGTATACGCATGCATACGTTATTTAGTTACTAAGTGTTCAGTACTCATTGTATAAAACAAAGCTTAAGTTATTTACTTTCTTATACTAAAATTATTTACCTTTAATGTCAGAAGACCTTTTATAATATAATAATATAACATTTTTACGTTTACATTTGACACTTAAGGTTTATTTTCTACCGAATTCAAAAAATAAAGAGGTAAGGAGACATTTACTTTAACGATACCTATTAATCTCTTACAGTAATTAAGGTATTACAATATTAGTTTAGTAAAAATAAAGCAGAAAAATGTATACAAATTATGCAGTAATTAATTTAAAAAATTTATATATATAAAGCCATACTTATCGATCCGTTGTACTGTATCGACTGACGTTGCGTCACTTCTGACTGCGTTAGTTCCGTGTATTCTGTAACAGGGAGATAATTACAAAATAGCAAATAAATCTCTTATTTGTACCTCCATCTCAAAGAACGCCACTGTTGACTGGTTGACAGTATTCAAAGTCAAAGTCAGGCCCAGTCAAGGCCAACAAAAAAGAAATTTGCATTGAAATGACATTACAATGACATATATAACTCGAGCGCGCGGAAATGTCATTTCAATACATTTTTATTTTCTGTTGGCGTTAACGCTTGCGGAATAATGGCATTTGTCTAAGGGGGCTGGTCGGGCAAAAGTTGTATCGTCGGTCAACATTTTAGCTGACATCCGTATTAAGGTATTTTGGACAAAGTATCAGTAATTTTTTACTAAATTAGATTCTAATGACATTTATTTTGACAACCCAACCCAAGATACAACTACCGAGGAATGATGCCATATTTTTTGACATCAAAAAACTTATGCTAATTTAATTGAGTGACTTAACTTTATTATTAAATTAAGTGTTCAGATTGTTTTTCATCAAAACTTACTGTTCAAATCGGAAGGTGCCAGTATGTGGTAGTTGAAGTTCCTCTTCACCAGGATCCCCTCTTTATTATTAAATTAAGTGTTCAGATTGTTTTTCATCAAAACTTACTGTTCAAATCGGAAGGTGCCAGTATGTGGTAGTTGAAGTTCCTCTTCACCAGGATCCCCTGCAGCTCCTTGCCTGGCTTCGGTGGGTCTTCAGCTAGTGAGCCCATTACCTATAAGATAAGTTACTTTGATGTTTATAAAAAAATTATACACATACATGCATATGTTAACTCACGCCATCTCAAGTATTATCCATACATACATAAAACTCACGCCGTTATTAATCCCTCGAGCGGGATAAGCAGAGGCGGAGGAATTATTTTTTTTGGTTTATTAGTCAAATCAAATTAAAAAAAAAAAAATGTGAACATAAATATTTCCATGCAGATTTCGTTAAATGAGGCAGTCCAAATGTTCAGCCAGTCACTAGACATTCAAACTATTTTTAGTGTAGTGCGGCTTAATATTTTAGATTTTTTTAAATTAAAATGGTGTATTTTTAGGTATACTTATTTAATTTCCAACAAAATATTAATTAAATTTTTGTTTTCAACTGTTCGGGCAAACAGGTATGCGACCTGGTGGTAACTGATACCTATTGGGACGATGATGCCTTTGATGTCTTACAACAACAAGGGCAACTGATGCGTTGGTAATTTATATGTAAAGATGTTATACCTCTCGCGTCGGTAATTACACTGGCCCTCCAATCCTTCGAACCGAAACACAGCGAACTGCTTCACGTTGTAAATAGAAAGGACCAGATAACAACACAAATGATTTCGCACGTATATCTGCGAGCCTCAAAAGGCCAGTTTAGGGTCATAATACGATGCAGATCGTAAAACGTCAAATTGGTTGGCAATTCATAATGCGATCTTGGATTGTTCAAGCAGGCAGTTTTAGTGTTATGTATTGTATTTTCCCACGTTTTATACACTCACATTCTTGTTTGTTTGTTTGTCGTTCCGGTTGGATTTTTGCAACTCAATTTTGAGGCACTCCCCGATAAGCTAGCAGGCTGAAATTTTCAGGGTAGCTTCAAACCCGATGACAATGCAATTTACAACTATAAAACGGCTGGATCGATTTTGATTAAATTTGTATGGGGGCGTATCTTTGCAAGTTACACCCACGATCTATACACGTCATGTAAATATATCCCATTAATAATCCCTTAAATAATGTACGCCCCTACGTTTTGAGTGGCTCCTCTTTCAGCCCCGTAGGGTTATTTTTTTATTTTCAAGCAATTTAAAAACGTGGATTTTTAGATTTTTTAAATCTTTTTTTAATACAAATTCACGGACAAACAAGCAAACTGTTAAACCGATAGAAAGTGATACCGCCGCCTATTAATACGACGAAATTATTTATTAAACAAGGGGTGTAAGTTGTCTTAAATGGAATCTGTTTAAAAATTAAATGTGTGGCCCGAACTGGCCCATATGACTAAACTAAAAACTGCGTGCCCCAGCGACCCGAAGCCCTGCACCATTGAGTTCCATATCCCTGGTAATTGAAAGTATATAATAATGTTGGTGTAACCTTAGCGGTTTTGTCGCCGCGGAACGTGAGCGCGAGCGGCTGCGTGTTGCGTGGCGTGTGCACGCTCAGCGCGCCGCGGTGCTCGCGCGACAACGCTGCCTTCAGCCGGAGCATCTCGTTCTGCTCGCCGTGCACTAGCACCTGACACACACAAAAAACTACATGGAAGAAAAGATATCCTTAAAAAAACAAAATAACTTTATCAGTACTTGAAACAAAAAGAAAAGAAGGGTGCGGTATTATTTAGATACGAGTCGAATCCTAAACGAGAGGAGACGTGAATTTAGTCTGTGACATTCGAATCGAATACTCGACGATCGGAAAAATTCCGCTTCCGAGAGGAAACTTTCGGATGCATTGTGAATAGCCCTGCTGGAGGCAGGTATGTCAAGAAAAGGGTCGTAAGAGTCTTTATAAATATATACGTGTCGTGTCACATTTTGTTAAATATCAGCAAAGCAAACAGCAATCACAACACTGGCGATCTAAGGAGCTCCATTCTTCACTGAATCAGAACCAAGAAGAAGTCTTTAGTCTTAATTTAATCTAACCAAGTTTTTTTGTAAATAAATGTATATATTATCTTAGCGTATTATTTGTAAGACCAATTGTATCGCTTACCGGTCTTGGATGTAGAATTCTTTGATATGTAGTATATACCATATCGTTGCTTAGCACCTGCGACACAAGTTCTTACGATACTTACTGCAGGGCTGAGTCAATGTGTGTCGTGATGTGGTTAATTATTTAATTATAATATGAATTTAAGTTTGATCTCACCACGTGCGGCGGTTTCAGTATATTTATAAATTCTGATGTCTGCTGGTAGTCTGTGTGCGCTGAAAACGAGATGTAATCCACTGACATACG
Source organism: Choreutis nemorana (assembly GCA_949316135.1). NCBI lineage: Eukaryota > Metazoa > Arthropoda > Insecta > Lepidoptera > Choreutidae > Choreutis > Choreutis nemorana. Next base: position 849,799 of record OX438614.1, read on the forward strand.
GAGAGGCAGCTTCTGCCCGGACATGGAGGTGATCTCCTCAGGCTCGGACAGGATCGTCTTGGCTAATGTACCTTCAACGCAGTAACCTGTGACGAATTTTTTTTTTAGAATTACCTTTTCTAACTTACTTACTTAGTATGGTGCCGGCAGCCCCGGTTCTAGTAGGATGCAAGCCCCTTGCCCCGGACGACAGCTTCAAGCCAAAAGGGAGCGCCAAAACACCAAAAACTAACAATATCTCTAAAAAAGCTTGTCACCAGCAAAATAAGGCATCAAAAGGCGCCACAGCAAAATTTTGCCCCGGTTAAAAAAATCCGGGGCTGTTTTGTCGGCTAATTTCGTTTTCCATAAAGTTTCGTATTAAGTTGTCATAAGACGAAGAAGTTGTCATAAGACGATTATTGATTTATCGCATAGTAGCGTACGTGAATTTTAAACCTAAAAATAGCGAAGTCGGTTTCTCACTAAATCTGTATCAGTGTAATTTTTTTTATTTCATTTCATTTATTCATTTATAATAATCCTGTCTGAAAGTTACTAAATCTATAACATAATATTAGCACATAAAATTGTCTAGGTAAATAAAATAATTATTATATTAAAAGTCATGAGAAACAATTATAAATTAAATACAAAAATCTGTTTATAAATATTACAGTTAATAACGAGGAGAAAAAAGTAACACTAGTTTTAATTGAATGTAAAGTCAATCAAAATTTATGGTTTAAGAATTCATTGACAGAGTAAAAACCTTCCCTCAGCAGAAGTCGCCTTAACTCGTTTTTGAATGAGGACTGATTACATTTCTACGCTTCAAGATACAACAGGTTTGAAATTTACAGGTTGTAGATCTATTGACAAAAACGTTTGTAGTTTGTGTAATGCCAGTCTAAGTTCCGGCACGATAGGTATAACATCTTTACCTCTACATGGACAACGCATTGGTGGTGCTCTTAGCGTTCCAGACATCAAGACCATCGTCGTGTCAATAGGCGGCGGTATCACTTTTCTTCAGGTGAGCGGTCTGCTTGCAAACCATGCCCTTAATGTCTGGAACGCAAAGGGCGTCGCCGAAGCGTTGCCCATATAGAGGTTAACATGTTATACCTCTCGTGCCGATAATTACACTGTCTCTCCAATCCTTGGATCCGAAACACAGCGAACTGCTTCATGGCAGTATTTATATTTAGTTTCTTTTTATATATATTCGTACCTGCAATAATGACACCATTTTTGGGATCCGTGCACCAGGTCTCGAACAACTCCCTGGACAGCCCTGACTGCATCATACCTGGTGAGGCAAGGATCACGCAGGGACCTATGTCTTCGAAGTGGTCTATGCCCTAGAATTGTAATATATTACACATGTCAGAGCCTACATTTGTTTCCATTGATAATATGGATTGGAACTGCCCAGGTCTCAGGTCTGGTTATAAATATAGATGTTTCTGATGAATTATTTTTTTTCTTATCTTACACGTTAATACTTCAGCCTTTTCCGTATGTCTTAAAGTGTATGTGTGTGTGTGTGACTGAGTAGTGTGGGGTGTGTTAAAGTGGATGAGTGTGTTTGTGTGTGTTTATGTATCTTATAGATAACGAGGTGTTCCTTCCGAATTTCAACTATCATGCAATTTAGCACAGAGTAGTTTAATAATCCCTAAAAAATGTAAGGTTTCCTAGGTACGTTACAATTAAATATTTAATGGTATAGTGTTAACAAAGAACCCATGCTGAAGTTGAGTTTGAGACGTTCATACTTTGAAACTATTGATTTATTATGAAAAAAATCGGATATTAAATTTATGGGAAATTGTCTCTAGTTTAATTATTTGTTAATCTGTTTTGTCGTATAACGAATCGGAAAGAATATAAATGTTGAAAAACTGTTTTGGCTACCATTTTTTCTAGATGGCGGAATGCCATCGACGGTTGCAATCACGAGAAAGAAACTTTCAAACTTTTCTACGTACAATATTAATATGTTTTCAGTTATTTAATTGTAAAAAAAAAAATAAAGAGCAGAAATTTCCAGTCAAAGCGTCCAAAAAAGAAATGATCGAAACAACTGTCCCACCTGTGAACGTAAAATTGTTCAGGTATATCAGGAGACGTCAAGATGGAGAAACGATTTTTCGAATTTCACACCTTAAGTTGGATAGAAATTGTATGACAATTCATACAAATATTGCTCAGGGGAAATTTCAACGGTGAAAAATCTTATGTAAGGATCTAGTCTATGAAAAAAATATAAACTTGAACAGCAAATCAATACCTTTCTAAATACAGGAAAATGTAGCTTCAAGTTTGAATAAAATCGATCCAGGAATAATGTATTTTAATCGGTTTCATAAATAAACGCCAAGATCACGATCAGTTTTTAACCTGAATTTACCAATGGCTTTTGGTTCTTATATTGTACTTTATATACATAATGGGCAAACAAGCGGACGGCTCAACTGATGGAAAGTGATACCGACGCCTTTAGATACGACGATGCCCTTAAACTGGAACGTCAAGAGCACCGCCAATGCGTTGCCCATGAAGTGGTAAACATTTTATATCTCTCGCGCCGGTAATAACACTGGCTCTCCAATCCTTCGAACCGAAACACAGCGAACTGCTTCAAGTTGTAAATAGAAAGGAGGCTGATACCAACGCAGACGATCTACCAAATGAACTTATATTATATTTTAGGAACCTAACTTGTCTTGTATAGTATTGATCCTGTCATAAAGAATATTTGCTAATTAATTAGAAAATTTTAAACTAATCATTAAAAACCTAGCTTAACATTTAATCTAACGCTTACTAAGTCATATCAACTTAGATATTATATTAGTTGTTATTTATCGATGTTTGTACACGATCTTATATATATAACGACAAGGTGTATTTCCCTGTGTATTTTCCATGATATTTATTGTACATTACGCCTGGATACAAGGTCGTATCAATTAAGTGTGAACTGATACAATATAGACCAGTCTCTCTGCGTCCCGGCGCGAGAGCGGCGTCCACTAAACTGTACTATATTTCTGTACTATAAGTGTTAATCTTAGTAAACTTTTTTCGCAACTCTTTAGATACATAAAAAAAAAAATTGGAACGATATTGTTGTAATTGTTGAAAGTTCAGTATTACAAGAACATAGTGGCTATTATAAACTGTTTTTATTTGAAATCTTTCAAGGTAAGATCGTTGACCTGTACAGGTTTCGCACAGTTGGATTCTTATACAATTATTATAGTAGTAAAAAACACTATATTTTATTATAAGCCATATAACATATAATAATATGTAAACTAATTTAACATGACGCAAAGAGAAGGACTTTAAGTTCTATGCTTGTCTGTCTGTCTGTGGCATTGTAACTTCCAATCGGATGAATCGATTTCGATTTAGTTTACGTTTTATATGCTTTATTTTACTCTAAGGTTTCCGTTCAAAAGAATTATAAATTTACATTATTACCCACTTTTGCCGAGACACCTTTGGTTAAAAACAATCCAATCCAATTCCAATCGTATTTTTTCTTTTTTTCCGTTTTGTATTTTTATATTTTTAATGAAATTAAGAATGTTTTGATTGTACGAATAATAATATTTGGATAATTATACAATTGGTTGCTTACCTGTCTAATTATTACAAATAAACAAGTTATTGTTCATCCGTAAATCCGTCAATCCTTAAGGATTGGAGAGCCAGTCCAATATACAGGCACGAGAGGTACAATATATTTACATCTACAATGGCAACTCGATGCTCTTCGCTTTGCAAGACATCTATGGCAGCGTCATGTCAAAAAAGCGGTATCAGTTTCTACCGGGTGACATGTCCGCTTGTTTGCCCGAGATGTTGGATAAAATAAAAAATTGATCGATTAAAATCTTATAAACTAGATGATATCATTAAAGATCAAAGAGCAAAGGGCTTATTGCAATCTAACGCACTTGATTCACTGATAACAACTGCCATATCTTTTGTTATACTACCCAGGTGGAAAGCAGCATACCTACGTGACACCTGGCATAGCAGTAACGGTAGATTGTAGAAATATTGAAAAAACGAGCCCTTGCAGAAATTTCAGAAAAATCTATGCTTAGCTGTTTTCCTGTTTACATTTGACATTTAAAAATAGCAACAAATAAGTTGGTAAACTCATCCCGCGTATGGTTTTGGCGCGAGATCAGTTGACTAAACAGCCGTTTGAAGAACAGATTCCTGTGTTATTAATATTTTCGTAATTAACAATAAGAGTGTCCCATGCAATGTATTATGTAGTTTTTTTTAATTTAAATATGTAATACATACCGTATAGGTAATTTAACTAAGCATGCAGTGCATATGTAGTGTTTAGAAAAAAATGTTGTCATGGGCAATGAGAATTGCTATTACAAATCTTTAGTAAATAACTAAATCTTTATTTAGTTTAGTAGCAAGTTTTTTCTATAGTCGTGTTAAACTCTCGCCGCCCCTGAGGCAATGAAATGTGGGAATAGCACAGCGCCTATCTTTCTACCTGTCGCACTTACAGGCCCTAAGGGCGGCGTAGTGATGCACCAGTGTAGTGTCAAGTAATAAAACTACCAATCAATCAATCAATAAAGTAAATTAAACACTAAAGACAAAATAAATCTGTTTATCGTTAAGTTTCAAATCTCCCTAGCTAGTATCCAGATGATTTATGGCACCAGGGATATCGAAAACATAAATTTGAAAGTTAGTAATATTTCACTATAAAGTTAATTAAACAATAAATACAAAAAATAAAGCTGTTAATCGTTATGTTTCACACCTCCCTAGCTAGTGTCCAGATGTTTTAGGGCACCAGGGATCTCAAGAATATAACACGAGTATCGTACTTTGTAAATCGTAATTAAATTTTATCATCATCGCGAAATAAATTAAAGGCCTAATTACAAAGACATTTTAATTCCATTAATAATACTACAAAGCGATAAATAGTAAAAAATTATCAATAAAAATCAAATCCACGTGTTTTGTTATTCCTTAATGAACATTTATCGTAGGTATTAACGTAATTAATCATTGATTAATAATATACCAGATGTGCTATCATTGCTTTAAATTTTTATATATATATATATACATATATATATATTTATATTTTGTATATATTAGTTATTACCTGCAACATTTCCTGGATTGAATTCCAGTTCTTTAAAAAAAGTCTATGACCAATCGGAGATACCATTCTAAAAATTAATATCAAATCACCAGGCGAGACTTATATTTATGATATTTAGTTTAAATGGTAAAGTTCTAAATATAAAAAAAACAACACAAATTTTACTTCGTTTGAAAAGTTGACGCGATTTTTATCTTTTGTGTCAAACTGCACCGCGCTTTAAAATGTAATTAATCTGTTAAAAGATTCTTCAAAATAGAACGATGACCGATAAGAGAAACGATTTTATGTAATAGGTAAGCATTTGGCCACAATCTCAAACGACGGTGAGTGACTATTTGAAGTTGGAGAATGTCATGAAAATGCCTGATTATCCTGACTTAAGAGAAACACGTTCTCGGTCGAGGAACACCTCCGGAAGAGTTGAAAAAAAATTCAAATGTTTATTTACATCAAACATGTTACATACAAAGCAATATGTATTTTGGTCCCGTCACTAGGCAAGCCTGTATCGAAGGAACCCGTTACAGGGTTTAAAAATATCATTCAAATATTCGCTTAGGCAAACAATAAAATGGGTTTGCAAAAAACAAATTAAAAAAAGACCCTCCGAAAAATCAATAAGCTAAATTCATAAACTCACGCCGTAATTAATCCCTCGAGAGGGGTAGGCAGAGGTGTTACACACCGCATTTCGCATGTTTATGTTGAGTCTCAGTGAGACAGGTTGCTGTCCACTATCCAAGCAAAATGAGTATCATGGCAGCTACAACTTGTGGGGTCGACCTGTCGGGTCGGGTTGATCGGTTAACCAAGACACGTAACAAGCTAAGCTACCACGTCCTCAACACGCTCTTAATACAGAAAAAAGCTTGTCCTAATCGGGGCAAACAACAGTGATGAGCGGTTTATCAGTAAATTAGTAATTATCTATCAATACTTTATCGACATAGAACACAATGAAGCCAGTCGCGAGGTAAAAGTGGCCGCAGCGTTATGTACTAGTGTCATCATGATAATCACGCTCACTTTGCTAGCGATATGGGGTAAGCAGTTTTTAATACAAGAAGCAAACAATCACGATTCAATTAAATGAATATCATCTCTAGTTACTCAAATAAAATGTCACATTATTTTAAAATTTTGTTTTGAGGACGTGGTAGCTCAGTTTGTTACGTGCCTAGGATAATCGACCGATCCGACCCGACAGGTCGAGGGTTCGAGTCTCGGGTTCCCGTAAGTTGTAGTTGCCATGTTTCTCTAAGTGCCCGTATAGTCGCGACAGATTCGCAACATGTCGCACTGGGACTCAATCGTAAACATGCGAAATGCGTTGTTTAACACCCCTGCCAACCCCTCTCGAGGTATTACGGCGTGAGTTTATGTGTTTGTTAGTTTTTTTGTTCGTAGAATGATCAGCATAAACGTAAATAAATTATTTCGCTAGTAAGCAAATACAGGCTGTTACTTTTGTTCCAACTGTGTGTTACCCTATGAACTATATATACTACTCAAAACAAAATAAGGGCCACGAGGTATTTTTTCATTTTGGTGTAAATTATTAAACATTTACACATTGAAAGTAGTAAAATGTTGATTATACAAACTCTTTGATACCTACACTTTTAATATTGTAGTATTCATCTAATGCTGGCAACAATTTTAAATAAAATTTGATTTAAAATTATTTTTGAAAATTTTGATTCCATTTTCTTTGTCGTTTCGCTTTCCTTAGCTTCTTGGTTTATTAGAAATTATCAGAGTTCATTGATATCTCGAGTCAGAAACGTCTTTTGCAATATGCCACAAGCACGCAGGCGTCATATGGACTCGCTGACAGCAACCAGAGCCGTTACAATGATTGAAGAAGGTCATTCGCAGCGATCTGTGGGTTTGCAATTGGGATTTTCTCGAAGAGCTATTCAAAATCTATGGAATCGTTTCCAAGAGACCGGCAGTGTTAGAAGAAGACCTGGTTCGGGCAGAGTTCGCATTACAACAGCTCAAGAAGATCGTTACATTCGATTAAATGCGCGCCGAGATCCCACAACGACGGGCCGCAAGCTGCAAAATCGTTTACGGCTCACAACGGGTACTCGTGTCTGTGACCAAACTATTCGTAATCGATTGCATGAAGACCAGCAGGCATCAAGAAGGCGAGTTGTCCGTGTTCCATTAACCAGAAATCATCGTGCAAATCGTTTAAGATTTACCCGTCAACATTTGGACTGGGACATAAACCAATGGGGCATGGTGCTCTTCACAGACGAATGCAAAGTTAAATTTTTTAATGACGATCGGCGTATTAGAGTATGGAGAAGACGCGGCGAGAAATTTTCAGAAGCCTGCATCCATGAAGTCGATCGTTTTGGTGGTCCAAATGTAATGATTTGGGGCGGGATAAGCTTACACGGCAAAACTGAGCTCGCTTTTTTAAATGAGGGTACTGTTACTGCTCAGCGGTATATTGAGGAAGTTGTCAGACCACATGTGATCCCATTTGCCCAGCGAGCGGGTCCTGGATTCATCTTGATGCAAGACAATGCTCGTGCACACACGGCTCAAGCGACTCGGTTTGTACTGGAAGCGTCTCAAATTCAAGTCTTGCCGTGTCCGGCGAACAGTCCGGACTTAAATCCAATAGAGCACATGTGGCATCAGTTGAAACGAAAAGTTAGAGACGGTGATCAGGAAATCCACAACCAACAGCAACTCGTCAACGCTGTTAAAAGGGCCTGGGAAGAGATTCCAATGGAAAATGTCATTCATTTGATTGAGAGCATACACTCCAGGCTTCAGGAGTGCGTAGCGAAACGAGGAGGGCATACTCGTTACTAAAAGATGCGCATGGAGTATTTTCTTTTGTTTTCAGTAACTTTACATTGTTTTTATTTTTAACCTTAAATGTGATTTTTTCTTTCAAAAGCAAATAAACTTTTTAATAATTATTATTAACATTAGTTTTCGTTATGGAGACAAAAAAATATATATTTGGTTTTATTATTTTCATGGTACAGACAAAATACCTCGTGGCCCTTATTTTGTTTTGAGTAGTATATAACTATATAAGAAATATAATAGTTTAGTAGTTCGGTATTGTAGAATAGTTCATAGGTTAACTGTTACTAACAGTTGCTAACTAACTAAATATGCTTATAATTGGACAGTCTTCTTCAACATATCGATTTAATTGATATCTTGCTGGAGCTCCGCTTTTTAAGTCTAGGCCCGTAGCCTGTGCTTTATTGGGCTGTAGCAATATTCTTTGCAAGGGACACTACTGTTGATGTATTGATGATTGAGTTTCGGGTGTATCAGACAACTCGCTCGAGGACCACATTCGCTAAGTATTCAGGCATATCAACAATTGATAGTCTATAATATCTGTTCCCCTGGCCTTATAGTATTCTATTCTTTAAACAAGCTAAGATGTTTATGAAGCATCGTCATTTTTTTCAACGTCTGATTGATTTATTTCATTTAATTTTTCTTGTTTCTAGCGATGCTCCCGAAGTCCTTCAAAAATCGCTTGGTATCATGGCTGGAGGATCACCGGGAGGTGGTGGTACTGTTCTTTTGCCTCCCGGCCAGCTTTCTGTTCACCTTGCTGATCAAAGCCAGGACCTGGCTGAGGAACTGGCTCAGGAAGCCAAACCAGCACGAAGCCAACGTTAGGGATATTCAGGCAAAGGTAGATTTATGATGATTTTCTTCATGATGGGTATTTGAATTATTGTTGGTATTTATTATGGGGTAAGTAATTTGCAAGTTTTCTCGATAAATCTGTAGCAAATCCATTTCAGCCAACAATAATAATAACCATACAACGACACGCACCTTGACTCAGCCTTACACTAAGATGTAATCTAGTATCGCAGGCACTAAGCAACGATATGGTATATACTACATAGATAAGGGAAACAATGAGTCTTGCAAATAACAGTAAGTCTCGCCCGGAACCTCTAGCGTAACAGTCGGCTGATTGACACCACTGCGCAACCGAGGTCGTCACAATTAAGAAAAATAGTAAATATGGGATTTCTGCTAGTCAATATAGATGCCGGAATGCAAAATCATTACATTAATTAATGTCAAATGTTTATACCATACAGGTTTGCCTTTATATCGCCATTAGTGTGGCGTCGACTGATAAGTTTTTTTTCTCAATATTTTAGTAAATCAAGATGTAATTTGTTGGTACTGCAAGTGCATAATAGAGTAAATGTTTATGTTGTAGGTACAGCAATGGAACAAGCTCCCGGCAGAAAAGAGAAAGCTGATGTGCACGTCCAGACCGAACTGGCTATCTCTCTCCACAACTTTCTACCCGAAAAATCTGAACCATAAAGTAACTATTCATATTCAATTCAATAACATTTTGCCGAAAAGCCCATATACCATAAATAAGCAGATGAACTTTACTTCATGAAAAGCGATCACCGACATTCTTGACTTCTAATAATGATGTACGCCATTGTTTAGGCAAAACATGGTATACCTCTTGTACCGGTCTCAACATTCGCCAATAAACAACCGAAACACAGCGATCTGATTTTCTTCTCTTACATTTTCCTTCTATTGCCCAGGTGTCAATACCACTCTACGATATCCTGGAGTTGAACGAGCAAGACATGACGGTGAGGGTGGAGCCCATGGTAACCATCGGTGATATAACCGAGTTCCTCATACCTAAAGGCTACTCTTTAGCGGTTACCATCGAACTGGAGGACGCTACATTAGGAGGTAAGTTTGTACTAATTAAAGTAACATGACATTTTCTACATGTACAAAAAAATGCATTTCTCATTAATAGACTTCTAAGAGGTCTATTAATAAGAGGACTATTTCGTACACCTCCACAGAACTGAAAAGAAATTTAAAAAATTTCGGTTGAAATCATTGTATTGCAAAAAGTCACAAGATTTTCATTCACACTGTCAGTCAAACCTCCTTATCATGAGAACGCTGACATAAAAGTAAATGACAGTTTAATATTTCCAGGTCTAGCATTCGGCACAGGAATGTCGACGCACTCCCATAAAGCAGGATTGTATCACGAAACCATTACCAGTTACGAGGTCGTACTAAGCGACGGATCCTTGGTAACCGCCACGGCAGGCAACCAATACTCTGACCTCTTCCACGCACTACCCTGGTCCCACGGCAGCTTGGGCTTCCTGGTCGCATTGACCATCAAAATCATCCCTATAAAACCCTACATAAAACTAACCTACACACCGGTAACTGGCCAGAAAAACTACTGCAACTTAATAAGGAATCTGTCGGGAGCTTACGAAGAATCCCCAAAACATTACCCTGATTATATCGAAGCGACAATATTCAGTAAAGACAAAGCCGTAATCATGACAGGCGAGTACTCCAACTATAACCCTTACATACCTGTTAATAAGTGTTCCGAATGGTACAAAACATGGTTTTACAAGCATGTAGAAACATTTTTGTCTGAAGGGGAGTACGTAGAACTGATCCCGTTGAGGGATTATTTGTTGAGGCACAATAGATCTATATTTTGGGTTGTGGAAGACATGTTATCTTTCGGAAACCAGATACTGTTTAGGTGGTTTTTCGGTTGGCTTCTACCCCCAAAGCCTGCCTTCCTAAAATTCACCACAACCCCTAAAATAAGGAACTATACGTTCACTCGACAAGTCTTCCAAGACATTGTGCTGCCGATACAAGAACTGGAGAAACAGATAGACGTAGCTGAGGAGTTGTTCGAGAAGTTTCCACTGCTCGTGTATCCGTGCAGAGTGATAGATCGCGGTCCATCGATGGGCCAACTGCGTCGCCCCGACAAGAAATATCTTGTCCCTGGAACAAACTACGCTATGTACAACGACTTGGGCGTTTACGGGGTTCCGGGGAAAGTCAAGGATAAGAAACCTTACAACGCGGTGGAGGCCATGAGGAAAATGGAGAAATTCACACGAGATGTCGGTGGATATTCATTTTTGTACGCGGACATTTTTATGAAACGAGAAGAGTTCAATCAGATGTTCGATTTGACATTGTACGAGTCTGTGAGAAAGAAGTATAGAGCTGTTGGAGCCTTCCCTGATTTGTATGATAAAGTGAAACCGGAAGTCGACGTGTTTGCTATAGCGGAACAGTGTGCTATCAAATGAACAGTTGAATAATTTAAGGTAGACATAGTGCGTAAACCAATAGACTCTAAAACTGAATTTTCACAAGCATAGTCCGTTTCATTGCACGTAACCTCGAGATAGCTCATTAAAAAGGTTACACACAATAGAAAGATATGAATGTACATGAAACACAAACATAGCCGACCCTTCTTTGTGATAATTTCTGATCTTCTTTATGTTATGTACACCGGTATAGTCATACATATCAGACCAAATAGTTACATATGATTTATTGTGTAAATTTGAATATGTATGATGTGGCAGTACTATTTAATAAATAAATAAATATATGGAATATTGGATAAACAGTTAAGATCATCCAAACAGCTGATTCGTCACAGGTCAAAATTGCCCTTATCGGGGTTCAATCATGCAATATAGGATGTAGAAACATTCAATGCTTCTATTGGTTAAATATTCAAAGTCAAAGTCACAATATTATTTATTTAAATAGACTTAAAATAAGTAATCATCATCTTTTTATACTACCATTGGATAAGATCATCAGATGATTCGTCACAGGAAAATTGCCCTTATCGGGGTTCTATCACGCAATAGAGGTTAAATCAACTGCTTTTCAACTTACCCTACATCCCATAGTATAAGCTTGATTGTCAAACTCATTTCAAAGGCATATAAATGAAGAGCTACAGTTTACATAGTAAACAAATATTTATTACAGTACCATATTGTTATGTCCTGATAATGTGTTTACTATTAATTTTAAATAAACATAACACGCTTTTACAATAACATTTCTAATTAAAACATAAAACCTGAAATAAGTCTTTCAATTAATACCATTTGTTGTAATTAAGATTTTTCTTTACACGTTGATTGGAAACACATTTTAATTCACGCAATTTAGGCAGGAGCGTATTGACCTTAGGGCAAATGGGGCCACGGCCCGGCGCGACATTTTACAGGTTTTTAAAAAATTGAAATACTCATATTTATTAATACTACTTATATTCTTTATTATACTTATAATTACTTATACATCAATAAATTTGGCGGCGAAGCTAAATGAGGCGGGACGCCAAATCTTTAAATATACTTCTGCATTCAGGAGCTATAATAACACTGACAGACGAACAGACTCATTTACTTTATAACTTTACCAGTGGCGTATCCAGGAATGAAATTTAGGTGGTACTAGATATTTCACTCTTATTTTTATTTTATTTTTTTATTCATGACCTGGCAGGCATTTGACCCCAAACCCGCCTGATGTTAAGCGGCGATGAGGTCTAAGGATCATGCCTGCCTAGGAGAAACCTATTCACTCTTGCCTTAAAGAGGCCCAAGTTATATTAGTCAGGGAACACATCGGCAGGCAAAGAATTCCACACTCTTGCAGTACGCATTATGAAGGAGCTATCGAACTCTCTTACAAAACTGATGACCTATTGTTAGGGTTCCATACCCAAAGGATCAAAACAGGTCCCTTTTACTAAGCCTCCGCTGTCCGTCTGTAAGTCTCTCAGCAGGTTGTATATCATAAACCATAATAGCTAGAACTATGAAATTTTCAAAGAGTCTATTTCTGTTGCCGCTATAACAAGAAATAATGAAATCTAAAATTAAAGAGGTCTCCCATTAATTTTTTTTGCTTATTCTTGTTTTTTTTATTACGAAATTATCTAAAAAGGACGGAACCCATCATGTGCGAGTTTTTATTATCTAGCCACGGTTTTGGGGAAGCTTGTTCTGCTTTGAGCTCCCTAGCCCCGGCCCCCCCCCCGCAAGTGGTTTTGGATCCGCAAGTGACTTTAATCTAATTTTTAATTTTAATGTAATTGTTTTCAAATTTCATTTGAATATAAAAATGTTTTCAAAATTACATATTTTTTTGGATATTTCAAACAGTCGTATAGTTTCTTACGTAAATCAATCAGGAAGTGTGTCTATTAAAATGTTTTTTTTTTTTTTGAGTTTTGTCCATACCAAGCATAACAAAAACTCCGCCGTAATTCCTCAAAAGGGGTAGAAGAGGTGTTTAACACCGCATTCCGCATATTTATGTCTAGTCCCAATGTGACAGGTTGCGAATCTGTCGCCACTATCCGGACAAAGCGAGAACATGGCACCTCTAACGTACGCCAACCCGAATCCTCGACCTGTCGGGTCGGGTCGGTTAAGTAACTGAGCTACCACATAAAAAATAAATATGACTAACCTTCAAGTTGGATATGTGTTTGAAGACAAAGGGATTGTTGATGGCGATCTGCCTTCGTATCCTGTCGTTCATGGCGTTGATGTATGTCTGATACACCGCCATACACTTCTTAGCGAGAGACGACGCGTAGTATATAGGTATGTCCTGGAGTTCAGGGTGTAGGGACCAGTATTCATCTGAAACAAGTGAAAACTTAGATACTATCTCATTAATAATAATAATAATAATACACATGTAATTTTTTTATGTATCGTGTCATATATGGTATGTCATTTTTATTATTAATATATTTTTCTTTTAACAATATTTAATTAATTTTTATATTTTAAAGTATGTTATTATCATTAATTGAAAAATATCTTAATAATAAAACATTATCATTTTATACAGCCACAAATAGCTTTATTCAAGTATGCTATTTATTTTAAGTGATTAGACTAGAAAAACACTATAGTTGTCCCAAAAACAAATGCACACAGGCGTATGCATTTTACATGTGGTATATCTACGTGCGAGACCGTCTGCGCCGGTACCACCCTACTTTCTATTTACAACGTGAAGCAGTTCACTGCTTCCGTTCGAAGGATTGGAGAGTCAGTGTAATTACCGGCACGAGTGGTATAGTATCTTTACCTCTACATGGGCAACGCCCGCCTAGGCGGTGCTATTATACGATATATCGTTGCAAAGTGCCTGCGATACAATGTAATACAAACATAATGCAGGAGACAATGTGTGTGTTTTTGATGTATTTTATTACTAATACTACAAATACTACAAATCAGCACTCACCCAATATAAGCAGTAGCTCCTGAGCGCGTCCGAGCGCAAACACCGGTATAAGGCATCGACCCGCCCGACCCACTATGTCGCCGACAAGCTGCGTGAAGCGCGCCTCCCTTTCTTCGCGTTTCTCGTGCACGTGCGTACCGTACGTTGACTCCTACGAATATTTAACAGTGAAAAAAAACCGGTCAAGTGTGAGTCGGACTCGCAGATGATTGGTTCCGTAAATAAGGTTAAATATTATGTCATTTTTAGATAATTTCGTAAAAGAAACAAGAAAAAGCAAAAATTTACGTTAAAACCACGTTTCTTGTATGGGAGACCCAGCGGCGGTACTGACATACAAGCCCAAAAGCCCGGCTTGCCCTATCGAGCCAAGGTAAGTTCGCGCTCTCGTTCATTCATTACCTTTAAATCAAATAACAATATGCTTTGCATAGCATGGTTCAAAATTCGCGCTAATTCTAACGCGTAAGTATGAAGTGTAGATTTAAGAGGAACGAGGCCATAATACATTTATCGAAATGAATTATAAAAACTACTATAATATTATATCTCTCGGCTTGCCCTGTACTAAAACTCTAGGCACGCCACTGGGGAGACCGCTCAAGTTTAAAATTTCTTTATGTTTTTAGTATTTGTAGTTATAGCGGCAACAGAAATGGACGTTATCTGAAAATTTCATGAATCTAGCTATTATGGTACATGAGATACAGCCCGCTGACAGACGGACGGACAAACGAACAGCGTAGGCTAAGTAATGGGTTTCCGTATAAGTATTGGTATGGTGGTGGGTGGGTATGGGTTGTGTTCTTTCGGCTACGGAACCCTAAAATCCTAAGAAAAGTACTTTGAATCGACAAATTAATTTAAATTCTTATTAAAAATGACTTGACCAATGGTTCGGAGAATTTACGTTAGGGAAGATACCAGCATGCAACACTGGACTCGGTAATGTATGTATAATTTTTTTTAAATACTGCATAAGCAATGATTAAGGGAAAGTTGAAACAATAATGGTCTGGCTATAGAGAGTTTGATGAAACATTATATAAAATTTTACAGTGAAATACATAAAATGAATCAATCTCTTTTGGCGACCTCTATGCTAAAGGTTCCGGGTTCGAATTCCGTCGGAGGCGGAACTTTGTGTTAATTGCAAGACGCATTGTTTCGCTCGCCGGTCTTGGATGTTGTATTCTTATCTATGTAGTTTATACCACATCGTTGCTTAGTGCAGGGCTGTGTCAATGTGTGTGTCGTGATGTGTTTATTATTATTAATTATCTCTTCTTTTATACAGATAATGAAATACGAATGGATAAATTCATTATCTTGTCCTAGTCTTCATAGTTTGTTTAAATAATGCGACATGTTTTTTCTGCGATATTAAAACAACCGTACTTAAATCGAATCAAACGGTTAATTTAGCAAATGTAGTTTTTTAAGTCTAATCAGTTAATTACGGTAATATACTTTTTTAAATTATAATAATAGTAAGCACATCACGACACACACATTGACTCAGCCCTGCGGTAAGTATCGTAAGAACTTGTGTCTCAGGTACTAAGCAACGATATGGTATATACTGCATAGATAAGAATACAATATCCAAGACCGGTAAGCTAAACAATGCGTCTTGCGAACAACACAAAGCTCCGCCCCCGCTGGGATTCGAACGCGGAACCTCTAGCGTAGCAGTCGGCTTTTTACACCACTGCGTTACAGAGCTCGTCAAATTTTAAATCAAATCAAATGATTTATTTGCCGAATGTATGTTTTTTTGAGGTCTTATCAGCTACTTACACAGGCTCACCTAGTGCAGGATCCAAGGTAAAATACTTTATCTTTAAAGTTTTTACGTAAATGAAGATATTATTATTATTTATTATTACTTACAGTAATAAGTACGTCAGGATGCACAGTAGGTATTTCTGCTGACATCAAATGCCTGTCTTCTTGCCTTGAGAAATCACCCGTGTACAATATCTGAAACAACGTCACCAATATACCTACTAAAATTACATTTATACTAATTACATTATAAATATAACAGGTGGTAGATATAACCACCACATCACGACACGCACATTGACTCAGCCCTGCACTAAGTATCGTAAGAACTTGTGTCGCAGGTGCTAAGCAACGATATGGTATATACTTAATAAATAAGAATACAACATACAAGACCGGTAAGCGAAACAATGCGTCTTGCAAATAACACAAAGTCCCGCCCCCGCCGGGATTCGAACCCGGAACCTCTAGCGTAGCAGTCAGCTGTTTACACCACTGCGCCACCGAGGTTGTCGAAATATACATTCAAGGTCGTCTGCGTTGGTACCACCCTCCTATCTATTTACAACGTGAAGCAGTTCGCTGTGTTTCGGTTCGAAGGATCGGAGAGCCAGTGTGTTTACCGGCACGAGAGGTTGAACATCTTTACCTCTATATGGGCATCGCATTGGCGGTGTTCATGTCGTTTTATACATCAAGGGCATCGTCGTATCATTAGGCGTCGGTATAACTTTCCATAAGTTGAGCCGTCTGCTTGTTTGCCCGTCATAAAAGTACATCATATAAGAATCAAAAGCAATTTAAAGTCAGTTTAAAACGAACACTGAACCGATCTTGGCGTTTATTTATGAAACCTTTTTAAATTCATCATTCCTGGATCGATTTAGAATTAATTTGTAGTAAATTAAGCTCGGCGGCATATGTAGTAGGGAAAATTAGAAATTTAACGGATCTCCCGACAGCTAGACTGGTATATTTTGCATATTTTCATAGTATTATGTCCTATGGGTTACTACTGTGGGGTAGTGCGGCCGAAACAGATACGATATTTATTTTACAAAAAAGAGCTATAAGAGCTCTGTATAACTTAAAGCCGCGACATTCATTACGACAATTATTTAAGGAAATTGATAGACTCACCTTACCGTCCCAATACATTTTTGACAATATTTTGTACGTAAGGAAACATCTAAATGAGTTTGATAGACTAGGTCACGGTATAAATACCAGAAATAATGATAAATTACGTATCTCTACAGTTAGATTAGCAAAAACTAGTAAATCATTTATTGGAAATTGTGTTCGCTTTTATAATAAAATTCCAAGAAATGTCAGATATTAAATTTAAGCAATATGTTAAACAAATTTTAATTAAGAAGGCTTACTATAAAATTCAAAGTTATGTAGAGGATAAAGATATATGGAAGTAATTTAATTAGCTGCACAGGTTTATCTTATTGACAGTTGGAGTGTAGCTAGAATTATTGTGTTGAAAAATTGTAATTTGTAGTAGAAAATATTGTAATTGAATATTGAAAAAAGCAACTGCGGAGGCTGCTTGCCGGATTCTTTCCCGTAGAAATAGCGTTCCGAACCGGTGGTAGTAAAAAAATGACGATTTAAAAGTTTGCTTATTTTAAGTCTATTCGAATAAAAAACATTTTGACTTTGATTCCAGAGTGATCGATGTTATTCATATATAACTTGAAGATATATTTTCCTGTATTTAGAAAAGTATTGTTTTGTTGATATTTATTTTATTTATTTATATTTATTTTCTCACATCACATGACAAGACATACAATACAAATAATTATTACTTTTTTAGACTCGACAATTGATTGATGAGAGACTGGCGTCCGTGCCAGGGTACCGAAACCCCGTGTCACAGACCACCGGGCCCTCACCCTCCGACCGTACAACTCACCTATACAGTACAGTGATTTATAAATGTATAAAGTATACACATAGATAGGAATAATAACTAAATATTACGACCACAAATTGAAGGTATTTTTAAGATCTGATGTTATCAACAAATGCACTGTATAAGTACGACATCCATGACCATTCATGTATATGTTTGTTTTCTTCATAGTCTAGATCCTATCATAAAATTTCCCTTATGTGGTGTTCATGGCGTCAATGGCATCGTCGTGTCAGTGGTGGCAATAAAAGGGATAATTTACCATCAGGGGAGCCGTCAGCTTATTCGCCAATGATTTATCTAAAACTATTAATAATCATAAAAATTTGCATGTCTGTACAGGCGGCCTCATATAAAGCTTCACATAACAAGTGCGATATCAATCCTTATGCTGTACAACTTAAGAACGGTACACTATTGTGTACTGTGTACTGTACTGTGTTTGACGACCTCGGTGGCGAAGTGGTGTAAACAGCCGACTGCTACGCTAGAGGTTCCAGGTTCGAATCCCGGCGGGGGCGGGACTTTGTTATTTGCAAGACGCATTGTTTCACTTACCGGTCTTGGATGTTGTATTCATATTTATTTAGTATATACCATATCGTTGCTTACCACCTGCGATACAAGTTCTTACGATACTTAGTGCAGGGCTGAGTCAATGTGTGTGTCGTGTTGTGGTTATTTATTTGTACAAAGTACAAACAGGTCAGGTTGATGCAGTCCCGCATTCAGGACTCACCTTGACCCCTGCGATTTCGATCATGAACATGGCGGCCCCGAGCACGTGCCCCGCGTTGTACGCCCAGAAGCGAACGCCTCGCACGTCGCGCTCCTCGTGGAAGTTTATTGTCTCTATCCGGTCCATCGAACTCTCCAAATCCGACTCTGTGTACAGCATTTGTTCCGTTGAGATGTTACTGTGGAATGATGCGTTAATTGTATTTCTATGAAAAACCTTCATATAAATTAATACCAAGGGATACCAAAAAGAAAGTGTATGAATCATCGCGATTTATTGGTACGGCATCAGTTTCCTAAGGGATAAAATTCTATGTTTCTATAAAGCGTACAATAAGCTCGGTACAGGGTCCCTCACAAATCAGGAACGCGCCAAAGAAATATTGTCTTAGCCCTTAGCTTTTTAGGTAGCTTTTGGTATCGCGTAGGCCTAGGAAACCGATACCGCACCGATAAATCAGGAAACGGGCTTACATATAATAAATAACGTTGTGAGAGAATTTAATTATTTACTACAAAGCTTCAGTTTAATGTACAGCACTTTTTTTATTTTACTAATTCTATTTTCAATTTTGCTATGCAGGAGTTACATTTAGACAGAATTCATATTTTTTTATTATTGTAACATGCAGTATTGCTGGCCCACAATTAATTGGCAATCTATACACAATTCTCTAAAAAATAAGAATTTTACCAAATAGTTTTCAGTCCGTAAACAACTTTTTTTGTATTGTATTCCTTCGACTGCCAATAATTGGGTTGTTTATTCTACATGTTAACCAATTTCTTTATTCTGTGGTAGTTTTTACAATGAAATTGTGAAATTGTCTTAAAAAAACAACACCAACCAGACCATTTAGCTGCCCAGCCTCCTTAAACAAATGCCATTATTCCTCAAGCGTTAACGCCAACAGAAAATAAAAATATCTTGAAATGACATTTCCACACGCTAGAGATACGTCATTGTAATGTCATTTCAATATATTTTTATTTTCTGTTGGCGTTAACGCTTGCGGAATAATGAAATTTGTCTCAGGGGGCAGGACAGATCAATATTAACTACCATTTAAATTTATATCAGCATAATTCTCTAACCTGACTTTGATGTAATCAGAGACGAGCCACCTGTAGATAGCTTTGGTAGCATGCGTCATGAACACTCGACCTTTGAACGAAGTCTTCGTAAGGAACCACGGTAAGGCGCCGCTGTGGTCCAAGTGGAAACTAGAATAGAAAGTTATTGACGTGAGTGACAAATTGTACCTCTCTAAGTGGAGAGAAAGGACGGAATCACCCTTGTCAGCATTACTCAGTATTGTCATTAGCAAAGCATAGCATCAATCAGTACTTTATGCAGGAATTTTAATAGAAAATATAATATTAATAATAACCATATCACGACACACACATTGACTCAGCCCTGCTGTAAGATTGTATAATCTTGTGTCGCAGGTGCTAAGCAACGATATGGCAAATACTACATCCTTGACCGGAAAGCGATATATTGCGTCTTGCAAATAACATAAAATTCCGCCCCCGCCGGGATTCGAACCCAGGACCTGTTGCTTTAGTGTTTCAAAAAAATGCGCAAGAAACGATCAACTAAATTTATGCGTGAAGAAACTTTCTTTATTCGCTTCAAAATTATAATTTAAATAAAATTAATGTTTTGCCATAAACGTGATAATTATATAAGAATTAAATGATTTAAAAAATATATTATATATTAAGATAAAAAAAAAGGAAAATCAATTTCATTTACTCCTAGTAAGTCGCTCGTTATATTTATTACCTTTATTATGATAAGAAATTATTAATTATTATCATAAATGATAAGAAATAATTCCATTTTTAAAAACAATGAAATATCTATCTCCTGTAAAAAAAAAAAACAAATTGTCGCTTACGACATTCTTTCTGAAAAGGCTTGATTGTCTATTAATTGTAAATTTCTTCAAACACTATAGACAAAACACTATATCTGTTTTTGTCTGACTATTTAATTGAAAGGTAATGATTTCATGTGTCTATGTATGTTTGTACCTTTTTTGTTCCACCCTAGCTCCTAAACTAATGAACTGATTTCAATTAACAAAGTGTCAATATGTTGATATTAATGTCATTGGTGATACAGTATTTAAACAACTGCACTAACTAGAATTTATTTAAAATGTTTAAAATTAACAGCAAACATATTTGTTTCATAATCTTTACTTAAGAGTAGAACAAAAATAAATGTTTAAATCATTTTCTGTAATTGAATTAAATACTAACCAACTTTAACATAGTTTATTGAACATGGTACAAATATATGCTATGAAATATTTTTATTGTTATAAAAATTAAAAATAATTTACTGTGATATGAGCAGCAGGTCCACTTCATCAGCCTCTATCAGGTCCACAAACGGCAGAGCATCCATGCCCGACAGGCCAGGGTGGATACCGCAATCCAACTAAAAATCATATTTCAGGTTTACTTGACTTAATGAGTTTCTCTTATATAGGATTTCTTGAGCAGGGCCTTCTAAACCTAGCTGAGGTACCAGGGCTCTAGCTGAATTGGGGTCCCTCTATGGCATAGCAAACTTTTTTTGGTCTTCACTTTTTCAATTAGAGAGTTATGAGGTTTGTTTGGAACCTACAGTTTTGGTGGTCCCCCTAATGTTGTGAAGGCCCAGGGCAAGTGCCTCCTATACCCTTATGGTAAACAACAATTATTCAATACTATAAATATTCTAAGGTAGACCTTGTTTGTTTGTTTTCACTTTCCGCACTTAGCCTCTTAATTAGGCCATTGTACGCCTGTAAGGTAGACCTGTGTTTTATAATTTGAAACTCACCATAATTTTTTTCCCTTTGAACTCCAACATAATACATGATCTTCCTACTTCTTGTCCGGCACCTCTGTAATTTTTTTAAACAAATTTAGCGACAGAAAAAAGAAACAAAAAGAAACATTGTGGACAACAATTTAGTCTGTATTTTGTGCTGATACACATATTTCAAGATGCCAGATTCTTTTCATGAATTTTATACTAATTTTTAAAGATATATAAATAACCTTGAACTATAAAATAGCTTAATTGTTGTAGCAAATCAATAACAAACATTGAGAAACAAAGATAGCCCAGAATTTTTTGAGACAATTTTTAAAACTATTTCAGCTTTTAATGAAGTATTTATTAATAGAAAACTGCCATCAATCATTCATAAACTATATAAGAATAAACACCATAGAATGAGAAGTCTTTACAAAAATATAGTAAATATTTACAGTGGTCTGATGGTAAGCTGATCACTTTCCTCCATAGGCAAAGGATCCGTGCCTTTTCTCGGATTAGTAGTCATGATGAATGTTTTATATTTCCTTTATTACACTATTAAAACATTTACACTGTTTCTATTGAGCCAATGGCTTTAAAGTTCATGCAAACAAAACAAAAATCTGCTGCCGGCTACAACGTAGGTTAGTCACTTTTTTTTAAGATTTCAAATTTTGACAGGTATTGACAAAAGGGTTTTACACAGCCAATTTCAATCAAAAAATCAAATAAATATTTGTTTTACAATTTAACATTTACTTATTACTGTTACTTAAATTAATTTAAAACAAAACTTTTTAAGAAGTAAATTCTTGGATTACAAAAAAAAAAGATTCCTTGTATTATAGCAAAACTATATTCTCAGCTGTCAAAGATTAATCTCTTGCCTTTCCTATGGGTTAAAGAAACAATCATCAGCTGTCAAAATCACGCACATATGGCCTGGCCTCCGAACCATGCAACGTGTGTTTTCATATTTTTTTGGTTAAATTTCACGAAAATATAACTGTAAGAATGTCTAAAAATGTCCTATTCGACGAAGACTCCGATGAGGAACCAGTGTCGTTGAAAACTGAAAACGAATACGCTAAAAAGTACGATAACTGGCGAGAGAAGGAAGAACTGCATAAATGTAAGTTTTAAGAAATTTTAACTTATGAAAACAGCCCTGGAACAAGTTTAAATATATTTAAAGTCAATTTATTGAAAGTCTGTGAATAACTACTGCAACTTTACTCTTATATATGCTTTTTGCCTTATATTATTATTTGCATGCTTTTATAAAGCGAAATATGTATGAAATATTTTAAACAAAACAACTGTAATGTACCATATTTCTATCAAATAAAATTATTGTTATTCACACAAACATAACTTAAATAATCCTTCCTTACAGTGGAACAGAAATATGGCAACAAGTCACTAAACTCCGACGCGTCTGACAGTGATGACGAGAGCGATGAGCCCCTCGAGGTCTCAGAGGAGATGGAGAAGCAGTTCCTCAAGACCCTATCCCTCCTGAAGACCAAGGACCCCAGGATTTATGACCCAGAGTATCAATTCTTTGACAAGGAAAAGAAAGAAGAAGGTTAGATAGTGTGTTTATAATCTACTTAATTTTTTACAGCTTTGTTATGACAAGAAACCATTATAGGAAATTCATGTGCATTGAAAATTAAACCCAAGTGGTTTGAGTGAAGAGTGGTTCTGGATATTTTTTCCTATAGTGAATCAAGTGTTTTTTCTTATATTAACTTTTAAAATATTATATTACATTATATTATATTACTTTTTACAACAAAAAAAAAAGTGAAATCTATATATTTTTTCTGTCTTTATTTTAGTATTTACATGTATATTTTAGTATTTTAACAACACACTTAAAATAATAATTATGTCAATCTATTCACTATCAAGCTACAAAAAAAGCTTAATACATAATATAACAAATCATTTTGGCTGTATCTGCAGAGGGCTCAGCTACATATATACCTACTTATAAAATAAAATTATTCCTACAATAAAAGACAAAATATTTTTTGTTCACAGAGAAGAAACCCAAAGCCAAGGAGTTGAGTTTTGCAGACAGTGACGAAGATGATGATGATGATGGAGACATCTTCAAAGTTGAGAAGGTGGCTCCGGAAACTGAGGTCAAAAATAAGAAAACAGACAAGCCAGTACCATCTACAAGTGTTGATAAGAAAAGTGCCAAGGTTTGTCATGTGACTGCCATGTTAAAGCTAGAATTAAACAACCTTTTCATGGTTTTGTATCAGTGAATTAAAAATAGAACCCTCATAGGATCATTTCTGCATCTGTCTGTCCATCGGTCACTGCCAATTTTCTCTGAATTTACTTAAATAAAAACAAAAGTTAAAGTACATAACAAATCCATGTAATAAACTATACATATATTTGTATGTGTTGTAACACATAGATGTGTAATGTAGAATAATTATTTTTATTAACAACTAGTGACCTGCCCAAGCTTCGCACAGATATTATTCATGTATTATAAATAAATAAATAAATATTAAATAAATAACCACATCACGACACACACATTGACTCAGCCCTGCAGTAAGTATCGTAAGAACTTGTGTCGTAGGTGCTAAGCAACGATATGGTATATACTAAATAAATAAGAATACAACATCCAAGACCGGTAAGCGAAACGATGCGTCTTGCAAATAAAACAAAGTCCCACCCCCGCCGGGATTCGAACCCGGAACCTCTAGCTTAGCAGTCGGCTGTTTACACCACTGCGCCACCGAGGTCGTCGAACATTATAAAAATAAACCATCCTGTTGAATCACTCTTATCTATTTAAAAAATCACATCAAAACCCATTGTGTAGTTTAAAGATCTAAGCATACATAGGGATAGACAGCGGGAAGCGACCTTGTTTTATATTACGTATATAAATCTCTATTTATTTATCTACAAAATTATTGGCATGTACAGCTGTTATTGTAGTAAATGTTTTTACCGCTCTTTTGACCCTTATCATTAGAATTCATTCTTGAAGATGATAAATGAGATGAAGATGAACAATGAAAATGATGTATCCGTAACATGCTAGTACGGTTACTGTAGGCTCTAAAGGAGTTACTTGGGAGATGACGAAAAAAGCAACCAAATCGTCGTATTTCACTTTCTCCACACTTGAATAGCACTACAGATATTTACTGGTTAAAACACTAGCATTTTACACTTTAAATTCTGCTGATATATGGGAAAAGACAATAAAATAAGAAAATTCTAACTGACACTTCACGTTCCCGCCAAGTAACCCAGCTGTTATCGTGAATTTACTGTTGGCATGTCTAAATATTTTTTTTTTTAAATCTTCTCTTTAAAAAAAGTAGGACAATTTTTGCTGGAAATGCCTCTTTATAAGTAAATGAAAAAATCTACTTTACTTTTGCAATAGATCCAAATTTAATAGAACAATGAAACTAATTTTTCAGGCTGGTGTCAAAGAATACCTGATGGGTAAAAAGGATCATATAGATGATGAGGTGGACAAGGACTTGGCTCCGCTGAAGGCGCTCTGGTCGGACCCTCAGCTGAACGAAGGAGAAGCATTCCTGAGGGATTACATATTGAATAAAAGGTGATCATACATACCAATATTATAATATCAGCTTGAAAATGTTTATTTGCGAATGGTACAGCAACTACATTATTGTATTTTGATTATTGAAAAAAAGTAAGTACGGAGGTTTCTTGTCGGATTCTTCCCTGTACAAATAGTATCACGAATCGGTGGTAGTAAAAAACAAATTCCAAAAAACAAAAAAATTAATCTTTACAATTCAAGTGCTAAACTATTTTTGGGGATTCGATTACAAATTGTTTTATAACTTTTTGCTATTTCATTGAACTTATTTTTTAATTACATGAACTAGTGTAAGGTTCATTTCATTATACGACTTTTAGTTTCCGTTACGACTGAAGTCAAATCTCAAATTTTTACTCAATAAACACACACCATAATTATCGCTCGAGAGGGGTAGACAACGCATTTCGCAAGTTTATGTCCCAATGTGACAGGTTGCGAATCTGTCGCCACTATCCGGGCACAATGAGTAACATTGCACACAGCAGCTACAACTTACGGCAACCCGAGACTCGAAACCTCGACCTGTCGAGTCTGGTCGGTCGCATAACCAACCACGTAACAAACTGAGCTACCACATTCCCCACTCAACTAATAACTTAAATAATTAATTTTGTGCTTTAGATATTTAGAGGAGGGTGACTCAACGGTATTGGAGAAAGTGAGAGATGACGAGGATTTAGAGGAAGATGAAAAGAGAGTGGAGGAGCAGGGTCAGTTCGAGCGAGCGTACAACTTCCGATTTGAAGAGCCTGATACGGAATTTGTAAGTTTTTTTTTCAAATATGTGTTTTCGGAAACATTATATTTTTAAAAAAAACAAGATCAAGGTCTGTCTTGGAGTCGTCAGCACGCTCGTCAGATTTAGCTTCCTATCATATTTTTATGGAGATACCTTAAATTCTTGTCTACTCTCTAATCATTTAAGAATTTGAAATCAGCCTAAGAACATTTTCTTGCCGGATTATTCCCGGTAGAGATAGTGTTTCGAACCGGTATCAGTATGAAAAGATGACGATTTAAAATTACTCATTTTAAGTCTTTTTTCATAAAAAATATATTGACTTTGACTTTAATAATAATAAATTATTATATTAATTCTATAAATTAATATTAAAGTCCACATCACGACACACACATTGACTCAGCCCTGCAGTAAGTATCGTAAGAACTTTTCACAGGAACCAAGCAACGATATGGTATAAACTACATAGACAGGAATACAACATCCAAGACCGGTAAGCGAAACAATGCGCCTTGCAAATAACACAAAGTCCAACCACCGCCGGGATTCGAACCCGGAACCTCTAGCTTAGCAGTCGGCTGTTTACACCACTGCGCCACCGAGGTTGTCAAACAATAGACACTGGACTTTGAACAATATCTGTGCTGATATTGCCAAAATCAATGCAGAATCTCATTTTCGACACTCCCAGTGTATTGTCTGGAATAAAGACCGCCGTCGAGATATCATTTTCATCAATGTACCAATATGTGTGTAAAAAATATTGAAATGTCACTGTCAATAACTTTTATTGGATGATATTTTCAAATAAATAAGTTTCCGCGACGCACCCTTTATTTATTATTATTTATTTATTTCAACATTATTTATGACTAAATTGTATTCCACCTACTTGTATACACAACATTAGAGATGGATCACATGCAAGTTTCTTAATGTAAAAACAGTGAAAATTACGGACTATTCGATTTTTACGAATATCAAATTTAAATTGAGTTTAGTTGTTAGTTTAAAAGATAGCTGGTAGCTTGTACTTCATTGCACAGCATCATTATTAATTTAAGAAGTTGCAACAATTGAACCTGTTGAATAAAAACTTAAATTACAAATTTAAAAAACCTCCGATTGGACGTAAATGAAATGATATTTGCGTACATTCGATTGTTCCTCCCCACTTTAATTCCCCCGTAAATTTTGAACGGGGGAAACGATATCGACCAAACGTAGCTAAGAACGCGTTCGATTAAGTCATTACCTTACCTTTCAAATTAAAAAAAACTACATCAAAATCGCTTCATTCGTTCGATAGTTTTGATGCAACAGACAGACACGTCAAACTTACGACACCCCTCGATTTTTGCATCGAGGGTTAAAAAGACTTGCATTGGTGCAACAGAGAATTGAATAAAAATAACTGCGACACAGAAAATCTTTATTCATAAATTCCCTTCTTTTCAAAGCTTACTGCACATCGTTTTACTCAAGTAGTTTGTGTACACATTATACAAAAAAGTCGTATGAGGCCATGCGGATCCAGTACAATAATGCCTTCAGGGCGCTGTTGAAGCTGCCACGTTTTTGTAGCGCTTCAGCTATGCTTGCGTATGCAGAGATGGATAGCTTTGGAGCCATCCTGCGTAAATAAGCGGCCTCACTATTGCGCCGGCTACGGGGCGGCAGTAACAGTGCTCTGAGGGACATACCCGAAAGCGGGGACTGTCCGTTTTTAGGAAATTTAATTAATAGAACACTTTCAGTTGTAGAATATAAGTACGAACACAACTAGTTATCCAAGTTTACTAACAAATTATCGATTAATTATTATTAACTAACTATAGCTAGTAGGTAAATATTGTTACTAACAAACTATGGATCAATGGTCTGAAATAAATTATTTTTATTTTATTTATTTTTTATAAATGCTGCCATCTAACTTTAAAATTCAAATTCCAGTTAAAACGCTTCCCC
>OX438614.1:9260140-9412842 GCA_949316135.1 Choreutis nemorana
ATTCGACTTCAAGTTTCATCAGAGGACATGGTAGCTCAGTTTGTTACGTGTCTTAGCAACAGCGTAACCGACTGACCTGACCCGACAGATCGAGGGTTCGAGTCTCGGATTGCCGTACATTGCAGCTGCCATGTTCCTGATTGTGCCCGGATAGTGGCGACTGATTCGCAACCTGCCACACTGGAACTCAAGATAAACAACTGCTTACCCATCTGGATTAATTACGGCGTGAATTTATGTTACTGTTGTCGATACTCGATGTAAAGATTTATAGCGTTCCGTAAAGATAAACATTTTATACAGAACATGTTGAAATTTCATCAAAAGACCAGTTTGTTCAACGACTTACTTCGTCCTTATCAGATTTAAGTCAGTTTTTAAGTAATCACTAAGACAGAATTAAATTTAAAATATCATAAAAAGTAGTCTCCAAAGAGAGTTAACTTGAATTGATCTTACAAAGGAGTACTTCCCATCCAAACAAAGCGGGTGGCAATTTATTTTAAAATTGAATGCTTGAGTCAATAGAGCTTGCCATCAATCAAATTGATTTGATTTTCGCAGTGAAAGTTTCCGAGGTGAGGCTCTCTCGTCTCTGGTGTTATTAAGCTCTCAAAAGATGATGCTGGAAGTGTTATAGACGGCGCTAATTGCCTGAAACAGCCTCTTTACTCAAACCTCTTACTTAACGCGTTATCATTGATCAACTGACATGCGGTCACTTGGTTCGACAAGCCAACGATTATACAATGAAAACTCCTTAATTAAAAGCCTAAATTTGAGCCTAAAACTGAGAAATCGTTTTATAATAAATTGATATCAATTCATAAAAAAAAAATATAAACCAATCAAATTTCGGCAGAAATTTTCAAAAATAAATTATTTTTAATATAACATTCAAGATTTAGAATTTTGTTACTTAATATTTGATTATTCCGTAATGTTTTACTAATGAATCTTGAACTAATTGTTTTTCTCTTTTTTCAGGTAAGTGGTCACTGTTCAAAGACTATAATATATCGATGAGTATGAACTTTTTCCTATAATTATTCTACAATATTTCTTTAAAATTAACAGTTGAGCTAATGTTTAAAAGTCCAGATATAGTTAATGAGTTCACTGGAACTTCAGATTATTCATTATAATCATAAGACGAATTCATTGTTTAAATGCAAGAGTTGCAAGCTTAAAAATGGTATGCTTTCCATCCTACCTGCCCGTGTGTTATGTACTGTAAGTAATATGATTAACCAGCGTATAGTACATTACAGCGACGGCTGTATTGTTTGTGATGTGGTTTGTAATCTGATTACAAGTAAGCATTGTTAACGTACGACTAGTAACAAACATTTCAACAATAACGTAATCCTTAAGTACAGAATTATTATAAGCAGCTCGTTTACATCGTGTTATGAACTATATGAAATCGTGGTTATTATTTTTAACTTATAAAATAAAACGAGAAGGACTTGGTAGCTCATTTTGTTACGTGCCTTGGTTAACCGACCAACCCGACTCGTTGAGGGTTGAGTCTCGGGTTACCGAACATTGTAGCAGCCATGTTCCTCATTTTGCCCGGATAGTGGCGACAGATTCGCAATTTGTCACACTGGGACTCAACATAAACATGCAAAATGCGTGTTTAACACCTCTGCCTTAACTCTCGAAAGATTAATTAGGGCATGAGTTTAAGTTGTCTCTAAAAATAAAACTCCACCCTAAATACTGGAAATATTTTGTTTAGCAGATGAGTAAGTTTGAATATTTCCTTCTAGAAATGTTTTTTTCATTCTTAAAGCGCCTAATGTCATGATATATTTTACCCGATTGTCGGCTCACAGAACCGAACGGAACGGTAATGATTTCATGACTCTATGTATGTATGTGGTGTGTTAGCTGTGTTAACTGTAGCTTTTTTTTTATTCAACTTCATGGGCAAACAAGCAGACGATTCTCCTGATGGAAAGTGATACCGCCGCCTATTGACACGACGGTGCTCTTGATGTTTTAGAACCCCAAGTGCACCGTCAATGCTTTGCCCGTGTATAGGGAGAAGATGCTATACCTCTCGTGCCTGTATTAACCGATTTTAATGAAAGAGGTGTCAATCGATTGATGTTAGTGTCATTGGAAACATAGGATACATTTTGTAGTAAAATAAATAATGTGGCGGAAGTGACATGAAAAACAGAGATGCGTAAAAAAACCTCGCTGGTGGGTTATAAAAAAAAGGGCTTAATTAGCACGTATTTCATCTACGAGCTTACCATAAATACATATTCATCTGATAAGAATTTTATTATAGATAACCCCAAAATATTTAAAAAATTAATTTCCTAATCTAAAACCTGACATACTTAGTAGGAAACCAGAAAATATTCAGGTAAACTAAAATTGTTATATTAAAATGTACTATATGAAATTATATGTATTATATTAAATTATATGTATTATATTAAAAGGAAAAGTTGTTTTCAAAATTACGAATAATAATGTATATTTCAAAAGCTGTTTTCGATTTCCCGCGCTGTTGGGAAATTATCAAAATTCTGATCATGTTTCGTTTTCTGAAGTAACCGAGTTAAAGTTTGTTGTCGTGACGTCACCTGTTTATGTCGCTCCACATAGACGCGCCTACGCAACCAATTAACCCTAAGTTATGAAACTGGAAGCCTACTTAAGTTGAAACTCAAAGTTTTGAAAGGGTGCGATTTGAAATTGTCTACTTGAGTAATTTCCCCCGGCTCCCTCAACCAGTCCTATAAGAATTATAAAACTTTTTCAATTTCCCCCTAACTTTACAGGAACAACAATTGACTTACGAAATAAAATGGATCATGGGTGCTGTACAGCTTGGTGTCTGACGATCGGGTCAGCGTCGAAATGATTTACGATGACACTCTAATGTTATGACAAAGATCTAAAGTACCCGCTTTCCAGTTTAATATAACACATCTTAACTATATTATTGGCGTTTTCATTTTATTCATCAGTAAAATCCAAACACGAATTAGTTGTTACGATAAATCTTTCCATACGAAAACTTTCTAGCATTTTTTTTCTTCCAACATAAGTTACGGCTAACAGTAAACTTTACTCACGGTAAATAAATTATGAAAACCTTAATAGATGCCAGTCTTAAAATGAAAAGGCTAGAGTGAAATTCCATGTAACGCGAACGTTCCCTCTCGAAAGCGACATAACACGTTTGGTCACTTATGCCGTAAGTTTTTAAACTAAAAATCTACATTATCTCTATTTAAAAAATCATTAAAGAGTGAGTCGGACTCACACATAATGGGTTCCGGTTATACTATCATATAAGATTAAATATTTTATTATTTTTACATTATTTCGTAAAAAAAACAAGAGCAAATCACGTTTCTTGTATGGCAGCCACCTTTAATTTTTAATTTCTCTATGTTTTTAGTATATGTTGCTATAGCGGCCACAGAAATAGACATTCTTTGAACATTTCGAGAGTCCAGCTGTTACGGTTCATGTTATATAACCCTCTGATAGACAGACGGACGGACCAGCGAAGGCTAAGTAATAGGGTCCCTTGTTTAGCCTTTGGTTAAGGAACCCTAAAAAAGGACATCACATAATAACAACACTTTTGATGACCTTTATTGCGCAGTGGTACAAACAGCCGACTGCTATGCTACAGGTCCTGGGTTCGAATACCGGCGGGGGAGAGCATTGGTTTTTTTTTGCAAAACGCCCTGTTTCGCATAGGTCTCGGATGTAGTATTATTATCTACGTAGTTTATATCGTTGCTTAGTGACACAAGTTCTCACAATACTTTCTGCAGGGCTGAGTTAATGTGATGTGGTTCATTTATTTTACATACGTATGGCTTGGCAAAAAAGTCCATACTAGTTTTTTTTGCTATTTTAAAATTACATAAATATAACTCGTAACTGATTCGTGCAGGCAATGCCATTTTTTCTGTTTCAGCGATCTCATTGGCTGATCACTGCTCAGTGTTGCCAGAAAAACGCTTACATAACCCTAATTTAACTCAAATAAATTTTTGCTAAGCTGTACATATACCAGTATTTTCTAAGTCTCAAACTTAGCCGTCTAGACACGAGATTATAAGAACACCGCGCAAACTATCTTTTGATAATAAATAATTAATTTGTAGGGTCACTTCAGTCTTAGGCTAGACATCTAAAACTCTTAATGAGTATGTAAGAGACGCCTTAGAATATCTGCTTAATATTGTATATTTGTAGGCGTTAGGCGCTTTGCTGGGAGGGAAGTCTGAAACGGCTTTCTTACTACCTCCTATTTCTTCTGATTAAGTTCGTTGCGGGTCCCAAGACAGCCGGTAGGGTGTCCGGGCACAGCCTGTGCATCATTGCACAGCTGCATTATTCGTTGATTATTCGATCAAAGGACGCCACTGTTGATCCTGATAAACAGGAGTTGCAGTGGTGGCACAGAGTGGCGGGTGTGCCCCGAATTTGTAGGTATATAAAATGTAACAATGTATAAATCTGTTATAAAGTAATTTAATTATTTTTTAAATTGTTACATCTTGTTATTTATTCAACATCATGACCGAACTATCAGACTGTTCCTAATGGAAAGTGATACCGCAGCCTATTGACACGACGATGCCCTTGTAGAGAACGACAAGAGCACCGCCAATGCGTTGCCCATGTAGAGATAATTACACCAGCTCTCCAATCCTATACACCGAAACACAGCGAACTGCTTCACGTTGTAAATATAAAGGAAGGTGGTACCAACACAGACTATCTCTGACGTAATGTAACACCTGTATAATAATAACTAATGACGCATAAGCTTCCTTAGTTCTGTACGTAATTTGTATTTGTAAATTCCAAGCCGCCATCCGCGGCAATAACGTAACTTTAACTATTATATAAATTAAGTCGCTTGTTTAACATATATATTAAATCAAAACAGCCATATGTATTCATGAGGTGTTGCTAAAGTATGCAAGCAGTTTTTATGAATACTCCTACTGGTTTGCCAAACTTGATATCAAATTATTATGTATTTTTCAAAAGCTTTTCGTCCAAATAAACTTTTCGAAATGTCCATTAAAAATAATAAGCTACAAAATATTAAATTCAATACCAATCAAATGAGAACAAAATTAACTCAATTTAATTTTGCGCTTTTTTTCGTGGATGTGGTAGTTCAGTTTGTTATGTGCCTTGGTTAACCCGACCCGACAGGGCGAGGGTTCGAGTCTCGGATTGCCGTACGTTGTAACTGCCATGTTTCTCAATGTGCCCGGATAGTGGCGACAGATTCGCAACCTGTCACATTGGGACATGTAGTGATGCGAAATGTAGTGTTTAACACCTCTGCCAACCTCTCTAGGGATTAAGGCGTGAGTTTATGTGTAATTTTGCGATTTATGTCGGATTTAACTGTAAAAATTCGAAGTACTCAATTGTTTTCAATCTTAATTTTTAAGTTTTATATTAAATAAAGAAAACCAAATAATTCTTTAAGTAAAGCGCTTTGAAATCAATTTAATATGTTACTGCTCAATTCAAAAGCTACTTTTTTAACTAGGCCACTATTTGACTCCAATCCCGCCTGATGCTAAGCGGCGATGGAGTCTTAGGTGGAACATGCCTACCCAGGAGAAGTCTATTTACTTTTGTCTTCTAAAATACCAGATTTTTATATCATTCAGTTGTATTTCTTTACAAGCACTGCCAGGAGATTTAACTAGTTATAATGGCAATAATACTGTTGAAACCAGAAGTTTTTTAATTTATTTCTCGACGGAAATTGGAAGCCATTTGTATCTTCATTCATTATAAAGAAGCAAATTGGTGCAATAAATAATTTTCTCCCTTTTTATATCGATGCAAATGACCAAGCGGAGAATCGTTTTATATCAATATGGAATATTATGAAATAATTTACGCAGGTTGATTGGGAATACGTAATAAACCTTGTTTCAGAAATATTTTAAACCGTTGTAAGTACGAATTGTCAAAGCTAGTCAATAATATAGCTATTTTTGTAACAATTTTTACTATCCTCTTTATTGTCTATGGCTATCGTTTGAAAGTTTAAACTTGTCGTTTTGACAATTTAAAATTATTTCTATTATAAACGCGAAAGTTTGTTTGGAATGGATGTTTGTTGTTCTTTCACGCAAAAAGAATTGAAGGGATTTAAATGAAACCATACAATAATATTCAGAAAGGTATTGGAACAAATAATTTTTCACCTTGATTAACCCATAGGATACTTTTTATCACGAAACATTGAAATCATTGACGGCGCAGTGGTGTATGCAGCCAACTGCTACGCTAGAGGTTCTGGCTTCGAATCCCAGCGGGGAACTTTGTGTTTTTTTTTTGTTACAAGACAATGTTTCGCTTACCGGTCTTGGATGTAGTTATATCTATGTAGTTTATACCATATTGTTGCTTAGTGCCTGTGACAAAAATTCTTAGAGTACTTACTGCAGGGCTGTGACAATGTGTGTGTCGTGATGTGTTTTATTTATTATTTTTGTTAGGTTCCCAATGGATGAAAAAACGAAATCTATACAGGTAAAGTCTCGGGCTGAAGCTAGTAATTGTAAAGTAAAATGTGGTAAATAAGTTTTATTTGGTTTCACCTTCAGGATGGAATACAAATAATGGAGTATTAACGAAAAAAGATATTAAATTTAACAATACCAACGGAGCGAATATCGCGAGACGAAGATTAAGAAACATTTTGTTTACTGAATGAGAACGTTTACTCGTATTACTGAAGTATTCCAATTATATTAAGAACAAAAGGTACTGTAAGGTTCACTGCTAATTTGGTACACAGAATTTTTAGAATAAATAATAAATAAATAAAATTCGTATAGCGTTGTTTGGTAAGTCGGATCGAAAGATAAAAAATATACCTTCCTAAATATTTACACGCATAAAATTGCAACCAAAGGAGATCAAGTTGTATTTGAACTATTGCAGAGGTAATAGAATCTAAGCTCTAATGTGGCAAGGGAAAATGAATTGTGTCCATCATCATTAGCTGGAAAACGTCCACTACTTTGTTTAAGGTTTTACTTAACAGAGTAATACTGAGTAACTGCATAAACCTTATGACATATCATCATAAAAATACTCCTTCGTATTACGTTTTTTGTGATGTTTAAGATACGCAGGAAATCGTTCTTTGGTCGAGACGAAATGTTTAAGCGCAGCAGAGACCAATTATTAATCTTTGGTTTAAATGTTGTCACAATGTTTGATGCTGATGAATGTAAAAATACATCAGTATACTCACAAGACACCCTCAAAGAACTTGACGGTGACCAGAACGGCGTAAGTCTGACTGGTGCCAGCGATGATGGTGAGCAGGAAGATGCCCCCGTTGCCGTAGATTATGAAGATCTTCCGACCGAAGGTATCGCATAGGAACCCAGCTAATACTGACGAGAACAGCATACCTGGAGAGATAGCCATTAGTTTGTACTGTGTGTGTGGACTGGCTCACTTCATTATTTTTACTATTTCTATCAGTTGATCTTTATCGATCGCAAATTGTTCATGCTATTTAACTTTTTTTAAACCTTTAAATCATGGACTTAAATATTATATTAAGAATTTATGTGACTTAAAATTATGGAAAAATTGGTTTATAACTAAAAAACAAATACAAATTTTTAGATATTAATTGAATTTATCTAATTATTTAAAAAAACTACGATGGTGTCTCGCCGGATTCTTCCACGTAGAAATAGCGTTTCGAACCGGTGATAGTATAAAATTACGATTTAAAAGTACTTATTTTAAATAAATTTGAGTAAAAATATTTTGAATCTGACTTCGATTGAAGTTTTCGTTCATCTTATTTTGTACAAATAAACAGAATAGCCAGCCTGGTGCTGAACACAACCCTCGATCCCTAAAGCAGACCTTGTAACCTCAACCACGACACACGAAGGAGATTACGTTTTCTACTACCTAACTTTAGGAGTTACCATAAACAAGTAATTGCGAACCATTATCATACTTTTATGCTTGTTCGCAAACTTAGAATGTTAAAAAATATATAAAAACGAAAAGCCGAAAAGATTTTGTCGTCAAATGTAGCTGGAATTTTGAATAAAACTTTAAGAAAGGACTATTAAGCTGTGAGTTTATGTGAGTGGATAGGAAACTTTTTTTCTTAGCCTCCGCCGAGCGCTGAGAGCAAAAGTGCTGAATTTGCGTTTCACTCCGGCGATACAGAAGTTTCGCATTTATGAAAATCTAAACCAACAACAACATCCACGGAGCTCGCTAATTTACTATCCGAATAAATTAACTTTTCCATAATGGGGAATTGCTGACTATGTCTAGATAATCCTCTGTAATGAAAAGCAGGTCAAGCGTGAATTTCATTGGATTTCACTAAGCTCGGGCCGTTCCACCCACCGCTACCGCGCGTCATGTCCATCAACATTTTTACTATTTTGTTTGTGCGACAATCGATGCCGTATATAATTAGCATTTAACTTAATTGGCTTTTAGTTTTGATCGTTTTCGTTTTCGTTAATGTTAGAACAACGAAATTTTTGTAGTGGTTTTTTTCATGTTTTTTGTGATATAAATTTATTTAATTATTATGTATCGGCAACGTTACACACGAGTACCGTGAATAAGATTTTTCAATTTACTAATTGTTGCAACATTTACAGCCAATATGGTATCAATAATATTAATATATGTGTTTTAATTCGTATGAATAATGATTCAAACAAGGGAAGCTTTCAAAGCATTGCAGGTCCATTGAATGCAACGAACCTGCAATGCCTTCAGCTCGCATGCCTCTCTGAGTCGGGACTTTTAAAACTGTATTTACAGAGAAAGTTGGCTTACAAATTTAAGTGAATACGCTCTCGTTACCGGCGCTCGAGTGCTGTAACGTTATTGTAACTTTGTACATGTGTCGGCTTGGTGCGGCGCGGTGCGGTGCGGTGCGGTGCGGTGCGGGGCGGTGCGGGGACAATACGCGCGCCCAACTTCCACCAACCACTCTCTAACTTCTTGACAACTTTTTACTACTAGACTTTATCATATTTCCAAGTTGAATAGACATCGACTTTTTCTTTAAATTACGTGATACAAATATTTTACTTTAACAAAAACTTTAGTAAAGCTGAAATAAATAAGTAGGTCATTTATTATTTGTCATGACAAGCACGGAGCTACGTAATCAATTCGACATCGGATAAGACATTAAATTCTTTTTAAAGATATTTTAAAATAAATAAGTCTTGTATTAAATTTCTTTGGAAACGTGTATTGGCGTTATGATATGAATGGCAAGCACGTCTCGCGCTTGACCGAACAATCCTCTTACACGATGCATCTCCATTTCTCATGCACTCGCTGTATCAGATCCGTTCCAAATGCCTCGCACGTTTTGTGAGCTGGAATTTGTAAAGGCTCAAGCAACACACGCGCATGCTTGGTCGGTCCACACTTTCGGTAAGCAAGCCACCGTTTGCATTCGCCTTCAATGTTTGCCTTTGTCTATTTGCACGTTATCACTTGCCAGTTTACTGAATGTTGTGTCTCATTCATTGCTTCCAATCAAGGATTCAGTCAACATAAAGCAAAAATGATCGCTTCGGGAACGCCACGTCGGATATTTGTTTTAATCTCCGGCCAAAGCATGACCTGGAGTGTAATTATTATTCGGACGCGATATATCGCTTTCGTTTCTACGTCGTCGGTTTCTGGCGCGTAGTAAGCACTCCCAAGTGCGCAATGTAATGCGAACGGTTTTATTTATTTTGTTACGCTTGACGTTATCGGTTGGGCGTGACTCGGCGTGAGTGTAGACCTGTGTCGGCAGCATGTTTGGTATCTTGCATGACACGGGCGGTAACGGGCTGTGGCCGCCTGGTATCGGTAACCGATGGTGTTATCGCGTCGATGCTCTGTCACGTTCCCGGCGTCGGACAGTTTGACGCACAAATGCTTTGCGAATCCCTGAATACACATTACGCAATTGCAATTTAAATTGAACTGTTTCCTGTTAAATTGAGTATAGTGAGTAGCGAACGGTAGTGAGGGACAACTCATGGTATTGTATTCTAGAAACAGACACTAGTAACCAATAAAAAGCTGTAGGAATGCAACGCAAATCTTTTTGGTTTCGGCGTTTTGTTTGGTTGTCCAGGTTTAGTTGTCGGTATTAGATCGGAATAAATCATATTTAAAAACTAAGTCCACCCAATTTTTGAGATTTACCTTCAAGCAATGGGTCATGAAAACTAACTTTTTAAATTATTTGAGAATGATTATACAACATGTTATGTAGTTTACAATTTGCAATGTAGATGTACGTGCGAGATTGTCTGGGTTGGTACCACTCTCCTTAAAAGTGGAGGAGTTTGTTGTGTCTGTTTCGGTTCCAAAGATTAGAGAGCCGGTGTAATTACTGGCACGAGTGTACAATATCTTTTCCTCTACATGGGCAACGCATTGGCGGTGCTCATGGCATAAAGACATCAAGGTCGTGTAAATAAAAGGCAGGCATTCAATCAGATGAAGCTTCTGTTTGTTCGTGATGTGGTATAAAAATACATTGAAATTATATATTATTGTTCGATGTTTTAATGACCTCGGTGGCGCAGTGGTGTAAACAGCCGACTAAAGGTTCCTCGTTCGAATCCCAGCGGGGGCGGAACTTTGTGTTATTTGCAAGACGCATTGTTTCGCTTACCGGTCTTGGGATTTGTATTCTTATTTATTTAGTATATACCATATCGTTGCTTAGCACCTGCGATACAAGTTCTTACGATAATTAGTGCAGGGCTGAGTCAATGTGTGTGTCGGGATGTGGTTATTTATTTATTTTATTTATTTAATATTAAAAATGAGATATTAATTACGCAATACATACTTATTATTTTGCGATTTTTTTATCTCCCGTTATCAGTAAACCGCTGCGTACTTTCAATGACGTATAGTTTAAGATATTTAATCAAAGTTAGTATATAAAGCCTCGTATCTACAGGCAACAAATGACGCGCAACAAGTCACGCACAACATGATCGACAACGTCGCTCAACAATGCGCGCTATGTTTATTTACTTTATTTGTTTTACCACAAACAAGATAAACATTTATCAATTTAAAAAAAAATACAAAAGCAGGACTACTTCGTTAACCTTCGTGTCCATTAGGCAACATTTGATTCGAGACATGTATCACAACATGTTGCTCATCATTGACGACCTCGGTGGCGCAGTGGTTTAATAAGCAAACTGCTACGCTAGAGGTTGGAATCCCGAGGAGGGAAGAAGATTGTGTTATTTACAAGACGCATTGTTTCGCTTACCGGTCTTGGATGTCGTATTCTTATCTATGTAGTTTATGCAATACCGTTGCTTAGCACCCGCGACACAAGATTCTTAAATCTTACTGCGTGGGTGAGTCAATTATTATCACGATATTATTTTTATCACGATGAACATTAATTGTTACCTAGTGCATACGAGGCTTCAATAAACAAGAAGTCATTCAAGTTATTACCTTGTTCCATTACATGACTTTATATTTTATTAAATTATGACTAAGTTTGGTAAACAATACTGATAAATTCACAATCTGTTTGAATGTCATAATAATACTCGTATCATGAGCTATTTGTATGAGTCCGACTGAAATGTTTAATATCGTATTCATTACAATATGAATAATGTATATATATTACACTCATTTAATATTCTTTGATAGCTTTGAGCTTTTAAACTATAACCTGTTTTTTAATTTTGCATCTCTTTTAATATTCTCTGTAAAACGTCCGTTTGTTGCATATATCACAAACCTTTAGTATTTTTGACAACGTCATAGGCAAACCAAGCGATTCATCTACCGGAAAGTGATACCCGAGACTTGATATCACGAAAGTCAAGAGCACTACCAATGCGTTGCCAATGGTAAAGATATGATACCTCTCGTAGGTTGATAGACAGCGATTAATACATTTATACATAAAAAGATTGTTTAGCGTTTGCGTTGCAGTTGGTAAAGTTTAAGTTAGAAAATTTGACTAAGAAAGAACTCGTGTTTTTATTTCGAAGTTGTGTTGTTAATATTTCTTTTAAATGCCGAAGTTTTACACAAAGTCACGGGAAAGTCAATAAAGTTACAATACAATAAAGGTACAATAAGTAACGGTTTGCTTTGTCGGTCGTTTCAAAGAACAAGCCTTCAGTTTCAAAACAGCAAAAAAAACTGAAATGCTGACCTAACGAAAGATTTCCAGTCAAGTTCATAGTCATGACTGAGGAACAATTCCAAAAATCTAATCGGAATAATTATAGGACTCCTACTGCACCATACTTAGTAATACTTAAACCTATTGTTACTAATAAAGTATTCTACAAGTCTCAACTTAAACTGACTTGAAGTAGTCAGTGCAGATAGCTTCAACTAAATCGTCATAACAGGAGGAAGAAAACCCTTACCAAAGTACGGTATGGCGCTAAGGATGCCCTTTTCCACGAGGTCCATGTTGAGGTCGCACTCGGCGCTGGGCAGCAGGTAGGAGGTGCTGTTGGAGACGAGGACGCCGGCGATCATCCCCGTGAACGAGGTGACCAGCAGCTGCATGTGAAACCGACCGAACGTGCATGCCTTCAGCGCGTCGCTTACTTCTTGGATTGGAGTGCGGAGTTTTGATTCCACTCGGGCTGCTGACATAAACATTTTATCTTGAACAACAATCTAAAAAATCACACAGTAAAGGATAAAGGAATAATATTGACCTGTTAAGCAGTTGAGAAACAATCTAACATGGTAGAAAATACGGCAGGAAATGAATGAATACTTCCAAGATATCCTCCTGTTACCTGTCTCGGAAGAATAATAAACACCAGAAATAATCTCGTGATAGAATTGGCTGGATGAGTTTGTGCTCTTTACCTTAACAATTGTGAAAATATTTTACTTAACTGTTTGATTAGGTCACTTTGACGTTAAACAGCATTCATTATAAACACTTTCTTAGCAATATAAATTTGAAATAATACATGAATATGGATAATTCGAGTGAAAATTGGTGTCACGGTGTAATGTCGAAAAATTTGCAAAAAACCATAACTTGTATAGTGAGCAGTCACGCGGACAGCGAGCAACTAAAGAGAGACATCTTCTGCACTCTGCTGCTGGCAATAATAACAGAGAACGGGTTCACATTAACAAATACTGCAGATGTAGCGCAGCACGTCTTGAAACGGAATAAAGGACGCTTCATTGAATCTACGTTTACTTTGAAATACTACGAAGATTCCCCGATGAAAGTCATCATATCGGAGTTTTGTGATGTTGTGTTAGTGACAGGGACTTTGCCGCTGTCCTGTCAGGACACTTATTCAGTTTGCCTGCGAAGTGACACGTACCTGATGACATCGCAGCTCGGACTGCCCTCACATCTGCACAAACTGCCCGAACTAATCACCATCATAAAGGACAGGATCCTAACTCCGCTCAAAAGCGCTATTTTCAGCGCGTACTCCAAACCAGGCAGCAGTCTATCATGCCTGCCTTTCGTCGTGTTACGTAAGATTGCTACGCAGCTATCTATCCGGGACGTCATAAGCTTCGCTGTGACTTGCAGGAGATTATACGGGATGCTTCAGGATGACGCCGTGTGGAGGTTGCTATACAATCGCGACTTCCCGAAGCGGGCCCGTGACGGGGACGTAATGTGGCGAGAGCTTTACGTACTCGAGTATAAAGACAAGAAACAAGGGAAGCTGTCGGATGTGAGTGAACACAACACCACATTTACCCACCGCACCCTCGCATGCAGCCCTCGCAGCACTGACTCCAGCTGGCAGATCCTTTTGTGAATGTTTGAATAAATTAACGCAACCGAATATTAATGTTTGTTTATTGCGCCGTCTCCTACTAACGTCTTGTTAATTAACTAGCTCACATGCATGTATGATTATCTTGTAATTTTTTTTAATTTTACTACAGTAACTTTATTTTATGAGAAGCCTACAAACAGTACATGCAGCTGCGTATACAAAACAAAGTATTCAAAACAAACTCAACTTACTACCCGTCATAGTTATTGTACTCTATAGACGCTCGCAATATTCATTCTTGCATTAACCGCAGAATTATCTAGACGTATTCTTCTAGACCGAAAAACTTCCTAATGCCTATCTTTTTTTAACTTATACTATAAAATAGTATTGCTAGAAAATTATACGAACGCCTCATGATGAGTCATTTAGTGTAGTTCCCCGAGTGTCAGCGTGTTCGTACCTCTAACTTGACAAGTCAAATTAAAGGGTTCATGTCAAACGATCAAACGCTATCTGTGATATAACACAGGTTATCTTCTAGCTCGGCTGTTAAAGTTTAATAATCAATAATGACCGTTTAATGAAGTTATTGAGTTAAGCTTGTTAAAGCAGCATTTTAACCAATTTTCTTCGCGTAAAATCTTCGGAGCTGATCATATTTATAGACTTCTATGCTTCTATATTACTATAACCTTAAATTTTACTTAATACCACCTTTGACCACAATAATCATATTGTTCATATCTTTATTGTTTGTAATAAAGTAACTTGGATCTATTTTTATATCCCTAAAACAACCCTTAATTGTTCAAAGCTT
Organism: Choreutis nemorana; assembly: GCA_949316135.1. Classification (NCBI taxonomy): domain Eukaryota; kingdom Metazoa; phylum Arthropoda; class Insecta; order Lepidoptera; family Choreutidae; genus Choreutis; species Choreutis nemorana. Next base: position 9,274,781 of record OX438614.1, read on the forward strand.
ACCTTTCTAAGAAACTTACTACCTAGTCTATGTTGAATTTAAAAACCACTTACTGCTGTCAGCCAATGCTTGCAAGTTGATTTCACTCATTTTTGCGCATTTCTTCCACTCGATCTATGTTTAATTATGTCAAAGACTAGATAACAGCGGACCGCCACATGCGACACACTACATTAACTAACTATTTTCTTTCCATTTTCTGAGAGATAATATTATTTACATCTCAGGCCTTGATGGATACGAAACCAAAACAACCTGAGCTCCGATTACGCTAAGCTCGCGCGGTTTGTGGAACGTTTAGGAATTAATGAGAGCTCACGTTACGCTGGCTATGGTGTTACTACTGTATGCGTAAACTGAACAAACTAGATAAAGCGTTCGCATTTATTAAATTTCCGCTCATCTTATATTATTTATAAAATAATAGTATTTATTCTCTAAAGAGCAAACGGTAATGAAAAAAGGTACTTTACGTAAGTCGTAGGAAATATTTTTATGAAAAATGTATGCACTTATGTGAATCTAGCTAAACAGTAAATTATTGAATAAAATAATCGTTTATATTTAAAATGAGCTTACCAAACTATTATTATATATTATAACAGCATTTAATTGAACACTGCAAATACACTGAATTTGAATAACTCAACGTAAATTAAGAGTATGAAAGTTGTAGGCGTTGGGGAAGTCTTCAAACTAGTTGAAAAAATAACTTTATTTTAAACCAAAAAATTTTTATAAAACATGTTATTGAAAAATCATCCAAGGACTTGGAAAGATTGGTGTTACATTCGTTTTTTTGACTCATAAAATATTGTAAAGTTATAACTATTTTTCTTAAAAACGAAACCCAAAACTGCATACTTTGACAGTCGAGTGTTCCGGACTCCTATGTTGAGTTGAATATAATTTTTATAATGATAATAAAAACGACAGCACATCAGCAAAAAATTCCTTCCTCACGACAAAAAACATAATAATTTTCCATCAGTTCACCGAGCAAATACGAGGAATCCATCATTATTAGCATAAACGATCGCACTTATGAGTTTTTTAGCTTTTACATGGGAGTTACAAAAACGGCAAGTCATTTAGATATATCTTCAGAGGTTTGGCAAAGGGCGTGCTGGCTGTCGGCAGTAGGGAGTAAGGGGAGGGAAATGAGATATAAAATGAGTGATAAAAGGCTGTGTTTAAATGAAGCATCGCTGCTCGGGTGTGTGACTTCCATTTTATTACTTTTACGGCGTTCTCCATCCTGAGACGGGTGATTGGTTTTTTGAACATTTACACGGAACCGGCGAAAAGATTTCGTCATTCTATTTTTCTGCTGCTACAAAGTACCTTAAAGCTGGTGTCATGGCAGCCAAGTAGGTGATCAAAATCAAAAATCTTTTTTAGTTAAGTACTTAAGTTACTTAATCAAAAAAATTATAAATATGAGCTAAAAATTTAAACTTTATCAAAATAAAATGACTCGACTCGACTCAAAAATTTCAATCGGATAAGAAACCCCACTTTATTACAAAAGTAATTCATTATAATTTATAATTATGAATTCAATACTTTTTAAAACGCTTGCAGTAAAATCCTTGGCGTAGGCCTCTCCATCCTTGCACAACTTTTAGTCTCTAGCACTTGACATCCACTCCATTACAGGTTTCTCAGTGAAAATATTTTGCCATCTCTTTATGGGCCTAAACTTATTGATATTGATAATAAAAACATCGTGATTTTGTTACGGAACGTCCAACCTTTCCATTTTTTAATTAAACGCGTTTCATGTGGGATTAAACATTAATTGAAATCGTTGTATGCAAACAACGTGTTAATTAAAAAGTGTGTTTATGATTACTTCATTTTTAAATTTCTAAGCAATTTTGAAACCAAAGAGGAATCATTATTATTGATAAATTATATCAACTTGTAAATTATTTTGCTTAGCAGCGAATTCAAATTAGTTATCTCGCAGTCAAGTGTAATTTTAACCCGATTTAAAGCGAATTACTTTGCTTTGTATTACCGCACAGGGGTAAGTTTTTCACAATGTTGATGATTTTTATACTCAAAACAAATGCAAATGCATACTTACGAGTATTAATTGGGCCATTGCACTTCGTGCCTTAACTAGATAATAACATTTATTTTTATTTTATTTTATTTAGGAAACAAACACTTATTATAATTAATTTAAATCAATTCAAAAAAAAATCCATAAACCAATAAATTTTCCGCTGAAAATTTACAAAACAAATAATATTGAATTTAAAATAAAGAAATTAAAATTAACAATAAACAAAATCAATAATAATTATACAATAAATTAACAAATATAAAAAAACGGCAAAATATTACACATAATTACTTTTAACGATTCTCCTAAAGGAAGGAATAAGTGCAATTGAAAATAACGACAGAGTCACAATTATTAAAATTAAATGACTTGCATGCTCTTATTGTGAATGAAACAGCAAACTTGGATTTATGAATACTTTTTATAATATCTAATATTTTCACAGTTGTTTTACATTAGTTGTCAATCGGAGCTGAATGTTTTATGATGTCTTTTCTGTAGAAACCAAAAATATTCATTTGTTACTCAAATAACCACTGCGTCACTAGTCCCCCTGTCCGCTCAAAAATAATGCCCACTGCGTCACTAGTCCCCCTGTCCGCTCAAAAATAATGCCCACTGCGTTACTAAGCAGTAAAAAAGTTTTTCATATTATTAGCCCTCATATTTTGATAAAATTGTTGATACCATTCAGACTAAGAAACTATTTAGTTTCTAGAATATCATATTAACGACTAATAAATTATGCGTTGAAATATACAAGGGACATTTTTATAGGCCCCGAAAGGTAGGATGGCCCGACAATTAAAACTAAAAGCATTATACCAAAGAAAATAGTCAAAAAGACTGGTTCAGGAAGATTTGAGCTCCATTTCTTTTATGATATTAATTTTAACGAAGCGTAAATATGATCCGAAGTAGTCGCTAATACTTAAACAGAAAGTAACAACTGCTCGTTGCAATGACCAAGTAGTTTGCAATTTAAAATTTAAATTAATAAGATGCTGCGTTTAAAATTCCAGCGCTGATTCATTTCGCATTCTGTTTGAAGTACAAACACTGGAGTTTTACGAAGTTTAAAGCGAGGCAAGTTGGCCCCACTTGGGGACAGCGGGACATGTTGGCCCCGTTGGGGAGATGTGGGACAAGTCGGGGAAAGCAGACAGTCGATAATAAGATAGGGATTTACGGGATGCAGTCACATTATCGAGGGGAGTGTGAAATAAACCTATTCCCTAAATGTAGTTTTCCAAATGATAAATTGGTTTTGTGAAAGAGAATTTATGCTGATGTTATAAAAAGTGTTAAGGAATTAGAAAGGGTTCGTATATGTATTAACATATTTATTTAGGGTCGGAATATTGAATAGGAAAAACTTATTTGTACTAGGAAAAGTTGTGAGAAATAAAGGCTGTAAATGCTATACCAGTTGAATACCAGTAAATCGCATCAAAATGTAACTTTGTGACCACAAAGAGCTGTGGCGAGATCACTAACATGCATAATGCAGTGCATAAACTATGTTATATTCTTTGATTGTTTTCGTGTACCAAACGAATGTATCCCAATTCAGTAGCTGCCATTGATTTATAGAAGTTATAAAATTATTATTTATCAAACAAAATTTTGTAATTATATGCAACAGGGTTTCTTGCCGGATTCTTCTACGTATATCAGCTTTCCCAACCGGTGTTAATAAAAAAATATGTTTAAAATAATTTATCACAAGTCTTAAAATAAAACATTTTAATTTTATTATATTTGTAAGAAGAAAAAATGTGTAACTCACTAAAATAAACACTGTAAAACTAGATCCTATCCGTCACATCTCGCTCGGCTCTAATCTCCTAATAATGCAGATGACTCAGCGTATGCGTAACTTTACTATGCGTTGCTAGGCAACGGGAATGTAGATTATTTAGGCCAAACGTTGTCCTAGATCCTTTATTTATTTGTATATAAGTCAGCCATCCGACCCGGCCATCCGCTGCATTCAGCGCTTAACATTTCAGCGAATATGCTTGGGAGAGCATTTTCAGCGCTTTTTAAAATCTTCATAATATGAATTTTGCTGAATTATTTCTGGGTTCTGACGTTGGAAGTACTCGCACCACTTATTAAAATGAAAAGCAACTCAGTTTTCCAAACTATAAACTTGTAATCTTATTCATTTTAATTCCTTTTCTGGTAATGTAATAAAAGTTTAAAAGTTTTTGTCATGGGATTTTGAGGTAGCGATTTCCTCTTCGTTTTACGTATCGTAGTACTTTTCAAAGTGTGACAGTTTAAAAGAATTATTTAAATATACTGTTTATTGTGTAATATTTTGTCTAACTACATATTTCCGTCAAAGAAATATAAATAATATCCGAAGTACAAAGTTTGAGTTAGATCATCTCTTTAAACTACAACGAGGCAACATCCTTTTGTTTAAAAGCTTTCGGAAGAAAATTAAGTATGTAAAAAGTTACCATTAAATTTAGCTGAAACTTTTCAAACACCTACTTCAGCAACTCCCTTCTCCATAATAATATCAGGTAGAATGTTGACAAATTCTTGAAAGTGAGTGGAACTTTCTCGAAACTTAATCCCAAAGTATACAGCGAAGACATGTTTTACATAAAACCTCTCGCAGCGAGAAACAAAATGAGATAAGTCGGCAACTTTCTAATGTTAATTACGAACTTTAATAACCGGAGTTGCTCTTTGAAATAATAAGGCCTTTATGCCGAGGCATCCAGTATGGCCAAGAGTGCGCCGGTGGGTTTACTTAATGTTATAATGTATTGCGCCTCCGTACCAGGGTCAACAGATCTCGGATACGAATAATAAATGACTTGGTTGTCTTCAATTTAAATTCATCCGACCTCATTTATTCTATTTTCGTCTAGTGCGCTGCGAAACTTCTGCACAATTTTTGTGTTTTTGATTTCAGTAAACATATAAAAACTTTCTATGAACAAAACCGAAGAATGACCAAGCACAGCTGTTAGATTGAGCTTAAATAAAATATAACGTGTAGGAGGTTGAAACGTTAAAGATGAAATAAAGAGGAACGCTCGGGCATAATCCTCGGTAATACCCGAGGAGACTTTCAAAATCAAAAACTCAATTTTAAAACTTGGCGAAGAATTAAGCTTCCAAAGCGCATTCTCATTTAAACGTTAAAAAGTTCCATTAAACCGTGCTTTGTCGTGCCGTTAATTGGGAAAAATTGAGAGATGAGTTGTATGGATTATCATTAGAGGGAAGGGCAGGATTTTGTTTGTCTATATCTGTAACTTTAAATGTTTACTAAGTATTACTCTATTTTGTATGTGTAAGAATGTTATATGGACTTCCAGGACTAAAAATATCGTTGAATTAAAAAAAAAATTGACTAAAGGAATACTTCACAGGTTTAATACGGACTTTGCCGATTGAATTAAATTTGTGTCGGTAAAAATATTTATTCGACTGTATTGTTGTGTTTCATTCTTTGCATGTTTCATATCGAGTTTCCATAGTCCATTAACGTAACAAAAACCATTTAAACTTTATCGAAATTTAACTGAAAATCACGAATGAAATCCGCTTTTATTTACGTTCTACAACATCACAAAGAGACATGTTAATCCTCGATATTAAATGTCAAAAGCAATGCTACCGACATGTCAGAGTATTTCCATACCAACACTTACTAGCGACAAATTTTACACCGGAACATATTGAAGGCATAACGACATCATTACAGATCTCTGCCCCTCGTAATAAACACTAATTTCCTTTGATAACTTTGTCCGGAGCATGAAAGGATTTTAGAATATCGTTCTGCGAATGCGAAAGGCTCTGAAACAAAGAAATGCGAGATGATGAAACCGACGTTGTATAAAATAACGCTTTTGTATCCGGTGGTCGTGACCATTTGACAGGCCTAATTTTGAAAATGGGCCGTAAAAAATAATGTTGTCCCTGTCCAAGTTATCGTGCCATCGTCGGGCAAAAATTGAAATTTAGCTCGACGCTCCCCGACTGGCCACGGCTACTCAATTAATACTTTTATTATTTCACGGGATTAACATTTTAATTAGTTCTTCTACATTAATTTTTGATAGGTGCTGGAAGTGTTTTATTTTAAAAGGTTCAGTTTTATGTAGTAAATTAGCAGGCGTTGAGACAATAATTAATTAAAATGTCAGTCAGCTATTTTATTAATTATAACGCATGCTTCACTATGAAGTTTAACGAGAAATTTAAGATAAATGTTACAAAAAAATGATATTTTAATGAAATCAAATATTGGCTCATTTATTTTTTCTAATCCACACTAAAAGTGTTATGTCTTAAAGTAAATGTGATATGTATGTGCGTGTATGTACTTACATATATAAGCTAGTTCTGAAGGCCAAATATAAGGTTTAGTCTAGTCGGGATGTTTCGATTTGAAAGAGAAATCTCGGTCTGTGTAAGTCTATTTTAAGTCTTATTTACATATACATATCTAATACATAGATATACATTAGAGTGTTTCAAAAAAACAAACTATTTTTTTTTTTTCGAAGAACTTTGAAAATTCTTCAGAGTATCCCTAATCAAAGACATTGTGAAAATCTCAGCCCTTAATATTAATGTATAGAGGTGGCTGTAATTAATTTTTTATTTCCATTTAAATAACATAGAAAAAAAATACTTTTGAATTTTGATAGGCAACAACGAAGCATTTTATAGCTATGATCGATACATATTCTTGTAGGAAATTTAACGATCTACAAAAATTGTCTGAATGAATATATCCGTACGAAGAACCATTTCGGAGTTATCAGGCCTCAAACATCGCCCCGACTGTTTAAAAAATAATAATATTTGTTTATAAATACGAAAAATAAAAAAAGATCATTGGCTTTATTTGAACGATTCGGATTGTCTACTGAGTTTCTTGATGTCGGCATCACTTTATGGGCTAGTCACAGAAGCTTTCAAGAAAATATTAAATTTTTTAGTACACTAAAAGTAGTGAATGACGTTGCTGAGAGGAATGTCGCATTAATTACTAAATATAATCAGCATTTAACTAACAGTGAAGAAATTTTTTTGAAACACTCTAATATACATATGTAGGAAATTTTTGAAGGAATTTTTATTATTGCGATAATCTGTTATAATTTAAAGTACACGACTCCAAATTCTTAATTCTATATTTTAATCCTGACATCTGATATTAAATATGTTTATGCAATTGACTCTATAATAAATTTAATAATTCCAAACTAATATACCGTTATTACTATCATTAAAAAATTACAAACAATTTAATAAGCGTTACATCTCTAAAACTTCTCAGAACTATATTCACAATAAATTGTTTGACTTTGACTTTGACTTTCAAAGCTCACGTGAACCTATATCAAAATTTAATGCACTTTTCAGCTGAAAACTGTATCTCACTGATAGCTTACACAAAGGACGTCATCTCTATCCTCGTACGTTATCATCTAGTTATTTATCCGGCAGATACCGCTCGAGGCGGCCAATTTATCAAACATATCTAAACTTCCCTGTACCAACAAATAAACCGCCTGTCCCAACACGGTCTTAACACCAAGCCATAGGGCTCAAATTCTAATAGCCAGTTCTGCTTCCTAGTAAAGTGGCTTCAGTGATCGTTAAAGTGCTGTGAGGAGATTACAATATATCCTTCTGATGTTAAATAGTTCACAAACGATCTTGGTGTGATTTAAAAATATCTCGCTTAAATTTGAATGAATCCTTGCATTTGCTTCTTCCAGATAAATTAAGAGCGTCTCTTGAAAATTACCTGAGTCCCAAACTAAGAAACAGGTGTGTTTTATACATACTTAACAGGAATATGCATTAATAAATATATCAGATCTAAATCAAATCAATCCGTCAGAAAAATTTCATATTTAAAATCTTAGATAAAAATGTATTTACCGTGGACGAATCGGAAGAGAAGCCTTTACTTATATTTCAGTCCATAATTTATTCAAATCTGCCCATTAAAACTACCGGCTGACCTCATTCCCGATGAGTACTTCGCCTTAATTGATTAGCTATTTAATGAGCTGGAACTCTTCCATTAATTCTCTGCCCTAACGCCTTGTCATTAGAATTCAAATTCCAATGGCTCCTATCTCCATCAACAATTGCATAATTCAAAACGCTCAAGCAAACCGGTAATTTATGAATCCTTTTAAAATGTCTAGTTCTTATGAAAATTAATTTTAATATTTATTACGTAGAATAAAGTATTTATAATGTATATATATTAAAAGGTTCGTTTGAACTAGTTTACAATCGGGTCTCGAGTGGGTACCAAACAAATACACACCCTTTGAATATTATAGTATCTATGTTATACAAGTTTGTATAATGCTATGTATTGTACGTTTTGTATAATATACAAAGCTTTATTTAAACTGACGTCTCGGTCTGAAGCGACCCTAATTGATCCTCAGTCGATTCAAACGTCGTCGCTATATTTCAACCTTTCAACGCAAACAGCACGAAAAACGATGCGGTTATTAAAACGAGACGTCTTTATTTTAGTATATTTCATTATCATTTTATCTTTTCTAATTTTGAATACTGGAAGTTTGTTCGGAGGAAATAAAAATCTCTTTGAAACAACTCTTCTCCATTCGAAATTTTGTTCGAAACGCAAACGCAATCGAAGCGTTTTCGAAGCAAAAACTTACTCCCATAATGCGTCAGTTTAGAACGTTAAAACTTTTATAATTGAAAAAAGAATTAGTGAAATGACTGTTCGGGCACTATACATTATTGGCCAAGAAATTCATCTAACATAGCTTCTAAAATCAACTTAAACCTAAATCGGAAAATAACAACGACGTTTTCTATGAACAGTGTGTTTATAAATTTATAATTGTGACCTCAAATCAGAATAGGTAGAATCACGTCTGTCATCATCCTTTGTAAAGGCTTTAGCCGGCGGGGGTGTTGGAGGGGGATTGATTGGGGGGAGGTGCGAAGGGGGGGTGGGTAAAGACAATCGAAAGTCGATGAAAGAATCCGCGATGATTGCATGGAACCCAGCATCGATAGGTACCGTTGGGTACAAAACGTAAATAACCAGCTTGCGAGCTGTACAGTCGATATCATCCCACGATTCCATTTCTAGAAATGATCTCCAGAGCTAAATAAAATCACTTTACTTATTCAGCTTGTTCATGTTTGATAGGTTCGTTTATGGCAGATGTGATTGTCGTAAAAGTAACTATTGTATCTTACGCAAGTACGATTGTTCCTTTCAATCGGTTACAATATTTAAAAAAATAACAAACTATCTGAAAATTAATACATAAATAATAAATAACCACATCACGACACACACATTGACTCAGCCCTGCAGTAAGTATCGTACGAACTTGTATCGCAGGTGCTAAGCAACGATATGGTATATACTAAAAAAATAAGAATACAACATCCAAGACCGGTAGGTGAAACAATGCGTCTTGCAAATAACACCGGGATTCAAACCCGGAACCTCTAGCGTAGCAGTCCGCTGTTTACACCACTGCGCCACCGAGGTCGTCACATATTCTAATATCATCATATTCTACGTATGCCGTTTATTACCTCTGTAAGCTCGCTCGAAAAAAGGCGTTGAATTGTAAGTTGCTTGTTTTTATATACCAAATTTATTAATATTAAAACTAAAATATATTATTTTGTCGTAGGTTCAAAATAAAAGAAAATTCTTAGAAGTTTAATATCAAAATAAAAATCTTAATTTGAAAAATACCTTCTCAATGTCAAAGTAGTTTTTCGGGTACTTACAGTAACTTAGTACGTGTACAACTGATTTAGTTAATATTTATAAAACCTAATTACAGATAATTAATTATAAACCTTGCCTGTTGGAATACAGCTAAATATAGAGGAGTCACTGCCCCAAGTCATCATCTTGACATACATGTTTAAGTTTTGACGACGTCAGTAGCGCAATGGTGTATTAAACCGACTGCTACGCTAGAGGTTCCGGGTTCAAAACATTGTGTTATTTGCAAGACGCATTGTTTCACTTACCGGTCTTGGATGTAATATTCTTATCTATGTAGTTTAATAGATTCTTAAATCTTACTGTGGGGCTGATTCAATGAGTGTGTCGTGATGTGATTATTATTACTATAGTTGTAATATTCTAAATAAGAGAACCACAATCTGAACGCTCGACATGATACAAATAATAGAAAAACCTAACGTTTTCATTTCAATATCTTAAATGGAATTTTGTATTGTGGGAGGACTTGTTGTTGGAGCGTTTTATTAAATACTAAGTATTTCTTTTGTTGTTTTCATAAAGCCGGCGATACCTTTCATAAAGTTCCGCTGAGAAATATTGGAAGGATTTATTGATTGCGAAACTCCAAGGCCGCAAGAAAAGCTTTCGTGACTGTCTCCTGTAGTTCGGTCTCATACCTCAGCATAAGCCTTCAGTTTTTGGACAATAACTGTTACAGAACTAGCTTTGAGGTCATATCAAGATTGATTTAAAAAGAGGAATCCATTTTTTAACAAATACGAATATGTATCTTATAGTAAGAAGTAATGAGAAATTTATTCAAACCCTAACATTCTAGCTGAAGTAGATCCAGAGTAATTAGAAAAACGTTTGAAATGCATACACATATTAAACAAGTGGTTTTATATAATCAATATTAAACCATTGCATATAAATAATTCCCGTTGAAATAGCGAATATTATAGCTAACGTCGTCGGAAGAGGGGAAACCGCAAGTCGCTTGCGAAATGTGGTCGCAGAAATATGGTTTTAGATTCAAACTTAGCGTCGAACTGTGGCAACTCTCAACAAATCCGCACTCCAACATTGTTGTTTTAAATTTTCATCACAGATTTCGTTTGTATTTTTCTTAGATTAAATGCTTTACTCTCTGACTCGATAATTAACTGCCATTTGATGGATTTGCTTCCAGTCAGGCTTTTGAAAGTACTATGAAATAATTTGGACCTTGTTTTACTGATCCGGGCAGAATTTGACAAAACGAATTTAATCTGCGTAGCTTTGGGACGGCTAAGTGAATAAATCTGACTAAAGTACGACATATTTTCAAGGCTATCCTGAATGAGTAGATTTATCGTGAGGTGGCCGAGCAAGTTATTCATTAGTGAAGACGGGCTTCACTTAATTACGTTATTAAGCAACGTTGACTACCTACTTAATGTAAGGAGGAATTTTTTGTCATTTACTAACATTTTTATACTACCCACGTATTTTAAAAGTAAAGAACCATAATAGATGAAGTGTGTACAAAAAAAGTATCTTACATCAGTTGAAAGCGGGTGTCGTCTTCTGTAGAATTCAATTTGTTACTCGTAGTGCGGCATGCAGCTCACTACGCTACTATGTGTGTATAGCTCTCTTCGATTCCAATCAACATCGGTCGTTATGTCTTTGTTAAGTTCGTTACTGACGAACACGGAAATAAATTGCAGCGAACTGTTCTCAGTCAATGCAACACAACATTGACACAACCGCTCGAGGTTAAAAAGAATAACTTTAGAACGTCAACAGATATTTAATGAAATAATAATGATAACCACATCACGACACGAAAATTGACTTAGTCCTGCACTGATATACAATCTTGTATCGCAGGCACTAAGCGAAACTGTCATCTAAGCATAATTTGTCTATGATTTTATCTCTTTTGTGATTTCGCTGATCGTACTCAGACGCTCATATCTTCACGTTAGATTCGCCTTTACTTGCGGTTTCGCGTGTGTTTCGCATTTGTGTCTGTCTATCTGTACGTTTGTTTGTTTTGTAAAAAGGGAAACTAATTTTTCACTACATTACGGAATTTGATTTTACGGATTCAGGAAATCCGTAATAAATCTTTACTGTATTTGTTGTCATCCAAAAGATTTTTTTATTAATCTCGACCACTCAGATTCTCAGGCGTTTTTAAAGTTAGACTATAGACATAGACTAGAGCAATATTTCTTCCTCTTTTGACTCTGAAAACTACATTTCTATGGTTTAAATTGATTCGCGCGAAGTTTCGCCTTTAAATTTTTCGACTAATGTGTCGCCAGCGTAACTTTTGTGGCGGCGGAGGTGTGCTACAGGCCTCATAGTGAATTTGAAGCATTGGATTTAATATTTCCTATAAATACATACTATTTTCGATTAATGATATTTTCATTTTTTCACCGAAATAAAAAACTGTTTTTATTATAAAACTAGTTTCATATTTTTTGAGATACAAATTATATTAAATGAAAAAAAAAAACCTAAGAAAAACTGTGTGTAGTAATTTCAAGAACTTTATACACTTACTTCTTTGTATTTTATGACCTTAATTATTTTCATGGTAACATTAATCACAAGTGTGGATCTATACCAATCAGCAAACCTTTTCTCCTATTCTAGTTTAAATTTTAATACGGATGGTTCCTTAATTTTTTTGTATTTATTTCTTTCTCATGATATAGTGAACGAAAGAGATAGGAAAGTTTAAGAGAAGTAAGCAGTCGATTGGGTGGAGTTGGTTGCAGTCGGTTGCAGTCAGTTCTAGTTGCAGTAGCATCTGGTAGGAACAAGGGAGACTTGAGAATGTTTGTGTTGCCAACTTCCGAACCAAAGGACTCGAATAAAGTTTACGATCTTCGGAGATATTCACACGAGCGGAAAGTTTTACTTCGCTATACGTAACATGTTAATGGAGGCTCGAGTTTGTTGCTTAAGGAAGGTACTAAATTACAGTGTGTTTGTAAAAAAACTATGTATTCACTAAAACATACTCACGCCGTAATTAATTCCTTGAGAAGGGTAGGCAGAGGTGTTAAAAATCGCATTTCAAAGGTTTATGTTGAGTCCCAGTGTGACAGCGAATCTGTTGCCACTATCTGGTTACAATGAGGAACATTGCAGCTACAATGTACGGCAACCCGAGACTCGAACCCTCGACCTGTCGGGTCGGGTCGGTCGGTTAACCAAGGTAACAGATTGATCTACCACGTCCTCAACATATACTAAAACATAGATTCGATATTCACATTAGTGTAGTCGGAACACGTTATTGTTTAATGGCGCGCCGATGAATTGTGATTCCGTCATTAGTAGATTTGATCAAATGTTTCGTTCGTTAATTATATTTTCAACAAACTAAATATTATGACAAATTCAGTCGCAGCACGACTTTCCATTGAAAAATATGTTCTTCGATAAACTCCAACGCGAGTGTTGTTACATAATACAGGCTACGCTCAATCCTTCAAACGGTATGATAGTTTGCCAACTTTTGGCTATAAATTTATATGCAACTAGCTGACCTTTTCGCGGTGTTGCTTGAACTAGCTTCTTGTTTACATTCATCCTCTGTTTTATTCATTTCCTATTGAAATCATAAAATCTGTCTTTATAAAATAAAATAAGAATAATGTAATAAACAAATTCGTTTTATTTATGTATTATTTTTAATATGAAAAAAGAGAATAATAACCACATCACGACACATACATTGACTCAGCCCTGCACTAAGATATAATCTTGTATCGCAGGCGATAAGTAACGATATGGTATAAACTACATAGATAAGAATACTACATCCAAGACCGGTAAGCGAAACAATTCGTTTTGTAAATTAAACAAAGTTCAACCCCCGCCGGGATTTGAACAAAAACCTCTAGCATAGCAGTCGGCTGATTACACCACTGCCCCACCGAGGTCGCAGTTAAATAACGATATTCTCTATTTTAATGTTTTTCTTAAGTCTCTTAAATAATAAAATATCAAACGAAACAAAAAGATACACAAAAATAATTCCCACAAATAATTTTGTTTTATTTATAAGTTTTGATTTCAAGAAATAAACGGTTAAAGCCACTTGTAGTTTGTAACAAATATTTGCGCTTAGAGCTCGGTCCGTAATCCAATTACATTGGGATTATATACAGCATCCGCAAACATCCGAGACCAGAAGATATTTTAAAATTTGTCGCAACCAAACTAATTCAACTCCTAAAAATATACTTCTTATACAATAAAATATCCAAACTCTAAATAATCAAATGATAAACCTTATTGATTTCTAAGGGGTCAATTTACAAAAATACCCGATAATGTATTGAGTATGGAATGTAGCCAAAATCAAAGGCAAGCCACAAACTTTGAAATCCTACATTTTGAACGATAAACATGGCTGGGTCGCATAAACTCTTCAACGGATTTTAGTATGGTTTAAAATTACTGTTCTTTTTTGAGTTATACAATGAAAGGTTTCGCAAGTTTTCGGCTTGGGTTTTCAGGAAATAAAAAAAATGCATTAAAAATGTTATTTACTGGTGAGACTTGGTAAATTAATAATAATAACCACATCACGACTATACGACGTTTGAACTTCTGTCACAGTAACTAAGCAATGACATGACCTAGAATTAAGCAAAACAATGCGTCTTGCAAACAATACAATATTGAAATGTTGTTAATGGGATACGTGGAAAATATTATTGAATAGTATTTGGTCATTTAATCGTAATTCTAATTAGAGCTTTACATTATCAAAAGCAGCCTCGACAAAGGAACGCGAAACGATTGCGTGCGTGAAACCAAACCTCTAGTATTTCCATACCAAGTGGGTCGGTCGGCTCATGTACTACAAACTATGACAAACTTCCAACTTTACTGCCTTGACATAGAGGCCACATCCCTTTAGCTCGTACTAAACAAAACGAGTTTGTTTTTCGTGATACTTTTCAGTTTTCACCTGTCAAATTATGTTTATGTGCCTTTAATGAATGCGGTTACTTAAATACGGTGAAAATTGTTTGGCGGCCTTCGTTAAAGGAACGATTCTGTTATTAATGTTATGTTTTTCTGTTTTCAGGTCAGTGCAGTAGTTTTAAGAAAATATTACTGGAAACGGTGAGGATTTGTTTTTAAAATTCAAAAATATTTCCCACAAAATATTTTGTTTGGTTCGTTAAACTTTTAATACAAAGTTGTAGGCTAGATACGTATGTATAGTGAATATATATGAAATAACAATAACCAAGGCAAGACTGGTTAATTGGACGATCGAGCCTCGCGTTGGAGCGAGCCGGGGAAGTAAGATGAAGTCGAATTTAACATGATATCGATGAATTATTTCGGTTTCAAGTTTGTAACGCCATCCCACCGTCGACTCCCATGGGGTGGAGTTATTTTGTCACCATTATCTTTTAAATACAATCGAAAACTAACTCAATCAGATTAAAACTAAGGCGTGACGTGTCATAACTTTTGTGTCTGTGTGGTAAAAAAATATCTTCAATTTGCTTAAAATTAATTAATTAATTATTTTTAATTATACGGGTCTGCTCCCAATGCAGAATTAATTAAAATTTAGTCAAATTGGCCGTTGGTATTTTTCCTGATGTTAGAATAAGTTTTAATTATCCCTGTAACTGAACTTATCTCGATAAAGCGACCCACCGACTCACTGAAACACTTGTTTGTTGTTTAGCTGCGGCATTTGTAAGTTTTCTTTATCCGCTAATTTCTCTTAAATTTTTACGACTTAACATAAATATAATGTGACGGCAGATTCCATTTGGTTAAGGATTCGTATCAGATAAATGCAGCAAAACCCAATATATCACCGCTCAGGTAATATACTTCCGTTTCACATCATCCCAGCAGAGTGAGAGAGATGGGGGACGTTTATTGAATTCCCCTGTAAGTATCAGGTGTCGATACTAAGGGTAGACCCTTCGCAAAGGGCATATCAAGTATTCGCTGATATAATATGCGTTGATGGTACACTTTGGAGGCGTAATGGCGTAATTTTTATAATATTTACTGTCAAAAGCTGTTATTACGTCATCAGTTACGCCAGTTTTTACTAGTCAATGGTGAGTTTCCAATCGGACAAATCTCATCATATAATGATACATTGGAAAAAGTTCAATCAAAATCTGACAGGATTTAAAATGAAACACCCACTTGTAAGTCCGCCGCAGCGACTTGAGAGCTCACAGTATCGACAATCCTTTGACCGACCTACACTTATTTGCTTCGATTTATAGTGGGCCAGGTCAAGAGTACCCGTTGAGTTTGTATGGAGGTGTATGGATGTGGAGGAAGTGAGAGAAGTATGTATGGATCGTTAGCATATGGTGAACCGTAGTCTCCGCCTACACCTTTGGGATGACGGCGTGAGTTTGTGTGTGTAGTACAAATCGATTCATACTTCAGTGTATATTTCATTTTAGTTTAAATCGGATTTTAAGAGTACAGGTCTATAGCAAAACATAATGACAACCTCAAGTCTGCTTCCCCATAACCAATTACAAAGGCTTACAACAATTCACAACAATAAAATACACGAGCACATTTGGAGATAAAAGAAACTGAAATGGAGGGCTTGAATTGTAGATGTGAGATATTGAATGCGACCCTTTAGAGGGAGTGCGAGGCCCTCCTCCTGACCGAGGCCCCCGCGCCGTCCCCGGGGCAAAGGGCCTCGCATCGCACCAGATATTATGAGCTACTGATGACTCGTAGCTTGTTGTAGGTCACATAACTACGTTCAATTTCTTATAGTTTGAGAGTTAAATATTCTCACTGAAATGAAATTCGATATTGAACGTGAAACTGTAAGATTTATTCATAAGTAAACAATTCCAAGTCGAGAAATACTTCATGTGAGTAATGTAAGACTAGGTTAAATGGAATTTATAATTGCTTCTAGAAATGTAACAAAACATCGAGTTAGGAATGGTGCCGGTGGTGTAAAGCGTGAATTTCAATATTAATTATACGAAACAACTGGAAATCACCTGTGCTCCAGCAAACTTTGGTTTTAATGTATCGACGTTTAACTGTCTTGTTTGAAGGAATTATTTTTGTGATTATTTATTACCTATACCTATTTTTCTTCGTTATAAAAAAGATATTTTCTAAAATATTAACCAGGTATTTTTTTCATTCAAGTGCATTTACATGTTATGCTATGGAAATATCAATCATACTACTCTTCAAAAAACTAAACGAAGTTTTCATTACTTTACGTTTTTAATTTTTCAGATGTGAAAACAAACATTTTCAAATGTTGTTCGCCATTACTAAAACTAAATTCCATCAACCAATAAGTTAAATCCCATTGAATATGAACATTCCCTTCCAGTCCACAGCAGTAGTGAAGCCTCCCCCTCCCACCACTGCCTGTGGAAGGTAGAAGGTAGTTTGAAGGCGGTACAAGCCAGTCATCACCGCGACAACTCCAGAATACTAATCCTCCGGGAATACACTCGCAACATTTTAAACGAAACACATTTCTTTCAGCTTAAGGCGAAGGAACTGTTTAATCTAGCATTAAAGCCGCCCGATCTACTTACTTAGCCTTTAAAGACCGGTACCGTCGACATGCAACACAGATATACGAATGTAGCTTTTGTTCTCTTCCAAATTTAAAGCTTCTGTTTAAAGTTTGTTCTCCGACTTTTTCTTGTTGTTTTCTGTTCGGGATAAAAGTAATATATCCCTTTTTATCAGACATGGTTATGGGTTACCTAGTATGTCCGATTTATATGCGGGAGGACGTGCTACAGTTTGTTACTTACTTTGGTAATCCGACCGACTCGACTCGGCGGGTTGAGGGTTTGAGTCTCGGTTTGCCGTATGTTGTATCTTGCAGGTTCCTCATTGTGCCCGGATAGTGGCGAAAGATTCACAACCTTTCACACCGGGACTCAACATAAACATGTGAAATTTAATGTGTAACTCCTCTGCCAACCCCTCTCGAGGGAATACCGCGAGTGTTGATGTTATGTTTTATACGAGTGCGAAACTGGAGTAATAAGTATCATCCAAGCGTTGCCGGCCCCCAACCACCCAAACTTCCAAGGACCTCTGTTAACTTTAATCACTTTGTAGCTTAAAATTAATCTTAATAAACTCTTGTTATTAATACAAGTTTGAGATATCTGTGTTGGCGACAGTACTCGTAGTTCGCTAGTCATTTCAGCTCGACAGGCAAAACCACAGGACGTCAGATTGAAGTGAGAGATACCCTTAATTACTTGCAAAATGTTTAGATAATGGTAAAACCGAACCACATTCAACCTCCGTTGCTGGTAAATCAAGCAGTTATTTCCTTTTCATAATAATAAAACAGTGAAAACGCTTGTAATGAACAACCAGACAGAATAAGGTAAACATTTGTTCAGTTTTTGCAAGAGCCAAAGTTGATATTTCACTTGATTTCTATGAATTGATAAAATTATCAAATTGTTTCTTGTTTATTGCAATTGCTTCTATTGCATGGAATAGTGACAGTCACAATTCAAAATATCCAATTAAACGCACATAGAACAGACATTACTCTAAGCACAATCTTGGCAGTTTTTTTTTTAATTTATTTTAATACATCACGGACAAAAAGCATACGGTTCACCTGATGGAAAGTGGTACCGCCGCTAATAGAAACGACGAGAACACTGTCTTTCCAATCATTCGAACTGATACATAGCGAACTGCTTCACGTTGGAAATACAAAGGGTGGTTCCAGCGCAGACGATCTCGCACGTAGAAATACAAAGGGTGGTTCCAGCGCAGACGATCTCGCACGTAGAAATACAAAGGGTGGTTCCAGCGCAGACGATCTCGCACGTAGAAATACAAAGGGTGGTTCCAGCGCAGACGATCTCGCACGTAGAAATACAAAGGGTGGTTCCAGCGCAGACGATCTCGCACGTAGAAATACAAAGGGTGGTTCCAGCGCAGACGATCTCTCACGTAGAAATACAAAGGGTGGTTCCAGCGCAGACGATCTCGCACGTAGAAATACAAAGGGTGGTTCTAGCGCAGACGATCTCGCACGTAGAAATACAAAGGGTGGTTCCAACGCAGACGATCTCGCACGTAGATCTACCAACTTTAAAAAGGTTAATGTAACAATAACAGTAATAAAGAAATAAAAGAAAAGAGAAAGAGTCCAGGCTTGGGGGTAGTTTTACGGGGTTTAGGTTAAAGGCAAAGCCGAACCCCCCGAATTAGCGCCGATAGGGGGACGGGGGGTCTTTGAAGAGGCATTAGTGACACCAGCATGATGGCTCACAACAAGCAAGTCATCATCACAAGTCATATATAAATCGTATATAACATCCAACTGTCCCATAGGGATTATCATCACCAATAAGTACAAACTGCCATGAACACTTTAAATTCCCCTCAACCACCTGACACTCTCGAGAAAATAACTCAACTTCATAAACATACTTTGTTTTAAAGTTTTACTAAAGCCCCATTTTGTAGCTGTCGAATTAAAAAAAACAATCCTTTTAATACATTAAAATACTTGGAGCAGTATCGGTGGGCATCAACTTGTTGGTAGCAGTCGCGTCGGGTCCGTCCCGTGCCGCTACAGGCTCGATTTATTGCGACATAAATAACTCCACAGCAATTGTCGCCATTATCTCCTGCTAAGTGTTTCTACGATTTAAACTTACAATTTATAAATTTGTTCCGTAATTCGTTTAAATCAAGTAAAATTCAGATGAAAATTGAAAAGAAAATGGATTTTTAGAAATCTGAAAACTGTTTGTATTGTGAATAGAATAGTTTTTTATAAACGAACGGATCTACATATTTATTGACATATATTTGTAGTGTAGTGTAGTTATAGACCGATTTTCCCTTGAATTCTATTTGATGCGTGAGCAAAGCCAGGGGTGCTCTACTAGTTTAAAATATTGAATAATAAATAAATATATGTAAAGAGCTTTGAACATAATTTTGCTTGAGTTGGTGAAAGTAAATAAAGTTTAACTAAAGTCACGGGTCTGAGGAATATTTTATTAAGGCATTCAATTGATTTTGAGAGCACAAAAATCTTTTGTAAATCTGAATCATTCAGATGTTCGATTTACTTATTGGAATTTGGAAATGGCAGCTTTCATAAACTTTATTATTAAAATAAACCTCTTTCATTACCTACTTGCTAAGTACCTACTTATGGCGACTTCGACTATTGAAATGTTGAAGCTGTTTTAAACTCTGCCGCCCGCGCCAACTCTCTCTCTTACTCTCTACGTCATTACAGCCTCTGTCTGAGTGAGTTGAAGGCTTTATTTGTTTTCTTTGTTCTTTTATTTCGTTTTAAGAACGTTCGACCGAGCTAATGCTTTAGGTCTGAGGGAAAACGTTCAGCAGCTACGAAACTTTCAGTTACGGATACAAATTTATTCTGTTAAAGAAGAAAATTGCTTTAATTTCTTCCATTTGTATTTTTTTCTGGTTCCGAATGGTTTGGTAGGCTGACATGCACAAGAAGTCTGAGTGACGTGAAATGAGCGTGTCGTTTGCACTAGCAGCGTGGTATAGTTGTGTGATTGAAGCATTTGTGTGCATTGTCTATGTAATGTCCCATCATACACTCGTATTACTAACTTACATCAGCTGACTACTAATACAGCAGTGCAGTGCACTGATTATAAAGTTCAAGTAGAAGCAATTGTAAATTTTGGCGCTCTGACAAGAGGCACCCCCTCCCCCGAGTCCCATCTCCCCCCGCACCCTGGCGTGGCAGTGCCAATAACATCTCGCAAGAAGACTTCCTCCTCGCACCAGCACACAATGAACCAAGAGAACCTCGGATTCAGATGTCTACATTCAATGCATAATGCTTTCAAGTTAAATTTATTCATTATTTCCCCTTGCATTAAATAGTTCATAAATTACATTGCTCGCCGTTTCACAGTAATTTAACATCGTTCAAAGATGTTATCCCGAGTTTTACAACGCTAAACATGAAACATTAATCACTTAACGCAATCTGTAAGGATCTAAATAAGGTTAATTGTTTTTTTTAATGTACGTCAAGTTACAAGGCTGTATCTGTGAGGACTCCGCGAGTAACTCACGGCTATCTATTGTCGGATCTCGCCGCAATGTGAACACAATTTACCCGACAACAGACATTTAATTCAACAAAACAGAAAATTCGGAGCATTTACTCACTCTACGCACTGCTCGTGCAGCGGTTAAATACACGCGCCCACCTCAAATCTATTGTCCTTCAACGTTCTTCCAGTGAGCCCTACGTAAGAAATAAATTAACACAGATTATTTATTCTTGTATTAAGTTTATTGATTTTATACTAATTTACAATTTTATAATATGTTACGATTTAAAAAATCAATAGCCAAAATTTGTGACCCACCACGTAAAAATAAAGACTGGACATACTAGATTATACTGTATATTTTTTTTAACTTTAACGTGAATTGAAGTAAAACAAATGAAATGTAACATGATAGCGTTTTTTAACCGCTGAGGACAACTGCTCGTGTAGTGAGCCCAGTGCGTACAAGCCCCGGAGGTTCGGTAATTCAGTTGTGGCGTGCGCGTCATTATTCCGTTTAGTCGCGTTCGTTGCGCGCCCTTTGTGCGTAATCGCAGCGGTCGATGCGAACAGTCACGCGCAATCTAACACACTAATACGCTAAATCTAATCCACGCATTACAGCCACAACATCACTACAGCTAGATTGACAAATTCCTTATAGTAGGTACTACGTTTACATTACAGCCACAACATCACTACAGCTAGATTGACAAATTCCTTTATAGTAGGTACTACGTTTACATTACAGCCACAACATCACTATAGCTAGATTGACAAATTCCTTTATAGTAGGTACTACGTTTACATTACAGCCACAACATCACTACAGCTAGATTGACAAATTCCTTTATAGTAGGTACTACGTTTACATTACAGCCACAACATCACTACAGCTAGATTGACAAATTCCTTTTTAGTAGGTACTACGTTTACATTACAGCCACAACATCACTACAGCTAGATTGACAAATTCCTTTTTAGTAGGTACTACGTTTTGATTGCCTTTGATATTTAAAGTAGTCTCTGTTGCTAAGCTATTTTTTTTTACAACTTCATGTGCCAACAAGCAAGCAGTTTACCTGATGGAAAATGATACCGATCCCCTATTGACACGACGACGCCTTTGATATCTGGAATGCCAAGAGCTCCGCCAAAACTTTGCCCATGTGGAGGAAAAGATGTTATACCTCTCGTGCCGGTAATAGGGAATATGCATCACTTTTTATTTGTTTATTATAATTTGATACCACAAACATACACTAATGAGTTTGATTTTGATTTTCACAAATATCTGACTTATTAAGTTATAAAGATTCGTTTTTTAGAAAGACAGATCCAAAATGGACAAAGACTTTAAAGTACACGGGCCCCATACAACTTCCATAGAAAAGATTGTTTTGATGGGCGAGATAGATATATTTACTTTTAATGATTTTACCTCCCTGGTTTCGGATCTTACATTTTATACAAAGTAAAAAACTGTAAAGGAATCTTTAAACAACACAATACAAGAAGTCGTAGCTAGTGATACGAACAGCCTTAGCGAGTGAGCTCTGTCTTTAAACAACACAATACAAAAAGTCGTAGCTAGTGATACGAACGGCCTTAGCGAGTGAGCTCTGTCTTTAAACAACACAATACAAAAAGTCGTAGCTAGTGATACGAACGGCCTTAGCGAGTGAGCTCTGTCTTTAAACAACACAATACAAGAAGTCGTAGCTAGTGATACGAACGGCCTTAGCGAGTGAGCTCTGTCTTTAAGCAACACACACACAAGCCAAGGAATTGATTAAAACTTCCGATCTGACCTGAGGAACTTGTGATTTCAAATATGTAAGAAGTAGAACCGTCAGCTCGCAAGTAATGGTTCTGTTACAGCAAAGTTTCCGGCAGCAGCGGGACCCAACATAAACACAGAAGTGAGGGAAAGTAAATCCACAGTGTTGATAAGATAAATAATAAATCTTGAGTTTGACCTTAAAGTACGGTAGTTGTGAGTTATGGAGGGCACTGAGCCAACACCCACACACACACCCATCGCCCGGACATCATCTCATCATTCCTATTGTTATTATGTCAGATGTTGGAGCTTGATAACATTGCATGGTTTATAGAGATTTAGATTCCACAAAAAAGCCTGAAAAAAGAAAATAGAATTTGTAATTAAATAAAAAAATTACTTATGTTTTCGCCATGTACAGACGGCCACATATATACGAGTATAATATCAATACTTATGCTGTACTATTGAAGAAGAGTACAAAGAACAAAATGGTTTGGTTAATCAATGGTCTGGTGTACCTTTCGAACGCATTCCTGGAAAAAATTAAAACGTTTCTTTGTCTGATTTTTAATAAAATAGCTAATATTAATATTTCAAATTAAAAAATGTAACTTGATATATTCTAAATTTATACAATAACGTGAATGTCTGCTCTAAAATGAAGTACTGCGATGTTATAATTAATTCCATTATATTTCGTAATCTCAGATTCGGGATCGAGATTTATTATTCTGAATTCTAATGGCGTTATTGAAATTCTAACGCTCCGATTCATCTCCAAAGGAATTTTATTATATATCACAATATTTAATGCCTTTAGATCAAATACTCATGAGTTGATATTTATTTACTGTTGAAGCCCAGCGTTTGACCTCAGCCACTTTTGATGTTAATGCATCTTATATTATTTAATAGTATTTTTGGTATAAACAAAATAACCTAGAATTGTTATATGGCAATACTTACTACTGTACTCTTTTACCATCCATAGTTTTAGTAACTCAAATATTTCAGTGCAATAAAACGATACCTCCTACCTACCTACCTAATCTTGGTGTTTTACATTTTAAGCTACAACCGGGATTCGAGCTGGGGACTGTAATCAAGCTGTTGAAGGGACATTTTATTTAAAAAATTTATTTAGACCAAGACCTACCATTTCATAAACAATTTCCTTCAATCTCAAAAAATTTATGAAATAGATAATTTAAATTACACCACATATTTTAAATACTTAAAGTATTCTTAAAAAGATCGTAACTCATAATCCTGTCTCTAAAATGTGATATAAAGCTGCACAGTCAGCGCTACTTAATGCGAAATATACAAAATGACTTCCCTCAGGAGCTACGTTTTCAGACGTCTTGAAATTAATTTCAACATTTTAAAGAATTTTACCTAAAAACTTACTCAAAGTCAATCAAATTGAGACCGTTAATGGATCTCTGAGATGAAAACAAATCTCTCAAAGTAACATCTTAGGATAATATCAGATATGATAAATTAAGTCTATCAGAGTTCCTAATCTCATAACGAAAAAACCAAATATCCAAGTGGAGTTTGATCCATCGACATTGGAAGCCTCTGCTGTCCCCACGCCCACTCCCAAGCCGCACCACTCCGCTCCACGTCACTCTTGTGCCTCATACAATAGGAGCTACAATCGCCTGGCACCGCAAGGGCTATGTTTTATTTCTTTTGTCCGTAGTCATCGGGGCGTCTCTGAATAAACAATTTAGCTTTAACTAAGCGTCGCAGTTGTTATCCTTGTTCAGTTTGCGATCCCTACTTTAAGCTTATCTAGCCAGTCGAGCCTAAAAATAATTATTTTTGTTCTGAATTCCCAACTTCTCTTGTTTTCCTTCGTTTGTATGAAAGATGTTTTGTTAAAGAAACTCAAAGCACATAACGACCTGGCACAAAGGCTCCAGCCTGCCTTGGTCCTAAACAAACAAACAAACAAGGGCCCTGTATCAATAAACAGCCGTCTTAGGGATATCCTAAAAATATTACAACAGGGAAACAACAGATAGCGAGCCGGGTTGACTTTCATACTAATCGATAGCTCATTACAAAGTAACGTCAAGTTAAATAAAGAATCACCTCGCCCTCGCCTCCGCTGGGGTTGGGGAGGATGCCCTAATTCATAGCAAATAATAGGAGGATGTCACGAAATGGAAGGAGCGATGTCGAGACGTGTCACCGTGTTTGGTTGAGCAACGTGCGAGTGATTGATGCCGGCGCTCAGTCCTCCACTGACTGACTGACACGGACTCACCCCCCTCCCCCCCTCCCCCGCCGGCATGGCACATCACAACAAACATCTTAGCACTTTACAATGGAAGCACGTTTCGCTTCGAATTTCGTGTATTTAACGAATGCTGTATCAGTCGTTCTAGACTAGCGTGGCAGGTGTAAAGCCACAAAGCAGTTTGCCATTGATAAATCATGAAAAACAAGGGTTATTTACTATCTATCGAATTGCTGCTAACATTAGCTTTCGGCTTGATTTTTGGATGAGCTCAAAATGACACGAACATTTTTTAATGTTCGAAAATTAAATGTGTGTTGTATTGCACTTTAGGTGTTAGTATCGCCAAACCAGTTGTATGCCTCAAAATGTTTAGCAAAATTGAAATTCAAAATATTTTTATTAAAAGACTTAAATAACATTTTGCTTTCAAATATTTTTTTAATCTACCACCGGTTCGGAATGCTATCTACGGGGAAGAAGCCGGCAAGAAACCTCCGTAGTTTTATTCAGAAAACAATGGCACTGATATGGTATAAACTACATACATACGAATACTACATCCAAGACCGGTAAGCGAAACAATGCGTCATGCAAATAACACAAAGTTCCGCCACCACCGGGATTCGAATACAAAACCTCAAGCGAAGGCTGTTTTGTTTACACCACTGCGCCATAAAGGTGGTCAAATTTATCTTAACCTTATGTGGTATCAAATAAACAGTAAAATACTGACATAAAATTTAAAGTCTTCCAGCTTTAAAATAGTAGGTATAAGTTTGACTTTTAAACAGAAATTTAAAAGCGTCAAAAACGTGGTGTAGCATTGAGCGGCAAACAGAGCTTATCTGTTAATCGACTGTTGCTGAGCCGCGACTATTACCTCCGAGTCGACAATGTCGTCATTACAACACTGTAGGGAGGCTTGGTCGCAACTCAACTGACGAGCACCTGACGACTGATATCTCGCCCAGTTACAGCGACAACATTATCCTACAGCATTGTACTTTACACAATGTTTCTGAGCGGTATAAGCTTAATTATTAAATTTTCACTCACAAATCACTACATGTTTTATTCTACAGGCTAATAAATGAAATTAAAAATAATTATTATTTGTAAATGTTGAATAAAAATATAAAAACGACTTAAACTCACAAGTAGGTAAGTAAAGATAGAAAGTAAACTAGCACAAATTCAATTTACCCACATTAAGGAGCGTCTCAGATTTGTGAATAAAAATATTAAATCTCTATACAACCTTTAGTCTATGTCAATGACAATCACAAAATTCAAAGTAAATACTTGTGAAATTATACAAAATTTACCAAAATTTATTATAAAGGTTTAACCTGTTTTATAGAACGCATGACACATTCAGTGCTCGGATAACAGGCTCAGCGATCCCTTATGGTAATATTATCGCAGGTTAAATAAAATAATTCCACTCGCATCTCCGTGGTGGATGTTATTTATCGCTGCGTTTTTATCGCGCGTCACGGCTTGTGTTTTAGACGGGTTTCGTTCCGCTCGCACTTTGCACAATATTGTATTTCACGTGAGCGAGTTGCCGCGACTCGGTTTGTTCTCTCTTGATTGATGGTGTTTAAAGAAGCCTTCATCACGTCAGCATCCCTTTATTTCGACCTTATTGCCAGGGCTTTAAGGCTGCTATGAGGTGCCGGGTTGTATCCAGCGGTGACTATTTTTATTTTTTTGTGTGATAACGTGATATCGCTGTACGCCATCTAGTTAATAAGATTTTATTTCCCGAGTTGATGCCTCTTTATGAGTCTCGCAGAAATCGACTACAACAGCGGAGGCCCAGGCAGGGAGCGGAGGCCCAGGCAGGGAGCGGAGGCCGGAATATATGTCGAGATAAACAAAGTCATTTACTACGGTGCCTGCGGGTTTGATTTAATATTTTCTCTTCTACCGTTAATGTTTACAGTAATTCATTAATATCTCTGCATACGAGCTTTGCTTTAATCATTTTTGTGCGAAAACTTATTTCCTGAGAGTTAATTCAACTTTTATAATTAAATATGTAAAAAAATTGTGAGTATTTTTGCAGCGACTTTGTCATTTTAGTTATCATAAAAGGTTTAAAATAATAACACAAGTTTGTATCAAACTAGCGGCCCGCCCCGTCACAGCACGCGTCGGTATACTTGGAGGTATACAATTGAAAATATTATATTGCTATGTTCATCTGGGGTGGTGTAGGATTCTAACGGTCAATGAATTTGTCCAGTAGTTTCGGAGCGTATTCAATTCAAACAAACAAAATCTCTCCTCTTCATAATATTAGTGTAGATATTCCGATCACATAACTTCTCAAACAAAACTTGTGGATTTGATTAAACAAAGTTACTTTATTGATAAATCTTTAATAGGATTACATTGTAACAGAATATTAATAATTGAATACGCACTCGTTTAGTAAAAAGTACTGAATATATAATATTGTAAGGAATGAATTTTTTTATTAAAATTCGTTCGTATTTTTAACATTAATTCCAAACAGTTGATGTTATTCAAAGCTGAGTGGAAGTGGATCGTTTGCATGAGTTCTACTAAAGTTTGCGAACTCACAGACACCAGGTTGTACTCGAGGCGAGTCGAGTCGAGTACCGTAGACTGAGTCAGAGTGAAAACTTAGAGTTTCTTCAAATACTACAAACTTTCAACTGACATCGCGAATTGCAGATTGCAGATACACTTAGCTTTTAAGTATTCTAAAAGTGACGTCCTAGAATAACATGTTTTTATTGTTGATGTTGTTTTATAATACAATTAAATCAGTTAGCCTAATTTTTATTAATTTAATTTTAATTTACATCAACTTAAAAGTAACACTCAAACTTAATAGAGGCAATATCTTTTTCATACAATAATTATTTTTAAATAAAAACCATGTTTAAATTAATTTCAGAATATTACGACCTCATACAACGATAATATTTGACAACCTCGGTGTAAACAGAAGCCTACTACGCTGGAGGTTCCGGTATCGCATCCCAGTTCATCCCAGTCGCAGCATAGTTTTGTGTTATTTGCAAGACGCATGTCGTTTTCTTATCTATGTAGTTTATATTTATACCATATCGTTGCTTAGTGCCTGTGATACAAAATTATATCTTAGTGCAGGGCTGAGGTATTATATTTTTAGGAGATGATAAAAATATCAACTAATTAGCCAATAATTTTTCCGCAAAAGGTATACTTGATATTGAACGTTAGAGGTTAGTAGATAACGTGATCGGATCACATAGTAGACCTTATCGCGGGTTATTTGATATTGATAGATGAGAGGAGGGTAGGAGGGTAGGGAGGGGGCGGGGTGAGGTACACGCTTAAGCCAATCTTGTGTTTTACCCTTTTTACCTATGTTCGCAACAGAAGGGCTAAGCTACCTCTGTATTTGATAGACATTTTTATCCAATGAACTTCGAAATTGATTGATTATAGATTTCGTTTTTCAAAGTTAATGGTCCATTAAATTAAACTGTATTTTTCCGATCGTTCGGGTGAATATCATAATTGTTTGGAGAGGCCCGTGTACCCTCGTCAGAAACATTGGGCGAAATATAGATTCCTTATTTCTTTATCTGGAAAAACAACCCACAACTGTCTTCGGCGAGATCCTTTTAGACAAAGTAAATTGATACTTCCTCTTATACTTTCATCTGGCATTGTCCAAATAAAACCACAATCTCAATTTGTATTAGATATGATGGAATGAGGTCGTGATCCCGCTACCTCTGCTTGTGAAAGCTATAACAACTCCACTCCAATCGAAGATCCACATTATAGCGATATTGTATTTGCTCTGTTTTGTACTAATATAACAATATCTTACTATTCTTTGGATTGCTTCTTTCCCACTAAGAAGATTCGAGGTTTGATTCTTGGTTAAGACCACAAGTTCACCACAAGCTGTGTTTGAGAGAACTGTCGCATAATAGTTTTTTATTGATCAAATTACCTACTGCCCTAACTCGCGTTAAGAATTAATGTTTCCATTGAATAACATGTGACAGTCCTGGCAACATTTAAAATAATTTCAAGTAGTATTTTTTGCACAGGTTTAGAAAATATAAAGCAAGAAAACAAACAGGGAATAGTAGGTTAAATGCTATTATTCTACTCAGTACTAATTGTTTTCTGAGCTCCCTTAATATCCATTTACGGTGTAATTATACAGTTAGAATTCATTTTCCATGTATCATGTTTCATATCCACAAAAATGTATTTGTATCTTGTACTTTCAATAAGTCAGTACCAAGAGGTATTTTGTAGCAATAGGAGTAAAAAAAATACAAATTTTAACAACGTCATTAATTTATTCACTATAATTTACGAAAGCGTAATAAACGTATCGACGCGATGCTTGTGATGTTAAGGGAAAGAAAAAAAAAATGTCGGTTGTAATGATCGTTTTTATGGCTTTAATATTTCAAATATCAAATATAGTTGGATGTCAATGACTAGACCAATTCGTTCCTAATTACAAATATAAGAATATTAATAAGCTTTTAATGAGTTGTTTCTGTATATCCGTCGATAATCGCTATAAATATTATATACAGAGCCACATAAAGATTTATTGAACGCCGATACACACAGATGCTCAATTAGCTATTATTTTAAATACAGTTTCATCTGTAAATAAACTATGTTTTTTTTCTGTTACAGGTATGAGATTGGGTGATTGAGTCACAAGTTGTAAATCGAAATCTGAAACTGTTAACGGACGAGTTGGGGAAAAACCATAACTAAAAGTAAAAAGTTATTATTTTCATATAAAATTACTTAGCCCGTAAGTGAGGCCTAGCTAAAGATATGATTTGAAAATATTATTTTAAATAAAACCCGAATTAGTTTGAGAACATGTCGAAGAAAGATTCGTTTTAACACGTGAAGGGACAGATGATACCTAATTAAAGACGTAAATCTTATTAATCGCTCTCCTCTACCTCACTTACACTTGTACCAGTGCTTGTAACACACACACACACACACTGTAGGTATACACACGCCACACAATCGTCGCTGCAGTGTGAATCAGCCTAAGATCACAAACTCAATAATTCTTTCCTCGTGAAATTGTGTAACGATTTGTAATCTCGTTCATGCAGTCAGAGTAACAACGTAGGTACATCTCAGTCCATATTTCAGAGATATCCCCACTTATTCCTCTCGGAGGATTTTGAAACCATTATGCATACTTTATGCAAATACACCATATTGGAGGGAGCTGCCCACATCGGGCACTTACATAAATTTTCCCTGGAATTTATTCTTCTCACCCTAAGTGTAGTGATAATATTCAAATCCTATACATAAATAAGAGGACATTTGCATTAGGCCGTTGGAATGGTGTAAATTGAAAAGAAATGATTTTTTATTATACAAGGGACAGATTGTAGATTTCTATCTTGACTTTCTGAGTAATTTATATCGTTATGAGTGGTGTACGAGTGTAGAGCTAGAGCGCTCTAGTTGAATTGGCGCCAGTGTACGACATTAGTGTCGACAGTTGTTTGTAGAGCAGATGTCAACATGCTGTGTATGCAAAACACGTTTCTGTATAAGTAATTGTATTGTTCCAGTCATTTAGTACAAGCAAGCCTGTGTCGCAATGAATTGAATGGATTAATATGAGTTAATACCTACCAACGTAATATAAAAAGTATTTAATATTTAAGTAAGGTGACAAAAGCTGACGCTCGTTCGATATACACCAGTTACATAAAACATTTTAAACTTATATTTTCTTTTGGCGACATTGACATCATATCATGCAATAACTGTGAGTATTTTGTCACATAAACTAACGCAGTAATTACTCCCTCGAGAGGGATAGGCAGAGGTATTAGACGACGCATTACAGATGTTTATGTTGAGTCCCAGTGTGAAAGGTTGCAAATCTGTCGCCACTATCCGGGCACATTAAGAAACATGGCAGCTATAACTTCATGTAACTCGAAACTCGAGGGGTGTCGGATCGGGTCTGTCAGTAAACCATGCCATGTAACAAACTGAGCTATCACGTTCTGCCAAGTTGTCACGCATTGAACCAATGTCAAGTAATATTTATAATCAAGTTTTGATGAGGAATGAAATGAGAGATAAAATTATGAAGAGATGAATCATAAAATTATAAAACAATAGATGGAATGATTAATCTGTCTACAGTAACAAGCTAGTACGGTTACTGTAGGCTCTATTGAGTTACTTGAAAGGTGACGAAATGAGCAGCCAAATCGTCGCATTTACGTTATCCACACTTTTGCGTCAATACAAATATTCACTGGTTAAAACACTAGCCATAACACTAGTTGTAAGATACACATTAAAGTATATATAAAATATATATATCAGCATATTATGAGAAAAAAAAAGAAAAACTAACCGAAATTTCCCGTTCTCGCCAAGCAACAAATTGTAAACTTTGTTCTACATTTTGCGCACTGGCAACCTTACTGACTAAGGGCTTCCTCAGTTATGAAGGTAAGTTGTATTTAACAGTTGCATTATTTTAATTTACCAAGAAAATTCTCTTATAAAAGACCTGAGTGATCCCCACCGGTTCTAAAATTACTTCTTTGCTATTACCTGCAAGTCTTATATTCAGTAATGCATTTAAAGCAAAAGCAAAACTAATTGAGCCTGCCAGAACGAATCACCATAACATTCTACTGAATTTCCTTTGGTACATTATCATAAAATACTACAATATTAGGTTAATCCAACGAAATCTGTGTTACGAGCTCGTTTGAATCCAGTTATAATCAATGACGTCATCTTTTATTCGCGCTCTTGCCCGTTAAAGGGTATTGGCGAATATAAAAAAGTTGTAAAACCCAGTTATTGGTTAGCGTCGCCTACAGACTCGGGTCCTACACATTTCCTCTAATAAAACCGACTACACTCACACCGCATCTCGTAGTCATCGTAGCAAGCCGTAGTAACTCCGTAGTCCTTTGGATTTCTGATTTTAAATTTTATTGAAACCTGCTACTGAAATTAAAATAGCTTTTAATAACGACTCGTATTATTGCTCATTCAGCCGAAACATTGCGAAACAGATGTTATTGCGAAAATCATTTAATGAAGAAAAGTAAAGCAACGAAAACAATTCCAGTAATTAATTCAATTGAAATAACAAACGCTATTCACATTTCAATAAATCCACTTAATTGGTTCATGAATTTTTGCTGTTAAATCTATAATAACAATGTGTCTATCGTGAAACGGGGCTCGTGAAAATGTTATTAGCATGGTTACATTGGCCGTATATTACACGTACGTGTAACACAAACCGAGACTTCGTTACGGTGTGAATACGATTGAACGATGTGGTTCATTTTATAGTATCGATGAACCTCCAGCTAACGTTTTAATGTCTATATCAAACTTACAACCCGAGAAATGAGATTATAAAATTTTGATGCCTCATTTCGATAACTCAGTATCTTTTTACGTCACTGCTCTAGAGATAAGTATCGCAAGTTAACAACGTTAACTTATATCACATCTTACTTGATATTCAAACCATTTGATTCTAATGTCCATCGTATCATTATTAGGGTTCCGTACCCAAAAGGTAATGAACGGGACCCTATTACTAAGACAAAGCTTTCCGTCCATCCGACCATCCGTCTGCCAGCGGGCTGTATGTCATGAACCTTTATATACTTCTGTTGCCGCTCCTATAATAAATTCTAAAAACATTAAAAAATTAAAGGTGGCTTCAATTAAAGAAAAGCGTGTTTTCGACATTTTTGCTTTGCTCTTGTTTCTTATACAAAATTATCTAAAAAGTATAATATCTAAAGAAGACACGGAACCTATCATGAGTGCGTCTCACGCTTGACCGGTTATCAATAAATCACTGCATCAATGTAAATGAAAAAATACCAAAAGACACTTTTATTTATTTTCTACCTAAAAGAAACCACGGTTGCTCTAACTAACATTGAAAAGCGTAATAAAACGCATTTCTAATGTTTAATTCTACTTAATTGCAGCGAAGCCAATAAATAGTAAAACTGTAGGACCCTTCAGAGTTAGTCGTGTGTATTGTGCAGTTATTGCTTAGACGACCGCCGGAGGTATTGTAACGTCTCACTCTTTTACGCTAAGTAAATCTCTTGTTTTCCTTGTTGTTTTACCTTTCACTGACTCCAAACACCTCCCCAACGTCATCCCTGCTCCGAACAGATGCACAGCTCTCCGACGTACCAACTAATACTTTAAACTTGAATTAAGTAATATAATAAGGTTTTTAAAATGTGATTGTTATAGAAATTTACTGTATTTTAACTCAACCGTCAACAATAAATGAGTTGTTCTTCTCTTTTTTATTGATGTTTCACATAGTCTAGCTTTTGTCCGTGACATAGACCGCATACACACTTTAGGCAGTGCTGTAATATAACATACAGCTAACGCCATCTATGGCACGCTTAGTGATACTGACGTCGGTATTTCTTACCTCCACAGTTTTCTTAATTAAACTAATGAAAAAACAAAAACGGGGGAGTTAGTCTATTCGATAATAATAATAATAATACGACAATAATTATTATTACTGTTATCGATCCGCAGACAGTTTTTTTTTGACGACGCATAAGTTTTTAAAGAGTGGTCCGATTTCAATAAAAAATTAAATTAAGAGTCAAAGTCAAATCAAGTTCAATAATTAATTTAATTTCTAAAGCGATTAATTTCTATTTCGTTACTCTTTGAATAATAGGTTAATAATGAAATATATTGTTCCACATTTACCCATTTCCAGAAATAAGTAATATTTGTAAGGCGCGGAAAATGTAAACATTAATCGTATCCTGGAATTCCGTGAATGATCCCGAGTCGAGTCGAGTTGAGTCATGACTCGTAAAGACATCAGCCCACGCTTTAACTACTCTCTCGAAAATTTCTGGAAATTCAAAGAAATTAATTATTAAATACAATCCCGAGATCCTGAAGCAAATTGCTTGAATTTTTGTATCTTCGTTTTAATTTAACCGATAATTCGTTTTATTTAGCTTAGTTTAAAATGTTTAAAAAGAAAATGATAAATCAGGATATATTTTTGTTTGATTTAAGTAAGAGAGCTTAATGGATAATTTTTATATATTCCGCTTTTTATTGACGGCTCCTTGCTAATTGACGGACAATGGATGAACTTTTAAAGCAAACTTTATAAATCGGCTCTTTTATGAAAATTGATGACATTGTCGACCTTTGTTGAATCGACATTAAATCATTGATAAATTAATTGTCAGTTTTCAATATCCCGGTGAATGCTTTGATTGTTCGTCTGATATAATGGCAGACGCAAAAAATTCATGGCAATTAGTAAAAGTTGATGGCCGGTGAGAGTCGGTGATGAGAAAATATTTATAGCTGTTGTTAAAGTAATGGGAACGCCTCGTTGTTGTTATTATTCAGAGAATTTCATTTTCACGACTTTAAATATTAAATTCATTGCTGTTATTAAGTTATTCATAATGAACGAATTTCAAATTTTATAACAAAAATCATAAACACAATAGATAAAATGAAGTTACAGAATAATCTGATTAAAAATTAACGTTTTTAAGTCTTAGACAGATTGTAATTAGCAAGATATTTATACGTGAAATTCCTTTTAAGTTAAGTCAGTTGAGTTATTATTAAAAGGGAATTCTAATAAAAATAACGAAGCGGAGGTCTTTGACTTGGTTTTTAAACTTGGTTTGACGGCGTTAGGTTAATACAAAGTTGAAGTCGGTGAGATCAAAGGGATCGCTATCAAAGATTACGAAACCATCGGTATGTCACGTCCCTGGGGAATTACCCGCTTGATGACTTTTCATTCTCGGCCCATCGAGACCGGGACACGCTGACCCCCCGCGCCGCTCCCGCTCATACAAACACCAACCAAACGCACCACTCTCAAAAGATCATCGCAGTTCAATTTACACTGGTTCAGTTAGAATTCGGGAATTCAGTTAGGCAAATTAATTAAGGAACATAATGGCTGTTTAAACAGAATTTGTGTTGACATCTGCTTGCAGACAGACGGAGGCTTTGTTTGTTTTTATACACGCAGAGCTTCTTACCTGGAATGCTCTACGGATTCTATAATTAATCCTTGGAAACGGAAGATTCACTCACAATTATACAATTATATTCAGGCAAACGTGGATAAAACGGATTCACTAGATAAGTACTTTTTGCACATACAAAAATAAATATGTACTATTTGAAATTAATGTAACCGTTTTTTATAAAATAGTTGAATTTAACACAACGCTACCTAAGTTAATACATTTGATTATGAAAACTTTTAAAAGCTACCTGCAACCGACCAACTGTTGTTTGAGAAAAATAATTTAATTTCAGTGCTGTATATAAATAATTTCTAAGTTTAATTATATTCTTGGTATGTCTACTAAAAGTTTCGTAAAAATATGCTCGTAAAACACTAGGAAAGTACGTTTCACACTCGTTTCTTACACCCACGTTTAAAAACTGGAAAGCCTTATTCGAACATTCCAATTAATTACGTAAAATCAAAGGAAACTGCTCATTAACTCGGTAACAATGAAAGTAATACGGCGGTTGTGTCGACATGTTAGCTGATATATAATTAGCGACGTTAATTAGAACTCGGTTGATGCTTTACAAGTTTGTTAGTTGAGGAGTTAAGGTTTTCACACATAACATCTACTCCACACCAATCCAACGCCGTTCCAACTCCAATATTTGATTAAACATCAACGAAAGACGCTGAAGCGTCGTCCACGCGTCGACAAACTCTATCTCTGTAATTTTCAAACGTCAAGTCTAAACAACACGGCACAGAGCTCATATTGCAATGCCATACTGTGATGAGAGTTGGAGTGCAGTCGGCGTAATGTGCGAAGTCAGCTAAACGGTACATGGGTGGCTGCAGTCCGCCCAGCGCCTCCGTGAACTTATGTTATATATTGACGAACGGCATCACAATACATGTAGTAGCTCACGTGTGACAGTCTACCGGGACGTATTAACACAGTCAGACTGATGACTGATTTACACACTCCACACGAGATCCTAAGTTAACTAACGTTTGCTAGCCGATATTCGTATTGTCTAGTGAGTTCTAAGAAATTTTAAATCTATCTTTATTTAATACTCGTATTCACGGTACACGCTTAGGCTAATGTCGTAAGTATTAAACAAAGATTGTACGTCCAAAACTATGTACCCTTTAAGTTATATTGAAAATGTACCTATAAGTAATTTCGAAGCCGTAGAACGTCATATCATCTCGAACTTTTATCAGTTCCATTCCCAATTTATTTCCACTTGGTACCTTATACAAAACAAACTTGTACGCGTACAACAACAATAAAACGTATCGCTCTCAATTTTAAACCTTATTGTAATGTGATAAGATCGAAGGCTTATCTTGATAAGTTACAAAGTTTGTTCATGTTGTAAGGAATCGCAAAGTTATTAGATGTGCTCGTAAACAGCACATGCTAACTACAATACAACGACACGTGTCTCTGATGGCATTCTACAAACAAAGCACTGCTTTTAGCAATGCAAAGACAGATCCTATAGCAGATGGACTTAGTTGAAATCATAAAGAATATGAAATGGTAAGGTAAGGTTCATTTAAACACAACTGAATTCAAAATAATTCCTTATTAAGGAGTTTCCCTTAAGGCAAGTTTCAAACAACTTTATCAGTATAAACAATTTCATAACTCTGTGACGTAGAATCACATGCAAATTAGGAAACAATTTGAATAAATAGCTCCGAAGTTACATTGCTAAAGTGTCAAAACTTGTGGAGGCAAGTTATAGCAAGTTAACTAACTAGCAGCCTAGTTTCAAACGAACACTCTGCAGTTATGCCTATTTTCTAATCCCCAGGCTAAATCTGAACCGAACTCGTGTGTATCAATTAAATACGAAACGGAAATTAGCAAAACGACCAGCTCATTAATGTCTCTAACGTTAATTAGTACTTTATGCGCGGTATTGTTCATAATGTTATCAATTTTGAAATATCTGTAAATATGGAAAAGTTAATGTACTTCCTGGCAAAATATGACATTAAGCTAGTACTGTACATGCAAGTAAATATTAAAGTTTGCATATCGCATCGGTTCATGGAACTTTATAAAAAGCGGTAGTTTGTTTAGTTACCGCACGTCGCGTCGTACAT
This sequence comes from Choreutis nemorana, assembly GCA_949316135.1. Taxonomy (NCBI): domain Eukaryota; kingdom Metazoa; phylum Arthropoda; class Insecta; order Lepidoptera; family Choreutidae; genus Choreutis; species Choreutis nemorana. The sequence continues at coordinate 9,311,976 of OX438614.1, forward strand.
TGTTACCTGTACATAATAAACGCCGACACGAGTATTGACTCCGCAGCCGTCAGCTTACCAACGGAAAATCAACAAGGATGTACCAGGAATCCTAACTGAATACAAATGTTGGTTTTGCACACGATTGTACAAAAACCAACAGCCCTTCAACGGACTGTTTTAGGCTCTGTCCCATTGTGATAGAGTCGGGATTGCGTTAGTGTGAGGGAATAATGCGAGTAGTAAAATTTGATGTTTGTGTAGCTCGGGTGTTATTACGCGGGCTGGCTCTGTAGGACCTGACGCGCATCTTAACGCGCACAGACACGTATACCTACTGCTGTAGCTACGTGCACGCACACGCACACGCATCTTATATCTCCAGGTAAATGATACAAGTTAATGATATAGATATATTTATCAGAATATTGTTTCTATGCATACTTTCTTTGTCATTATCACCAAATTCCACCATTTCACTGCATCTGCCACATTTTCGCAACCCATCATCATTCCCTTGTCATCGTCCTCTCCGATGGTATTGGCATAGTCTAACTTCTACTAACTATCAATATCAAGCCCTTCATTGTCTTTTACTGACTTTTTCATATTATGTTTATCCTTTGATAAGTTCCTTTTATATTTTGTATCTATAGCTTCAGCGAAAATAATATTTTCTTTATAACTTGAGCCAATCAGTTCGCAGATCAACAGTCATCATTCATTGTTTGTGATGTATTTTTGTACATGACTGAAAAAGATCCATCAAATTTTTGTAGGTTTCTGTAAGTTTTTGTTACAACCGGAAATCAAACTGACAGTCCTAGCGCAAAAAGAATGATTATTCATTAAGTATAATTAACGTTGCAAACGTACATATATAGATCATGGTTCTTTATAACGAACTGAATTCCCAGACTAATGAGTTGGATTTCAGTTAATTAACGACATGTTTTTGTTCCGTAACGAAAACACGATGTAAAATCACATACACATTAAATAACGGATATTATTAACGCGTGCAACACAATACCAGTTGTTAAATGTTTCATATTATAAAATCCAAAAAGTAAAACATTACTTGGTTTTATTTAAAATAGTAACAAACTGTTTGACTGCATCTTACACGGACCATGGCTCATAATTTGTTTTTAACACGAGTAACTTTAATATGAATATGTATTAATCTCTCTTTCTTGACTGACTTATGTTCATATGCTAGAAATGTATCCACAGTGCTGAAGCCAGTAAATGCGTAGTCAGATGAAACAGATCCAGCGTGTGTGACGTGTTGTTGAGGCACGTGATGCTGTAATGAGTGAGTGCGCAGTGCGCACGCGCGGATTATTTACTCCGCAAATCCCAGAGATCCTGCTTTACGACCTTAAACGGCGAACATTTTCAATTTTTACGAGCGCCACCTGCCGGCTAACTCCCCTTCACGAGCCCCTCTCCAACCGATGCGTAAATGATGAAATCTGACAAATTTTTGTTTGGAAACTCCAGATTTATTAGCTCACTGATCCTCTCAACCTAACACTCATTTTTCTGTGATGAAAATGACAAAGCACTCCCTGACTTTAATTTATGAAGAACATTGGATGAAGAACATTTGTCTTCAATTTTATCTGTTTCCTTACTGCTTTTGCCTTTTTACATAACAAAACGTATTAAATACAGCATTTTGATAAAAATGAGAACAATATGTCAAAATTACAAACAGTAATTGCCTACATCCCTCTTTCGTTCAAGTTTTGAGTTGATGAAAAGAATCACAAATAAATATCGCATCAATATCACATCAGGCAATTGTGTGAAGAATGAGAGACGATTCCTCGTGTGTAATCTCGTCCGGAGTTATCCCCCCCACCACCCCCTCCCTCGACACGCACACACTCATATACACATTACACAACGTACGATTAAACTAAACACACACGAAGGATCTATAACAAAAGAAACCTAACAAAAATTTCTACTTTACCTGACATAATGCAGGAAGAAAAAATATTAAGAGATCCATTACAAACAATAATTTGGTTTAATTTTATTAATATTTAAATAAGTACCATTCATGCATCTGTAACGTTTTCTGAGCCATTTTTTTTTGTTTACAAAACCGTTAAAAAGTATTTTGAGAGATTTAATACACGGTTTGCAATTCATTCTGCATAAAGTATATTTAAACCAAAAGGTATATTATCTGGTACTGATTTGTTTAAACCAAAAGGTATATTGTCTGGTACTGATTTGTTTAAACCAAAAGGTATATTATCTGGTACTGATTTGTTTTTTGGTGATTATTCTTACACGCGGTTACATTAAATGGGATGACAACTCGTGAATCTAAAAATGGGACGGACTTCACTACAAATTTTCAACCCCCTTTTCACCCCCTTAGAGGTTGAACTCCGATGATTATTTTCTTTTTCCTCATGTCTTAAAATCAACAGCTGTGAATAGAAATAAACTAACCTGAATTCTAGGGCCAAGGGTTTAGCCTGGTCGTCGAGAAGTCAGTGAGTTAGTATTATATACGCATATAGTCTAGCTAAATATTAACTTTTTGAGAAAGTACTTCAAGTAAAAAGAAGAAAAAAAATTTATTTACATGCCGTGTGCAGAGCTGGCAGTGAGACTTTGTAATTATATTTCAGTTTGAGAAGTGAAGGGCTCTTGTTCTACAAAGTTCAGTTTCAGCGTGAACCGAGTCCGGAGCTTGCAATTTCAGCAGCAAATAGTTTAATTTTACACTAGCAACATGTAGACTTGAAGAGTTGCAGTGTGTCTGATTAACGATAGTTTATCAGACAACACCCGTTTTAAAAATCTAACTAAAATAAAGCGGTTGTTAAATCTCGCCCTCTGATTTCCCCCTCTTATATTATCGAAGTCGTAACCGCCGTTAGCGGTGCATATTTATACATTTTTGTTGTCAAACGTGTCAGGTTGTACGTGAAATTCACGTTCGATAGCTGAAGTATCTAATTCGCGACCGGTTGCGAGTTAAATAATCAGAGGCCGCCACCTGATTATGTAACTCGCAACCGGTTTTGAAATAGAAATTTTAACTGTCAAACGATTAATGTATAACTGCATGTTGAAGTGACGTTTGTCAACTTAGTAATATTAATAAATGATCACAGCTCGCGGCCGGGTGCGAGTTATATTTCAGAGGGAATTGTTAGAAATCAGCGCCAAATAATAACAATTGAATAAAAGTGGTGGTGAACTTAAATATTATTGTAGTAAAAAACCTTAAAAACGAGGTATTCAATGTATTCGTAAGATAAATGTATTATTATCCGTCAGCACTCAAAGTAATTCTCATTGCTTCCGTAACAAAACAAACTTTCAGTCAAAATTAAATTTGAAGGTAATTTTGTCGGTAATTCCAAAGAATAACAAATAATTTTTCCTCAAAAAATTCTTTGCGTTCTCCGAGACGGTTGTTTGTTGAGTCCTTCCCTTATTTTTACAAGTTAAAAGGATATTTGTTCTGAAAACATAATCTACATAATTTCAGGTAAAATGTTCGTTAAATATCAAATGTACGACGTGTATACAACCCACATAGCTGTAGTCAGCGGCTTTATTCGTGTTACGTTTTAATTGTCTAGCTTCACTTTCACATTATGGACATCATTTGTGATAAAACGTTTTCAAATCCCGGATAATTTTATTCAAATGATGACAATAAACCTGAGTAAGCTAAGCGCACAGATTAAGCTGTGTTTTCGCCTGACACATTTTGCGTAACATATAGGAACCGTGCGTGTATCGGTGCGGATCGATGCCACGAAAACGTTACACTTTAGTATTGTTTATTAATAACTATGACACAATTAGTAAGTCGCGTGGAAACGTGATATATGAGGCATTTCTTTTCAACTTTAATTGGAAAAAGTATATTTCAGTTACAAAAGAGACTTCACAAATTCTTTCCTCGTTTGAATTATGGTTTGAGGTATTTGTTTGAGTCCTCCGTAATAATTCAACGGAAGTTGAAACTTTACCTCGCTTCAGCATTACAGCGATCCCCGTGACCTCACAACCACACCGCCTACTGGGACACTTGGAAATGTATTTGGAAATTATATTATAAAGGTAAAGATTCTTGTTCGTGGACTGTGACGTCAAACTTAAGGAATTTTGTAGAAAAAGATTTTTACTACCGAGACAAGATATTATAAAAATTGTAAAGATGCAATATGATGTCTGTGTTCCACTTATATAATAACTGTAATTAATTTAAAACTATATTATGGAAACTCAATCATGTCCGTTAATAGATGTAAGTACCGAAATCCTTTACAATGTATTTATAGTGAAGCGTATGTTATCAAAGGACGAGGTAAGATAAAGGTCGACATAAGTGAACGCTGGAGTATTATGGACCTTGTGTTGTTGTGTTAAGGTTGAAATGAGTAGAGGCGGTGAGTGTAGGGAGGAGGCGGGGGTTGTTAGAGCGCTTTCACGCTGTTTTATTGTAACATTTCAGTGTGGAGTTATTTAAGACATTCCGAGCGTCGAGCGGGTCAAGAGCGGAACAATTACCATACCTCAGCGGAATTACCAACATTCCCGTCTGACGCGAACTACCTACGAACAAGTACAACACTGCCGTAGGTACAACACTACCTCACCTAATGAAACAAAGTAGAAAAACTTGTATGATGTAAAGGCAATTACTGGATGACGCATCGTATTACTGAATTAACATTTTACAACAGGATGTTAAAGTATAGTAAATGAGTTCCATTATAAATGAAAGTAACTAAACAAACCGCAAAATATACACTACATACGTAGGTACAATGTACCACATGCAATATAACACGAACTCAAATTAGAAACTGGATATTTACTTGAAAATGTAATATTCAACAACATTTAGTTTGTGTAATGTTCTCAAATAAAATGTTTAAATTAATTTACTTATGAAATAGCAGAGTTTGTTAATACATTTAATAAAAATTTCATCCACGAAACAATAGACATGAATAAGCTGGGCAAAACACGAAAACATTATAAATTCATTAAGGTAGTTAGTTAAGTACATGATCACTTAGCCGCAGCAAGGCCGAACAACTTTACATCTGATAGCATCGCACTGCTTTGTTACATTTCCAGTTTGTATTAAAAGTTTTCTGATTTCATCAAAAAGCGACATTACAGCCGCACGTTACTGAAGGAGAAACCGTTCCGTTATCAAAACGTAGTATCTGCCACGGAGTTGTAGTCCGCTTATGACATTTCCCTTATCTAACTTCTCCTATCATCAATCACCGACTGTGAAAACTTCCTACGAAGCCGTCGGATTATTAAAAATACCTCCAGCGACCTAAAAACTCACTACACACAGCTCGACAGAACGAAACATGAATATACCTTACTTATAGTGCTCAGAAAATAATCTAGTATCAATTAATTAAACTACTTCACAGCCATGTCATGTAGTCACAGATTTTTATTGTAGCTGATGTTGATCGTGCATGACTCTTTGATCGTGCATGACTCTTTGATCGTGCATGACTCTTTGATCGTGCATGACTCTTTGATCGTGCATGACTCTTTCCCTTCTAAGATGAAAAAATACAGGAAAATTTTATATTCACATCATTCTGACATTTGAGCGAAATTAATTAATCTTTTGTTGATTTTGAAGTTATACTAGATCGAAAGAACTATCTGCATTACATTTTCTACCATATTAGGATCCTTTAGGAATCTTTCACAGTACACCATCAGCTCAATCAGATCAGGGTCACCGGTTTACAGCTTATCATAAAATGTCTTCTTTAGTGGGACATGTATTTGGGACTCGCCCTTGGAACTCCGCCCTTACAAAATATTTAAAAGGAAAATTACGAAGGTTGCTCCTTTGATCGGCCCGAGTCGCCGCCGCCGCCGCCCCGAGCCCGTCCCGCGCCCGTCCACCACGGATCATAATGTGAACAACCAAAACCGCAAATTGATGACTTTCAAAAATGTTCCTTCGTCAATCAAAGATAACTTCGACAGTTGAAGTTCCGTGAAAATAGGTTTCCTTTCAGGCAAAAATAAATTCCATCCATTTCTTTTTAATATTACATCACAAATTATGGATTGTCATTTCTTAATTTTATTTGGAATAAACAATAAATTCCAACCAAAAAATCATAACTCATTTATCAGTACCTAAATATAATTTATTACATACGCTGATAATGAGATAATAAATTGCAGTTAGCTTTATATTTTCCTACTACTTCCTACCATAAATATTTTGAACGTTTCTCTTAATTAGGAGGTTTTTGTATTTCTTTTCAATATCTGCTAACTAACATACCTCTACTTTATTAACTAGTACATCTCATTTTTTACCCATTAAAACATAGCAAACTTATGCCGTAATCCCTGGAGAGGGGTTGGCAGAGGTGCAGTTACACAACGCATTTCGCATGTTTATACAACATCACGGGCTTACCTAATGGAAAGTGACACCGCCTTCTATTGGCACGACGATACCTTTGATGTCTGAAACGCCATAGCACCGCCAGTGCGTTGCCCATGTAAAGGAAAATATGTTATACCTCTCGGACCGGTAATTACTCTGGCTCTCCAATCCTTCCAAACGAAACAGTCAACTGCTTCTCGGCAGAAATTGAAAGGAGGATGGTACCAACGCCGACGAAACATAAGGAATCGAAACAACAACAAGAAAAACAACAATGAAACGATTTAGAGACAGATATCAATGGATATCACTTCGTCTTACCAATCCACTATTAGATATTATTTTTAGTAAACAGTGCAACCGAATTTATACCAAGCGTGACTCGTGGGTTTTGTAGGAAAGTCGTTTCAAGGACATTTTAACGACTTTATAATTTTGTTAGTCATCTCTGTAAAATTATATGAAGTCAAGAATTTATATTTCGTTAATGAAACGGAAATGGAAGCAAATATTCCAGTGAATGAGACATAAAGTAGGGAAACAAACAGAATGGAATGAGTCGGCAATGTTTTGTTGTTAGCTGCATTGTCTTTATAACGGTCAAGGAGGCCGCTTTGTTCTCATTTACAGTTTAAAATTAAAATGTGTTGAACTACATTTACAAAACATCGTAGCCAATATAACAAAGAAAAAAGTTCTCGTTGTATAATTGCAACTATATACTTAGTGGTTATTACCACTACTACTATTGTATTAGTGATAATTATTGAGAAGTTTAAGTACAAAAACATGCACACACCCATACACATACACACTCAATCATGCACACACCCATACACAAACACACTCAATCATGCACACACCCATACACATACACACTCAATCATGCACACACCCATACACATACACACTCAATCATAAAGTGGATAAATAGGTTATGAAAGTGATATCTTAATGTTGAATGATAAACATGTAATATTTTATTTAGGGTTTGTTTCACAGTGTCTCATTAAAGTGTTGGCTTACAAATTTACTGACCTCATGTACAACTTACATCTAAAATAGTCTGCATTCGTTTAACCATTAAACTTATGCGTCAGTTTGTTAGTCTAGAGTTACAGTTGGTGCCATCGCATTTTGACGTTTCGGTGTACGGAACAAGTGCTAACATCAAATCATTTTTAAGTTATCAATTACTTTTATTTGAAACGAAAAGTAAAGCAACTGTCAAAGAATTTCTTATCGGTTTTTATATGTAAGTCTCAAAAACGTGAGAGGAGTATTAATTTCAAGTAATTCGTTTGAAAGGTATTCAATTATTAATTTTTAATATTATCACGATTTCCTAAATTGTTACTATTACAATATTTCAACTAACTAGCCAATAGGTGTATGTTTGTATTTGTCCGTCACGACATAAAAGCTTAAATCCATCTGTTCGTCACATAAGGTTTTAAAATGAATAGGACAATCATCTTGCTGTGACTTTTAATTTACGATAGCGTGATGGAATAACAAACTATTTCGATAAAAAATATCGAAAAATCTGTGTTATAAATAAATAATTTCTATTGAAATTGGACATCTTATTAAGCTATAGATTGTTAAAATGAGATGGTGATTAAATGTAAATAATAGAAAGATGTCGCAGTACTGAGACTATATGCCGCTCGCCGCGGTGTCTGCGTATATAGTATAACAGTAACCTCAGCTCATACGGGCGCTGGCCTCGATATTTCTTCATAAAAAATTAAACAGCGTATCTGATCAGCTTCCTAATCATAGGGGAAATAAGGATCCCGCTACCATCCTCATGTAACCTACACAACCTCCAATATATCTTACCTTTACATACGCTACTGGAACATGCTCACTTTATAAAGCGGCTCTTACTATTATACAATCCTTATCAAAAGATCGATCACAACAATGGTTTCTCAAACGGCCCGTAACAAGTACAAAGTAAGTTACTGCGCCGTGGAGAGGCACGAAGTTGCAGAAGAAATGTTCTAAAAAGGCGATAATGCGGAAGTTAGAGACGCAGTTATCAGAGTTTGTAAGTTAAATTGCACATTACGCGAGCCGAGCGAGGCGGGCGTGTGGCGTGGCGTGGCATGGCGGCACGGGTGGCGTGTGCCGGGCGTATGGCGTGGTGTCATGTGTTACAATGTGGTGGACTTAGTTATTCAATAACAATACTATGTAATGCTAAATAACATTTTTGCTATGAATATATTATTTTTCCATTGTTAAACTTTACACTTTCTAATTTTACGGCTGATGGAGTCGTTTTCGATAAATTTCCTCGTTTTCTGAAACTTCATTAAAACGTAAACGATTCGGTTAATTTCAGTGTTGCCCGCTCCAAATTGCCTTTGTCTCTAGACTGTTTCGAAAACAAACAGTTCTTTAGGAATATTTAATTGGATTTTAATTACCGATATTGTTCACCTTGGGATCGCAAAATAAAGCAATAATAATTATCTTAGCCTCTGAAATTAGTTTATTTAAGACCTTTAACAGAAACTTGAATATGAGAAATTATTAGTATTTAATATATGTAGCTGAATAAATATTGTTAGTAGCGAAACGGCAATAATCTTTGTGCTGTCACGTGTGAATGTCATGTTTGTATCGTAGGATTCGTAGGATCAACAACACAGACACAGGTGGTAGATCTAAGTTCGAGATCGTCTGGGTTGGATTTCTTTATTTTTCCATTTCATATATCGCAATCGGGGTATCCTTAGCGTTGCAGATATCAAGGGCATCGTCGTGTCAACAGGTGGCGGTATCACTTTCCATTAGGCGAACCGTCTGCTTGTTTACTCATGTGGTCGAACAAAAAACCAATGAAACATGAATATAACGTATTATTTTTAAACAACATGTAACCTTATTAGAAAATAATGTTCGATGCCCGCGCCCTCTGCCGCCGGAAGGCAAATAAATGAACTAAAATTAAACAAATTGACCGTTCAAGTAATTTCAGTCAAATTCAGGGTTCTAACTTGTGACGCCACAATTGAATCGCAACTGTATTGACTGACTCGCTGTCACAAACCCGTAGATAGGCAATGTTCAAGTACAAAGGTGCCGACAACTTTGATCAGCCGACTGTAACAACCTACCTGTGTCAAACACAGCTTACTATAATATTCCTACAACAAGTATACTGTAGCATATTTATGTACGAGATCTTTTTGTCTATTAGGTTAATTATGATTTTGCACAATTCGAAACTTAATATTTAAGTTATTTTTAATTTCTTGCACTGTAGCAAATATCGCTAACTATAAATGTCGATCCCGAAAATAACTATATTAATATAAAAAGGTATCTTAAACTTACTCTTTGAAGAGTCAAATTAAATTTATATTAATATTTAACCTTTACGTTAAAACAAGTCACCGAGATCATTAGGTAAAAACGTTTTAAAGAAAAAACATGATTGAACGCAGACGCCAGTAATAACTTCACGTTTTAATAATTAATCAAAATTTAAAATATAATTATGAACATTTAAGCAAGAATCGGTTGATTGATGGAGGCGAGGGTTTAGAGCACGGCGGCTCACAGGCCAAACCGTCAACTCAATTAACTACTTATTTTGTAATCCTTGTAATGTGATACTAGCTTTTACCCGCGGCTTGTTTCTTGGTTTCCTCCAACATCATCTTACAGAGATCCGTAATCTTTAATGGAACTCCGGTAATAACCACTGACTTCATCTCGGATAATCTTCGTAACATGTTTATTACATAAACTATTGCTGCTGCGCTTACACTTTTGCCATTATAGATTTTTCTGTACTGACCTTGACTTTTACACTTCCACTTAATTATTCCCATAACAATTGATATGATTTAATATTTCCTGTCTCAATGTTTTTTTCGAAGTAAAATTATTTTTAATAAATTAATATTATGCCAAATAATAAACAAAATATAATGTACGCTAGACCAATAAATTAATTGAAGGCACTTAAACATTAGGCAGCATTCAATTTAAATCTAAACAACCTAAAAACCTAAGTATCCATTTATATAAATAGAATTGCGAAAATGTTACTACGGCGTACTACGAACCGTAGTACATACTACAATGTTCGTAGCAAAACAGTAGCTACCGAATTAAAGTTTATCAAATTTCACGTAGTTACTTTAATGTGTGTGACATGGTTTAAGGTGGGAACCTTTTACTGGGAAGTAACATGATATTATTAGTGTGTGTGTGAGCGCATCCAATAGGAATCAATAACTAAGTTACTGACTACAGTTAAACTTGTTTGAGAAAGTCGAAGGTTAGCAAGAAAAGCCTCAACAAACTCTAATAAGAATAGGCACTTTGTTCACAATTAATCTTTCCTATAAGTGCTGGAGGAAATCCCTTCTATCCCCTTAATGTTACTTCGAAGGGAGAGTTTAAGAAACCAAGTAAAATACGTGTACTGAATTAATTATTCTTATCCCTACTCTGTGTCGGTGAAACGCAAGAAAAATGTAACAAGGAATCGTTGAAAATTTCAAATAAAGACCCGTCTGAACCCCGCAAAGCCGCTGCGAAATAATTTGAAACGAACAAACGCGAAAACTGAAATACTTATACCGACTCACCAACAATATGTCTATGTATGTCTACATACAACAATATGTCTATGTATGTCTACAACAATATGTCTATGTATGTCTACATACAACAATATGTCTATGTATGTCTACATACAACAATATGTCTATGTATGTCTACATACAACAATATGTCTATGTATGTCTACATACAACAATATGTCTATGTATGTCTACATACAACAATATGTCTATGTATGTCTACATACAACAATATGTCTATGTATGTCTACATACAACAATATGTCTATGTATGTCTACAACAATATGTCTATGTATGTCTACATACAACAATATGTCTATGTATGTCTACATACAACAATATGTCTATGTATGTCAACAGTTATTTCATTAATAAATGTGTTTAACCTAAGGAGATGCTCAAAACTAATTTTTTCCAACATCATAATCGGCCATAAATAGACGAACTGATTTCCATGCAGATGTTCTCTTCTACAACTTTACTACGTTGTATTCCGATTAGAACAGTTCATTGCTGTTTTCTGATAACACTAAAAATAAAACCAATCAGACAGTACTAAGTAGAGAAGAATGTATCAGCCCAGAAAACTTTTTTTTTTCAGTGTGAACTTGAAAGGTCGAAATTATATAATGTATTATTCAATTACACGTACAGCTATCTTCAGTAATTGCTGTTTACTTGCTAGCTCTCCGCTTTTTTTGTGCTACATATGGATAATCAAACATACTGGTAGACATGGACCAGTATGTTTGACTATTTCCCTACAACTGTCTGATATTAATTATTTTCACTTCGTCTAACTAAATGACTTTTTTTTCTTGATAACTTTAGTCTATAAATTACTGTAACCGAAAATTTTACTTTTAAACTTAAAATAAAAGATGAAACGCGAGTTTGTACCTTATACGAACGCACGAAGGTACACTCGAAGCCGCTAGAATTATTTTCTTTGCCACAGAAAAAATAGTAATCGATCTATCAGAGGGTAGACATTTATTCTGCGTTTACGAGGAAACCCAGATTTACTGCCTACTTACGAATGCTCTGTTCCTACTTTGGTACACGCAACTTTATTATTACTGCCTACAACCAAAACGTTGGAAATAAAAAACAACGCCAGGGTTCCGTGATACTTAAAACGAATGCTTTACAAATTTAACGAAAAACATAATTAGATATTTATATTAATGAACTAAGATTTTCTTATTAATTTCGATCATTCATTAATAAATAATATATAAATAATAAACCACATCACGACACACACATTGACTCAGCCCTGCAGAAGGTATCGTAAGAACTTGTGTCACAGGAACTAAGCGACGATATGGTATAAACTACATAGATAAGAATACAACATCCAAGACCGGTAAGCGAAACAATGCGTCTTGCAATTAACACAAAGTCCCGTCCCCGCCGGGATTCAAACCCGGAACCTCAAGCGTAGCAGTCGGATGTTAGACCTCTGCGCGACCGAGGTCGTCAAATATAACGCTTTTGATGATGCAAACAAAGTAATGCGACTATAATAGTTATTTAGAGAACCGCTTGTCGTTAAATATATGATAATCATGATGATATAGTACATTAATTGCGTTGAGGTATTGAGCGAACCCTGATACAAGAAGGCGATGGATCAGCAACCGCGAACATTAGTTTTACTTCCACAAGAAACGATGGATTTATGATCGCCATTTACCTGCTTGCTTTCCACTCGCTCACATAACGATTTGTAAATAATCTTATCATACGTGAAGAAAGGTAAACACAGTATGTATTATTTAAAGGTACATAAACACAGTATGTATTATTTTAATTTATATATAAAGGCAAGCTTTTAATCGCTTCGGTTTCGGCTGCATCGATTTTGTTTTTACTGCCTCAGGAACCTAACTTTTTTCAGGATAAAAAGTATCTTGTGAGTTAGTGAAAGTGATAAACTATATTTATACCAAATAACATCCTAATGCCTTTAGCCGTTTTTGCCTGACTGAGTTAGAAACATCCACTTTACATTCACATTTATAATATAATATTATAGTTCGATGAAAAATCCACCTTCCAATCTCCAAGCCGGTTAGAAATTAGTTGAGTTCAAAGTATTTACAAAGTTATAAACTGAAGGGCCTCTGTAACGACCTACAACAAAATATAACTGAACAAACTGAAAACGAAAGTAATTACAACCATTTGTAATTTATAATATCGAAACTTTTACGTTCTTTCGCTGAGCAATGTATTTGAAAGTGTATTATGTTGAGTTCAACACACTCACACACAACTGTTTATTGGATATGATAGAAAAAGTGATATATTTCGTTTATTATGTTGCTATTTTGATGTGGAGCGAAACCTTTTCAAATGAGCCGGTGCTTTGATCGCGTCGTGTACGGGGCTAGCCGGGGGTGCAGGCGAGTGCCGGGGGGAGGGGACAGCGAACAGCGGGCGGTCAGGCGTGAAAATCACAGCCTCCGTCGGTCGAACGAAAGCGCCCATTGCCCTATTTAATTATTCTTTGACGGATGAATAGTCCCCGCCATTACTGGAATGCAAATTACAAGCGAACCTTTGGAAACCAGTTTAATAAGCTAAAGCCATTTAGTTCAAATCAGACCACATTATTGGCACAGTCGCAGGAGGCATTACTTCTACAATGAATTTCTACTTAAACTAACTCGAAACCAGTTTCAATCTAGTTGTATGAAATAAAATTTAATGGATTTTGCTATAAATTGAAAATTGCAAGTTAATAAAACAAATTATTTTAAAAGTATAACAGCAAAGATACTTGAAGACTTTTATATTTTATTGGATCCATAAATACACATGAATGCGTGATGCATGCATGATAAACATTAATTACTCTTATTATGAGCATTATTATACCAAAAAGTATTCTTCAGTATAGGTTCAAAATAATTTCAAACGTAAAAAGTAATAAATTAGAAATGAAAAGTACTAGAAATTCTACAAACTCCACCAAACCCACAATTTAGGAATGGTACCAGGTAGACCGCACATGCAATCTATGTCATAACGTGGCACGTCCTACGCTAACTGCACCCCGCCCCGTCCCGCTCCCTCCACATTACCCGTCCACTGGCCCCGCGTTGGCCCCGCCGGGGAACTCAGCCTTGTTACTGTTACAGCACTCAATTTAGTGAAGTGAATATGAGTTTCAATAACGCCGCAACTGGAAGGTGCTTATTGCTGTTGATTGATGTCGGCTTCCACCTCAATACGCCTCTCGCTACTAATTCACTAACGACACCGACTCGCCCGCAAACCTCTCATTTCATACTCAGCACGCGATTTATTTCACAATAACATTCAGGTTTCCAGCTCTACTTGAGCTCGTCAATAGGGTTGAATCGTTTAATTATCTCGCTACCGTAACGCGACAGTCCTACGCAACTGGTTGAATATCCTTACTTGTTTTCACAAGCTTTCCAATTATTGACTCTCAAATGCAACAGTGCACTATTTAATTTAATGATTTACAAAACAACGTTAACTATTAATGAGCGTCAAAGTATATTGGTTCGGAGCAGGTGTTGTAAAACTCGTAATTAATAAATATTGTGGCGGCGGCGGGGCGGCGTCGCGGTGCCGGGACGATGCCGACACGAGCCCGGGACGGACACGGGTCACATACGATATTGATTTGGGTTAAACAATCATAACGTCCAATTAAAATATTTACACAAAATTATAAAACAATTTGTTCACGTAATTATTGATATGAAAACTCACTGTAACTCGTCGTACATACATCTGTTTTACTATTACACATTATTTACAAAAGCTACTTCATAATTTATAATTTTAATAAATTAATCAATATGGCTTTTTAATTCTGCACTTTACTTACATAACGACTTTCTTACTGTAAGCAAAGAGTTAGAGTACTAACTACGCATTTAATTTATAACTTACATACATAAAGCAGCTGTTGAAGTCAAGTTATTGTTCTATAGTATTAGTTCTTGTAACATGCATAGCAAACCTCAAGTCAACTTGGTGACGATCACTACCACACTGTTTGCAATTGAAGTTTAATTGCAGTCCACGTGAGGTGACCGCGATGTGTGGCTTCTAACCCATGACTTGTAACTAGTTATGTGGTTTACTTATTGTATGCAATCAAAACTTCATCAGCTGCACCGTCGCCCTTACTTACTCACTTCAGCTCAAACATATAACGTCAAGTCGATTAAACATTCCACACCGAACTATAGTAAACCAACAAAAGACAAGAACTTTAATATTTGCGTAACTTGCTTAATTAAATCGAATTTAACGTCACCAAATTCAAGTACAGTGTGCCTACCTTGAGATTAACATTCGATCGCCGATTGCGACTGCAGTTACAAAGTATGAATCTTTGTAAAGCGCCTCTAACGGATTGATGAGGAATTAAGATTGCTCATACAAAACTAAACGACTCGCACACACTTTTTTTTCTTGCTCAACGGATTCCTTTAAATTAGTGTCATTCGGTCATTATGAATTAAAACCTTCGATTACTATTCGTATGTATGACTATTTGTTCTGTATTTATAAATATATTTGAAATGGAAATGTTTCCAACAATGTTTCAGATTCAATATTGAAGTTATTAATTTTAATCGAATGCTCTCAACTAATATACTACATAGATTACAAAGTGCCCACACGCACACTGCATAGTAATAATAATAACCACACATACATTGCCACAGCCCTGCATAAAGATAAAATATTGTATCGCAGGTACACAGGCAGGGATTATGAAACATCTGAGTAAGAAGTAAAACTAGTAGGATTTCAAGTAGCGTTCATAATTTCTAATTAATAAATAAAGTATTGAATTAATACGCAAGTTGCGAGCTTACGTTACTAGTTACATCATAATAATATTGCTAATAATAGTGTCAATGCGTTATAAATTCTGGGCTAATTTGAGATCATTATTGTTCTGGTATTAAGGGTTGTTATCGCAGTTTCATCACCCTCCCTCTCATCCCCTCCCCTCTTGCCTTATCACTTCATAATAGCGCCTTAAACACGAACACTTAACCACTACAGACGAGTCGAGCTTATAGTCATACGAAAAAGAAAGTGATACGTTCTCGTAAAATGATAGGAAAATTTAATAGCAAATGTAGTATCTAGATCGGTTTAGTCAAAAGGCTTAGGTGCCTTTCAATTGTAATACTTGCTGTAATGTCAGGTAACAAAATAAAATACAAACAAGTTGTGTCAGGAAATAATTAAATGCTATTGTGATAGTTGTGATCGAGGCGCCTGGCGCGGGTCGAGTCAACTCACAGTTTCTTTTGAAACTTGGTATCGTTTCCACGGAGCGCCCGCTGCGCCCTCTGCCTTTAATGAATAACATTCAAAGTATCTTGTAACTTAATTATATAATAAGTAAGTTTGTTTGTTTGTAGTGGAGGTCAGTTAAAAGCGGTCAGTAATTAAACATTTACGTATATTTGGATATACAACTGTGCATTTAATTAAATTTAATGTTAAAGCTTTTATAAATGTTAACATTTTAACACGTACTTATCAATTTATATGAGAACTTCTGCTGACAATATACTGTTTAGCATTTGTAGTTACGTTATTTATATTTTTCAGCATAATATTACATCAATTTATTAAAAGGTTATATTTTTTTATTTAAAAACCAATAGTATCACATTAAATGGAGGACATATTTACGGTTCTCATGTTACTCTCGGTTGCGTGTATATAATTTTTTTTTGTCACGCAAAATAGCATTCGATTCAATAAAGTAGATATTTGTTCCGAGAATAGTGTCCCGATGTGTATCAGCCGACGACGCGACGTCCTTGAATACAAAACAAAAGAAACCCAAATCAAAACTGAAAACAAACAACACGTAAAGAAATAAAATAATATTTTCAGTTCGCGATGACACCCAACAATGTCCCAAGTTTACCAATTTCATTGCAACTAAAAAGTTTCAGAGGGAGAAAATGTCTGTAAGAATGAGCGAACTCATCAAAGTTGTGATTTGTTGTAAGTTGTGCCCCAGTCAGTGCCCGAGTGTGCCTCAGTGTTGCTTCACTCATCCTCTGCCAACGAACGCTGCAACGAAACTGTGCCAATGTAATAATACCACATCCACTGTATACCTCATGAGTTTAATATATTGTCCAGTCGAGTATTTATTTAGAGACAATATATGTCGATTGTATGGATACGCTGACAAGTTGACACGCGCTATTGTTTGGTGTCGGTTCGCACAACTTAATGAGAGCAAATACAAGCTCGTTACATACGGTGCGGTAACGATGGTCATATTTACTTATAATTACTTGCGCGGTGTTTGTTCCACCACTTATTTTGCATTCGTATGACACGCCACCGACCGTCTCGTTAAGACGTGAACATTCACATTTCACAAATATAGTTTTAGCGAATATTTTTTTACCTAACTGGAAATTATCAATTCCTGCAATTATCTGGACCCATCTTCACCTGCAGTTTCACTTAAATTTCAAGAATTAGATCTTTAAGTTAAGAATTAAATCTTATAAAATTTGTATTGTTATATTTTTTATTCGTTAATAACTTACATCTAACTCCTGTACTTAAATCATTATAAAGCGTGTATCTGAGTAGGCGGAACTGTAACTGGCTTGTAAGACCTTACTATACACGACGACGCCTCGAGTATAAGTGGCTGGTTCTGAACTAGTACCGATTGTTTCAGATGTACAGCACAGCGGCGGCGGCGGCTGCGGGGACGCGGCAGGGGGCGCGGGCGTCGCTGGCGGCGGCGCTGCTCTGTCTACTGCCTCTGCTCACCTCCACCACATCTGACATACGTAACTAAACGTCACACACATACATTATGTATCAGAGTAGCTTATTGTGTAAACCGAGCATGTTTCTTTGTCTATATGCTTTCAACGGAATTCAAGCAACGGCAGTCAGTATACTTTTGTTTTGGATATCCATTTATCAAGAAGTGGATAACAGTCTTTACTTGCTTTTATAAATACTAACGTGGATGAAGCGGGGAAATCAGGGGAAGCACTAAGCATGCAATTATTAAAATTCTTTTGAAATTATAATAGTTTAGTCCCTGGAACTAATAATTTAGTTAAGAAACTTTGGTCTGCCTGAACACAATCTTGATAAAGAAAACTTTCCATTCCAACAAATTGAACAAATAGTTGGGCTCCAAGATGAAATCCTTAATGTTAAAAACGTGGTCTCAATCATACCTTTTATTTTCGATAAGGGTCTCTTTTTCTTTGAAACAAATATTTGCTTCTCTCTCATTTGTAACGTCACTCATGAAGTAAATATTTTACTAAGTAACTTTTAGTGATGTAGATTCAATTGTCAAATCTTGCGAGCTTATGTAAAAATTGAAGGAACGAGATTGGCAAGGAGAATTTTTACGTAGTGTGTGGATGTCCAGGCCACCACGGCACGCGGGGTGCACGAGGGTGGCGCGGGGTGCAGGCTGCGGAAGGAGCCGCCAACAACTCCGTGTCCAACGTGACGGCACAGCTCGGCGGCACCGCCTTCCTACACTGCCTGGTTGGACACCTCAGCGAGCGAGGGGTCAGTCACATCGAGCATTTATATTCAAGGTTGCATTAAGAGCGTGGTCTCTGGCATGTCGAACGGTCAATCATATATAATTAAATAACATCAAATAATAGCTTTTAGCCTTATTGACTATCTGGGTCATGAAAGCTATTAGAATCTATGAGTTTGAACATTTTTGCTTGGATTACATGAATTTATTTCCTTTTAGTGAATGGTGTAATATAGTGTCTGGTCGTTCAGACTTATCCTGACTTTGCAGTCCCCTTTAGTTTTGCCCTTTGTGCCGTTTCAATTCCTGTCTCCACTTTTTCTCGGAGGAAAGTCTAGAATCGATTTCCTACTTCTTTCCTTATTCTTCTTACTAAATTCATTGCGGATCCCAAGACAGCCGCTAACAGTAGTACGTCCGGGCCCGTAGCCTGTGCTTTGTTGCGCTGGATTATGAATTAAATAAGGCTACCACTGTTTATCTTAGTTAACAAGAGACAATGGGCCAGAGAGGCGAGAGTGATCCGTAATGTTAGAGGTAGGGTTCCTCGGATTTACACCTTTCAGTTGGTATTGCTGGAGAAGTACCTTAATGTAGATTTTATACTTGTGGTAAATAATCACGAGGATATAATCCAACCTCGTAGATTTTTAACTACTTGTAGGAGTCTAAATATATCAGTTTATCAAAGGAAAAGCCTTTGATAATAATAGGCTGTGGTCGATTTGCATGCATTAAACATGCACATGCAAATTTTGTACAAAAATGTATTGTTTTGCAACGTTACATTCCAGCAAGTGTCGTGGGTGAGGAAGCGGGACTGGCACATCCTGAGCTCGGGGAAGTTCACCTACACCAATGACGAGAGGTTCCAGGTATGTTTAATCACAGACATAATATTGATACCGAACTACATAAATAAACTCAAAACACACAGCTATGCACTAGAGATATACACAAAAGAATAAATAATATTCTGATTGAAATTCTCTAAAAAGCCTATAACAAAATTTTGCTGTCATCATTAACTGGATGTAAACCCGATTAAATGCAAATATTCTTAATATGTTTATTCCTTATCAAAAAATATACCAACTATTTTGTCAAAATAGGTGGTCTAACTAGTTCTTGAAATATTTACCTCGGTTTAGTTTTCAATTCACAAACCTAAATCAAAAACAAAAAAGCGAAAACAGTATTATTTTGACTGACAGTGTTTGTTCAGAGCTATCATATAGTGAGCTACTTACAGCTGGTGTTTGAGATCTGACATGATGTTAGTAAAACTTGCAAATAACACTCTGAAATGGGACAAAAACGTGTCATATGTAATTACAAAACTTTATACTTCCGGTGAGTTGCGGTGTCCCTCCCCTTCGCCTCCCCCCCTCGCGCTGTCGCCGCACCGTGGGGGAGAGGAGTTCGACCCACTTGCTGCCATTGTAGTCCATTATCTGGACATCATCTACAGTTTGCTAAACAACTCTGGGGAGCATTCAAATTCAGTTAGGTATTCAAAAATACTTAACATTAAAATGACAACGCTGACAAGCCTGGGGACATTTTATTAGATATTTGCAACAACGCTGACAAGCCTGGGACATTTTATTAGATATTTTGAAGGTTTTAGTATGTCACTGTAGAAGTAGAGACTTGATAACGTTGCGTAGATTTTTTTGGAAAGTATTTTACATTTTAAACGATTCAGTTTTTGCCTTAAAGAAACAGTTATTGTGTTAAGATTGGCCATCCTATTTCTCGAGCTCTATAAAATGTCCCTTGTATTCCAGAATGGCATACTCGTACGCACACCCGAATGAAAAAGTTATCGAAAATATGGGCGAAGAATTTGAAAAACTGTGGTTGATAACCCAGTGGACATCATTTTTTAGGGAACTGAGTGGAAATATAGTTGTCATTTGAGTAATAAATGAAAGTTATTAGTAAAAACTAGAACACTACGCCTCAAGTCTCATAATGAATTACCCATCAATGATACTGAGTTGAGAACTAATGTAAAGTTACTGTGAAAATATTTCGAGACATCTGAAAATTTGATCTCTGTTTGAGGCACTAAAAAGTAGAATGATAAATGATATACAATACAATAAGTCAATCTGAATACTAAATATATCAAACTGAATACTTACGACTTTTTATTATTGATGTGGTGGTAATTTTAAAAGGCTTGTTAAAATTTGGATATTTTTTTTGTCGAAATGAAATGAAATGAAAAAGAAATGATATTTATTTGCTAGAAATATGGTGCATTACAGATTAAAACTATTTTATTTTATTGACATCTACGTCATTATTTCCACATAGTTTTTTTACTACTGTATCTGTACGTGTAAGTTGTATGTTTTTGTATTTGACCTGACGTGTGTGAGTGTGTGTCGACAGGTGCTGCACGGTGAGGGGTCAGAGGATTGGACGCTGCAGATCAAGTTTGTTCAGAAACGAGACAACGGCACCTACGAGTGTCAGGTATAACTACATAAACATCAAATACGTTATGGGCAAATAAGCAGACGGCTCACCTGATGGAATGTGATACCGCCTCTTATAGAAACGATGGCGATACCCTTAATGTCTTAAAATGCCAAGAGCACCGCCAATGCTTTGACCATTTAGAGGTACCTGTCGAGCCGGTAATTACGCAAGACTAAGCGAACTGCTTCAATGAAGAAATAAAATAATCAATAATAATGTATTATTTACCTTAAAATATCGAACATGATTTCTTTGGTCAACTTTTTATGTCTAGATTGCTATGCCTTTTAGATCTATTATTGATTTGTCTCGCAACACTAAACTAATTTCGTGTTATACCGGTATAAATTGTATTATTCGCCGAAAACCTTTGAAAAGTAAATATGTTACATATTGGTAATACGTTATGCGACGAGCGTGTATTTGTGCTGGTAGTGAAGTGAGAAAAAACGACGAAGGCGTGGTAGCGTCGTTCTAAATTTGCAGATGTAATATTCATGTAAAATTAAGATTTACAGTCACCAGATTATAGTGTTATGTGGAATTATAAATAGTAATTTAAGCATTGGTTTATATATATATAGAGCGATGTGCCCCGCAGCAAGGACTTAAAATATTCATGATTCGACCGGCGTGGAGCAGGCACGTAGTCAGTACGGCTCGTAGCACACACACACTGACACAAATATAAATTTGTGTTTGACAGATTTCAACTCACGCACAACGTATTTATACCATCACACTTCATCTATTTCGTAAAAGAAGCACTCTATATTTATGACTCAAATAAAACACATTTAATATACGTGTGATGATGGCCCTTGCTTGATCTGGGATTCTGGGAGAGCATGATGCTATATTTCAGTGAGGAATTTTCCTTTATGCATGTCTGGATTCGGCTCTGTCATGAGATTATTTTGGCATGCAAGGCTCTGGTTTGTCAGACCGAGGGGCCCCTCCCCTCTCTGCCCCCCGTCCCACCCCCTCCTCCGTCCCCCGGGCACGAGCAGGATGTA
Source organism: Choreutis nemorana (assembly GCA_949316135.1). Classification (NCBI taxonomy): domain Eukaryota; kingdom Metazoa; phylum Arthropoda; class Insecta; order Lepidoptera; family Choreutidae; genus Choreutis; species Choreutis nemorana. The sequence continues at coordinate 9,334,081 of OX438614.1, forward strand.
ACGTACATTTTAAGATCAAGAGACGTTCCTTATCCGCTCCTGCATGTTTAATGTAGCCGAATGTGCCGAATGTCCGAACCGAAACAACCGACAGACCGCTTCCGTTCACATGTGCGAGCCGGCCGAGGCAGCGCGGCCGCAATGCTTTACATATATACAGCTATATACCGACCGACACCCACATCATACGGATGTACAATTTCCTATTTATTAAATTTATAAAAAGAAGTTTTATCGCTCAAATCCTTTCAGCCCATTTAAAGGTAAACCTTCAACTAATACAGGATAGGAAGACAGCCAAATTACATTACCTATGTTGTCTTTTTGCCTTGCTTTTGTCTGTACTCCTTACAGTGTCCTGTTTTTAAACGCTTGCAATAGGTTCGATTACCTTTTACCGAAAATTATTCAGCAAATGATGTATATTTCAAACAAGTGGGTTAATAAAAGTAAGTGCGAAGTATCAAGCGGTGTTCCGTTACATGTGTGTTCGATGGAGATGCGGCTCGTTACCCAACCAGCGCACGTAGCGTGTTGATTGTTTTGCGAGCTCCTGCCTACATCAGTACGTCGTGTTCAGACCGAAGCCCCCGCCGCCGCCGCCGCCGCCGCCGTTATATTTATACTAAGCGGCTTTTTGTGGGGCCCCGACGCTCCACGAAAAAAGGTTCCCCCGAAAATGGAAATCGTACGTTCTGGATCAAACAGAAGTGGGTTAAATCGCTTAGGGTTTTAATGCTTCAGATGGAAGTGAAAGGGAATTATTTAATAATAGGAATTTATTTTATGCGGAGAAATGGAATAAGGGTTTTACTTAAAACGTGGTTTGTCTGTGACTTTGTCAATACTACTATACTACCACCTGCTACACTGGTAAATGAGCATTAAACCCGCTTGATAGTCACTTAGCTTAAAAACAATAGAAAAACTAAAAATGGTACTATTGACTCTAAAATTCAATTCCGAAATATGCTTCAGCCATCAAACTCAAGATGATTTTTTTTTGCATTGTTCTAAAGTTTAACACGATCCCACAACAGTATTATTTATTACGCTGTATGTTGTTGTTATTGCAGGTGTCGACCCGAACGGGCATCGTGTCTCACTACGTGCGGCTGCAGATCGTGGTCCCCGAGGCGTTCATACTGGGCTCCGGTGAACACCACGTTGACCTCGGCAGCGTCATACATCTCATATGCATCGTTGAGAAGGTACTGCTAGTCTTACAATCCACATACTAATACACGAACTAAAGTAAAAGTCAATATATTGTCCAGATGTTTCATTTTTACTTTACCAAGTTAAAAACGGGATAGTAAAACCACATATTTTACCTGAAAACAGGAACCATTTTGTCTGTCAAGTCTTTCATTCTATATGTTTGTCTAGGCGAAGAAATCATTTCAATACTCTACAGATTATTTCATTTTTTTACAGACGTTTCATTGGTAGCTGGACTATGATGATATTTTAAATCATCGGACAAAGAAAATACAGAATAGTTAGTCTAATTTACGTTGTTTCGTTACGACAGAGCCCGGTGCCGCCGCAGTACGTGTTCTGGTACCACAACGCGCGCATGATCAACTACGACGCAGCACGCGGCGGCGTCACGGTGGAGACAGAGCCCGGCGCGCGCACGCAGTCCCGGCTCACCGTGCGCGGCGCCACTCCGCGCGACTCCGGCAACTACACCTGCAGCGCCAGCAACACTGACCCCGCCTCCATACACGTCTTCGTCTCTGAAGGCAGTACGTACAATATACTTTCCTTTAATCTTGGGACCTTTGACAGAATTTCCAACATAGAGCAGATCTCGATATGTGTGCCTAAGAGATAGATCAATAATTTATTTCTTAGATCAAGAATATCGTATACTACTTTAAAGCTCGTGGCGATATAAATCCGCCACTCACATAGTTCTATGACGCTAAATATGATAACAGTTTTACTTTTGAATGAAACCGATCTAACTCGAAATTACAAGTTTTTGGGAATGAGCAAAATTAGATTTGGATTTGTAAAATTACTTTGTTTTGTTGATTTTTATTAAAGTACTTAATGTAGCCTTGATATTTTTATTATTTATTTTATATAATGTACATTGCATTATGAATGTGCTGAATGTTTTCATTCATAAAAATTATGTCACTGAAAACCATTACACATCATCGCCATCTAGGAATAGATTTACAAACTACAATGGAAACGTTTGTTTATGCATACCTTTCACAGGCGCCATCTACTGACGATTGAATAACCATCAAGACAAGTAACGCCATCTATTAGTTTAACTATAAACGGAAAGCTACTGTGTGCTAAAACACAGATTAAATCATGCAAAAGTGTTCAAATAACTCGAGTTTAGGTCACATAGTGCTGTAAAAAGATGATTAACTCGCTAGTATATTTTGTGAAGATAAGTCAGCGGCTGCACCAGTGAGAGCTTTCTGTTTACCTTACATTTCAGAGTAAAATTACAGAACATCGGCTGTATATTTCAGGTAACAAGATGGCGGCCATTCTGCGTCGCAACAGCAGCGAACGCGTCGGCAGCGGCGGAGCAGCGAGCGTGCTGATGGCGGTACTCACGGCCATGGCGTGCGCGCTGCGATGACACGGTCTGTAGGCGACATGACGGCACTGCACGCTGCTCACTACATCTGTTAAATTACCCTGGAAATACGTATTACAATCCTACCGATATTTCTCATAGAACGGTTAGGTTAATTTTCCATATGTACAGTCAAAGATAAAGTTCTACTGCATTATGATTTTGAACATAAAAGCCCTCCTAATGTAATATACCTAATTGTAAAATGTAATATTGTAGTTTATAGTTATGTGAAATATTTTTAAATATCATAGTCCTTAAATAATTGTATATTTAACAAATGGAAATATTTAATTGTTGTATTACCTATTAATATTCTAAGACCTTGTTTCACCAGTTGCTAGTCAATTCTAATCAATTATATTTGTGAAACAATAAACACACGAGTTACCGTGTAAACGTGCCACATGTCCATCAGATCCAGTCATCTTATGTAACAAACATGTATGAGCACTGGTGAACTGTGACCTGTTTTTGTATTAAGATAAAATTGCATTGACCCTATTTTAGTTATATTTAGTTAGATATGCGTATTTAATGTAAATAATTCTTCCATTCTTATTTTACCTTTAAATAATTGTAAAGTCAATTATGATGTATATAAAAGCACAAAAATATTTATTCATGTATTTCATTTGCTAAATCTTAATGGAATCCAAAAGTCTTCAATGTTTTTTCCGTAAAAATAGTAGTTCAATACTTAATTGTAACATTTTAATGAAGACCGTTTTTTAAGAAATTGTCTTGTATTATAAAACTGGTAAACAAATGAAAAAACATTTAAATAATACCATTGTAATTAGAAGTTACGATCGGCTTGATGTTACAACTCATTTATGATGAGAATACGATACTTTATTATTTACCATAAGAAAATAAATTGTGCATTAGGTCGTTAAGTTCAGTTATACGTGTCGTCGGCCGACCGTTTAAATGAGCCACCAGCAGATACGCCACCATTTGTGCATTAGGTCGTTAAGTTCAGTTATACGTGTCGTCGGCCGACCGTTTAAACGAGCCACCAGCAGATACCACGATTTAGACGAGCCACCATTTCTCAGTTTTATAACGGCTTCATCGTGCTTGCATCTAGTTTTATTTCAAATGCAACAAGAGTGTGAGTAGCACTTGTAAGAATCAGAATAAAATAAAATTATGCCGACTTTGGCACTGCTTTGGGTGCTGCCTCTACTCGCTCGCCTCGTGCGTTGTGGTCTCAACAAATATCCTAACATTGCAAGTTTTTATTGTAGGGAATAGGGAAATAATTTGGGCACATCATGAAATAACCGGCTATATTACGAATTACTCAGATTTCGATAGGCCCAAATATAAAATAACCGGCTATATCACGAATTACTCAGATTTCGATACGCCCAAATATAAAATAACCGGCTATATCACGAATTACTCAGATTTCGATACGCCCAAATATAAAATAACCGGCTATATCACGAATTACTCAGATTTCGATAGGCCCAAATATAAAATAACCGGCTATATCACGAATTACTCAGATTTCGATAGGCCCAAATATAAAATAACCGGCTATATCACGAATTACTCAGATTTCGATACGCCCAAATATAAAATAACCGGCTATATCACGAATTACTCAGATTTCGATACGCCCAAATATAAAATAACCGGCTATATCACGAATTACTCAGATTTCGATAGGCCCAAATATAAAATAACCGGCTATATCACGAATTACTCAGATTTCGATAGGCCCAAATATAAAATAACCGGCTATATCACGAATTACTCAGATTTCGATACGCCCAAATATAAAATAACCGGCTATATCACGAATTACTCAGATTTCGATACGCCCAAATATAAAATAACCGGCTATATCACGAATTACTCAGATTTCGATACGCCCAAATATAAAATAACCGGCTATATCACGAATTACTCAGATTTCGATACGCCCAAATATAAAATCGGCCAACGACATACATACGAGTATATTAGACTGTAGTTTTTTCAAACAGAGTTTCAAAATTTATATCTCAAAATGGAATTAAAGTAAATTAATAATGTTTGATATTTATAACTAGTGCTTATTTGTAAATACTAATTAATTATAGAAAACTACTAGATTATATTTAGTGATGTTAAACTGTATATAATAAATGTTTACGTTATAATTTTAATATTGTACAAAAGTTTGGTGATCCCGTATGCAATAAATACTTTCTTCGCATTATTTCGTTTAATTTAATAATCTCCCCAAACTGGAAGCGCATAGTAGCAACCCTCATATACCAACTAGGTAGGTTATCTATTTGCCAGTGATTTAGCAAAACACTTTTAAATTGTTGGTTATCCATGTCGCATCCATCTTTACATAAATCTTATAAAAAGCATTTAGGTTTTTACAAGAGTTATACAATGCACCTACTTTTTCATAGATTATTTTTTATTTCACAATGGGATTTTTGTTTTGATTCAGAGTCTTCTGTAAAGTTTAACTTCGAGTGTTTAAATCTTAAAAAGTGTTTAAATTATCAAGATACTATGATGACAAGCGAACCAGGATCATGTTATGGTACCGTATTGACAGTTTATTACTCCCCATGTTCAACAACCTTTCAGGACATCTGAAGTGTACATACATTAAGCTGGTGCTACTCGTAACGGCACACATGATTAAACTTATCATATTTACGAGACTTACATTGTATTTATGTTTATTCAATACAATAAAGTATATACTTTCAACTTTATTAAGCCTTTTTTTTCTTCTTAACTTTATTAATCAATAAAATTATACTTATGTCATTATATTTAGTTTTAAAAAGGTTTTGTTAAATTCTAAATCCTTACTTCCAAACGCGTCCTAGAAATCAGGGGCAATGCTCACACGCATGAGTCAAGGCAATGGTGCGTAAATCAGTATGGAGAAAGCAACCGGATGACTTTTGGTATTTGAGACAGTTCTTGAGACAATTTGGAAACTTTTTTGTAAAGGACCTCATAACCTCAAAGTGAACTGATTCCGAGAAAAAAAGCGTGGGTGATGAGGAGTATAATATAGAGAGATAATTCGAGTAATTTTATCTCAAGTAGGAACGATGGTGGGTGCAGGGCTTGAGGCACTGGAGAGCAGATTGCTCTCCGAGCCTGAGTGACGGACTTTTTTTTCTCGCTGTCACCCCCAGCATACTTGGGGCCTGTGTTCACAGTTTCCTTTCATGTCTAAGTTTATTTAATGTGTATGTTAGGTGTATATGTAAAAGATACTGATAATTAATAACTATATGAGTATATGCTTGACGTGTTATGACAGTTATTGCCTGTGAATTTACAAGCTTGAGCAATTTAAATAACGTAAACATAGCATGTAGAAATGTTGACGACAGTGAAATGGTTATAACAAATTTTTCATGTATCGTATACATGGATTTTTTTAATGTCTGCCACTTCCAAATAACATTTTATAGGTTTGGAGCCTATATTTATCAATGTTTCTCTTTCATTGCAGTTCTCACTAATATTCAAGCCTCTTTGAATTTTATAATGCTTTACACTGGCGTAATCTTGGTTCTGTAATTCCTTACTTCTTTGTGCTTATTTATTTGAAATTTGATTTACTTGATGTTGTTATTACAACGAGTATTTGGATGTGTTATAGTTTTTTAATTAATTTTAATGGCTCGTAATATTAGCCTGTACTATCAAAATGTTTGAGGTCTGCGCACTAAAACAAATGACTTTTACAGGATTTTCTCTAATTGTGACTATGATATTATTTGTCTTACGGAGACATGACTCAATAATAACTTTTATAACAGAGAATTATTTGATGGGCGATACAATGTACACAGGTGCGACCGCAACTATGCTTCTCGCGGGGATAAGATGATGCGGGGTGGCGGCGTGCTCATTACTGTCCACTACAGTATATCCGTGCACTCGGCGTCGTCAATTCCCTTCGATGATTCCTCAGCTGAGATTGTGGTCATCAACCTTGACTGTAAAATTACTCGCCTTAAGTCACTTCTAAGATTGTATTGCTGTTATTTCCCCCATGGTCAACGTCAAAGGGATAATATAAATAAATTTTTCGATATTATATCTAACTTTGTTACCAACAATATGCACGATCCTTTTTTATAGCCGTGGACTTCAACATCTCGCATGCGGAATGGATACCCACCGATAACGGCTGTGAATTAACTTTTTCGAGTTCCGATCCCCTGATTGTTGACTTGGCGAATTTTTTGGCGTACACTGATCTAATCCAGTTTAATTTCGTTCCAAACAGTTTAGGTAGACTTTTGGGTTTGATCATTGGAAATATAAGGTGTCGTGTCGTCAGATGTGATGCCCCTTTGATTAGTGAGGATTTTCATCATCCCACATTGTTAGTCAACTTTGAAAATGGAAATCGTACGTTCTGGATCAAACAGAAGTGGGTTAAATCGCTTAGGGTTTTAATGCTTCAGATGGAAGTGAAAGGGAATTATTTAATAATAGGAATTTATTTTATGCGGAGAAATGGAATAAGGGTTTTACTTAAAACGTGGTTTGTCTGTGACTTTGTCAATACTACTATACTACCACCTGCTACACTGGTAAATGAGCATTAAACCCGCTTGATAGTCACTTAGCTTAAAAACAATAGAAAAACTAAAAATGGTACTATTGACTCTAAAATTCAATTCCGAAATATGCGGCGGCGTGCTCATTACTGTCCACTACAGTATATCCGTGCACTCGGCGTCGTCAATTCCCTTCGATGATTCCTCAGCTGAGATTGTGGTCATCAACCTTGACTGTAAAATTACTCGCCTTAAGTCACTTCTAAGATTGTATTGCTGTTATTTCCCCCATGGTCAACGTCAAAGGGATAATATAAATAAATTTTTCGATATTATATCTAACTTTGTTACCAACAATATGCACGATCCTTTTTTATAGCCGTGGACTTCAACATCTCGCATGCGGAATGGATACCCACCGATAACGGCTGTGAATTAACTTTTTCGAGTTCCGATCCCCTGATTGTTGACTTGGCGAATTTTTTGGCGTACACTGATCTAATCCAGTTTAATTTCGTTCCAAACAGTTTAGGTAGACTTTTGGGTTTGATCATTGGAAATATAAGGTGTCGTGTCGTCAGATGTGATGCCCCTTTGATTAGTGAGGATTTTCATCATCCCACATTGTTAGTCAACTTTGATGTTTCGAAGCCAAAGGTCCTCGACAGGCTCCGCGTGTTGTTCGCCTATTTTATAAAGCAAACTATAACACTATTAATAGTGAAATGTCTTTAATCAAATGGCAAACTCAGGAGAGTTACAGACATAGATAGTGCCCTCGATATATTTTACTTGGCGATTAACAGTATTACAGATAAATATATTCCGGTTATCAAGTGCGCCTCTGATAATCGTTACCCAATTTGGTACTCTAAAGCTCTCATCCATATAATTAAAGATAAACTCAGATATCATAAGAAGTGGAAAAGTTATGGAGGTCACGGTGATCGATCAATTTTTGAGCTTCTTCGAGAAAGACAAAAGAGGGTGGAGGCCGAGTGTTATAAGTCGTTTGTACGTAACGCCGAAATAAATATTAATAGGAACAGTAAGTGTTTTTGGGCCTTTGTTAAAGCCAAAAAAATTAAACCAGATCTACTTGATACCTTATTTTTTAGAGATACTTCCTCGTCGGACCGCCTCGAGATTACCAATATCTTTAATGGCTATTTTCAATCGGTGTTTGAACAAGCCCAAGACTATTATGTGGCTAGTTGTACAGGAGGGTCTACTTTATTAACTACCGTAGACATTACTCGGGACATGGTTGAGAAATATATGAAATGTTTATGTGTCAATAAGGGAGGAGGTCCTGATGGGATTCCTCCCTATTTTTGGCAACAATGTCATAAAAGTTTAGCGTTGCTAATATACTTATTATTTCGTTTGTCTCTTCGTAGCGGAAAATGGCCTCTCATTTGGAAACGTTCCTTTGTTATTCCCATTCACAAATCGGGTGACTAACATAATAAACTATGTACTCTTGCAAAGCTTATGGAAAAGATAGTTTATGATTTAATTTTCCCCATTTTGAGAGCGACTATAATACAGCAACAACGCGGGTTTGTTAATAATAAAAGTACTGAAACGAACCTTTGTGAATTTGTTCATGCTGTGTCTCAAGATATGGATAAAGGTTTACAGATTGATGCCGTGTACACTGATTATTCGAAGGCCTTTGACAAGGTTTCCCACTTCAATCTTATTCGAAAGCCGGGTGAGGCTGGCATTCACGGGGATCTTTTGCGCTGGTTTGAGTCCTATCTCCGTGATAGGAGTCAAGCTGTAACTATAAAAGGGCACTGCTCCTCCTTTATTCCAGTCACCTCCGGTGTACCCCAGGGCCTCTTTTATTTAATATCTTTATCAACGACATTGCTTCAGTTTTTGAACATTCAAATTTTTCTCTGTATATGCTGATGATAGTAAGATATTCAAGACTATTTACTCAATTTCTGACTGCAAAAAGCTGTCTAATGATCTAAGCCAGCTTCAACAATACTCAAAGGTTAGGTTAGGTTAGGTTAGGTTTTTTTCTTCTACCGCCAACTGAGTTGGAGCCTATGTTAAGCAGTGCCTCTTTCATACCAGTTCTCTCTTTTGTGCTTCTCGTACTTTCATGCTACATACTTTGTCTTTCATTCATCCGTTCTCATTCTTTCTTGCGGGTGGGATTCCCGTTCCCTACTTCTATATTAATTACTTCAGATTACATTCTAGGTAGGGTTTACACAGGTGAACACTTTTATTTTGAATACTTAACAGGTTTAGTTTACAACATAGACATTTACATTTATTTTATTTACATTTTTATGTTATGCTACGGTTTAATATTAGTCATAATATTTCAGAGCATAATCTTATAATCTAGTTTTATTCTTACTTATTACTTTAATGCTAATGTGATTACAATATTCAAGGAAAGTATTCCTTTTCTTACTAGCTATTATAAAGTTAAAATTACTACTTGTTAGTTTTTGTTCAAGGGCCATCTCACATTCCATTCTGTCCAGTTCATGGACCGGACATTCACAAATGATGTGCTCCACAGACTCGCTGACACCTGGTTCGCAGACACACGATGGGTTATCCTTGCATCTGTATCTGTTCAGATACTCGGAGAAGCCACCGTGTCCAGTGAGGACCTGTACCAACACGGGCGTAAGCTCCAACCTCCTTAGGACCCGATACGCCTCTACCACATTGGGAAAAAACTTTTTGGTTAGACCGGCTGTGTTCCCCTCCGCGTAGCGCCGGTTCCATTCGTCAAGCGAGTCCTTTCGGATTATTCGCTTGACAAATGAGACCGGACAAGCATCGTAGCAGGGTTTTTGTTTACTTTTTAGTGCCGCATCTTTTGCCAGAACATCCGCTCTTTCGTTCCCTTCGAGACCTGCATGGGCCTTGACCCAGAACAGCTTAAGTTTTTTATTTTTGCCCACTGCGATACCTAAGTTAGTTTTTATTTTGTTTGCGAGTGGGTGGAACGAAGTGCACTGAGCGACTCTTCCTCCGCCAACCTGACCCTGATTGCTGGCCACCATGCATTATCGAATGCTCCCTCTATGTCCAGTGAAACCATTACGAGCATTTTTCGGTCAGCGAGAGTGCTACGTATGTGTTCCATCAAGTCAAAGAGGGAGTCCTCCGTGCTCTTCTGGGGGGTAAAGCCATATTGGCGCTTACTTAGCCTCGGGATCAGGTGGTGTTTAATTCTTCCAACGAGCATTTTCTCCAGAATTTTCCCCATTATCGGGAGAAGTCCTATGGGTCTGTAAGATTTCGGCTTTGTGTAGTCGTCCTTGCCGGGTTTTTTGAGGACCACCACTATAGCCCGCTTCCAGACTTTAGGGAAATGTCCAAGTGCCAGGCATTTATTGTAGAGAGACAGGTTCATCTCCGGGTCGTGGGAAATAACGTGGGAACAGATGTCGGCGGTGAGGCCATCCGCTCCGGGAGCTTTCTTAGGGTTGAAGCTGGATGCTGCAGCTTTTAGTTCTTGTAGGGTGAACGGCGGATCACATTTTTCAAAATGTGTCCACTCATTCACTTGGTCCGCTGCTTCCCTGACTCTCCGGTGTTCTGCGTTTTCGCCTTTGTTGGTGTCTCTTGGGTAAAAGGTCTCGGCCAACAACTCCGCCGATTCCCTCGGTCCCAATGCTCTCCCTTCGTGCATAAGCGGTAAGTCCCCTGTTCTCTCTGTTGTCCTGCCAATTACTCTGTATATACCCTCCCAGAGTGTTTCCCTGTCCTGTTTCTCACAGAAGCCCTTCCAGCTCTCAACCTGTGCCTTCTTGGCTTGGGTTGCATAGAGCTCCTTTGCCTGCAGGTACTCAGTCAGGGCTTTGGTTTTTCGGGTCGGTCCAGCCCACCTGTAGCTCTCCTTTCTCCTGGCGGCTATTCTCTTAAGTTTGGCTAAGTCTTCGGACCACCATGGTAGGCTAAGTTTATCTATGGCCTTCTTCTCGGGCATAGAGCTTTTACAGGTGTCTACGACTAGGTCCATGTATGACTCTACAATATTTTCCAGAGTATCCCTGTCGCTGACTTGCTCTATTTCAGTCCTATTAATTTTGTGCTCTAGTTTCTGGGTTTTTAGGATGTCCGAGAAGTTGGTCCAGTTTGCCTTTTTGGTGTTAAATTTCCTGGTTGTCCTTTCGATTTTTGCGCCTTTAGATTTTGATAGCTGTATTCGGAACGTGATGGCATTATGATCCGAGCATATCATATCTTCCTCTACTCGCCATTGGCTAATTAAGCCGAGAAGGTCCGCCGTACAGGAGGTAATGTCGACGTGGATGGCGTATTCCCTATTTCCCCTGATCGTGTAAAATGTAGGCGTCTTTCCCTGATTGAGTACCTGCATGTCCATTTCCTCCAGTGCTCCCGAGACTTCCTCGCCTCTGAGGTCCGGTCTCCTGCTGCCCCACCACACACTCTTAGAGTTAACGTCTCCTCCCAGAATGACTCTCCGGTGGCCCAGTCTCTCCACTATTGTTTGGAGTTGCTCCAAGTACGGCCCCACAGGTCTATCCGGTTCGAAGTACAGGGAGATCGCAGAAATCTCCCAGGCCTCAGTTTTAATTTTTACCACCACGATGTTCTTGGTGGTGAGATCGAGGCATATCTGTACGTCTAGCTCGTTGTCGAAGACGATTATTGCAGCTTTGACGTTTTCGCTATCCTGTTTTGGACACTGGAAGATTCTGGTGCCCCCGTAGTTCTTCATTTGCCTTCTGCCTCCTACATAGGGCTCCTGCAGTAAGGCGAAGGCGATTTTCCGGTCCTGTCCCGCTAGTATCATCTCTGTGGTAGCCAACTCCTTCCTCTGTAAGTTTGCCTGGGCCACCAAGTAGTATTTTGTTGCGGTTTGTTTAATGCTGTGGCCGCCCTTAGCAGTAGGCAACTGTGGCCCTGGCCAGGGCATCCCACTTGCGCCTCACTGGACATTCCTCGCTAAATGCGTTGTGTCCTGAATTTTCGAGCCTTGCGCGTGTGCAATTATGGCACGTGGGGTTGCTTCCCGAGAGGAATTCCTCGCAATGAGCTTTCAGGTGCGGCCCCCCGCAGTGGCTGCAGAGATCAGCGTGCTCCTTGCAGTACCTTCTGCCGTGCCCGTAGCCGAGGCATCGTGAGCACTGGAGAAGGGGGGACTGGTCTGCAATCCTGATCCTCTGCAGGTCTATGTGCAGGACCCCGGCTTCCAGCGCCCTCTGCCATACCCCCGGTGAGGTGCTAATGACTATGTGGTTGGTGTGGGGGTTGCGGGCTCTCTTGCGATATTTTATCTCGATCCTTGTCTCCTCACCCTCGAGGCCGCAGAAAACATGTGGGTTTTGGTTTCTGATCCCCTTCAGAACGTCCTCATCAGTGTTAACTGACAGGACATCCCTGAGGATCAGAAGCGGATCCCTGTTTCTCGCTTCCTCGACGATGAGGTGGCCGTTTTTCTCCAACTTCTCCTTTATCTTACTCCTCTCTTCCCTTGTTTGGAACCCCATAATCACCTTTCTATCCCTGGCCTTCCTGATTTTTTCCACCCTAATCCACCCCTCCTTCGCATCTACTGCCTTTCTCACTTTATCGAGGACCTCCTCTCCTGTCTCGGTCTCGTCTGCTGACGAGACAATAACTGAGTGCAGAGTTGGGAGTTTTCGGGCCGCGATGTTAGCGTATGTGTGGGTGTGGATGGGTGCGACAGGTGGGTTTCCCGTTTGTCTGGACAGGCTTTCCCTGAGTTCGGCCATCTGTTCGCTGTTTTTCTTTAGCAGCCGACCGTGCTCGAGGATTTTCTCCGTCAGGTTGGCGAGTTCCTCGACCCTGCAGGTGGCCTCTAATTGATTTGCAGATGACTGCTGCTGTGGTGGTAGTGTGTCGTTCTTGTGTTCGACTCTACCATCCCCAGCCAACTTGGCCACCTTAGTTAGCTGGTATAGCCTGTCCAGCGCGGCCGTGACTTCGTTCTTAATCTCTGTTTTTAGGTTGCGAGCGCTGCCTAGGTGGTGCTTTGCCCTAAGGAGGCAGGCCTTGGCTTCGTCTACTGGCTTCTGCTGGTTTGGTTTTGTCGGGGATTTAGTTTTGTTAAGTGGGGAAGGAGAGGGGGGGGTTCTCTGTGTAGGCCTTGGGTTTATTGTATGTTTGAGGCTTTTCTCCTCCATAGCCTCTACACTCCTCCTGGCTTTTGACGGCTGGGGGACCTCTTTAAGTGTTGCTGAAGGGCCTGCCTTCGTTGTTTCCATTTCCTGCTGAGGAGATCCTGTTTTTTCCCGTTTGCTGTCCGCGGGTTTTGATGGTGTACGGAAGCCTATGCCAAACATGTTCGTTGGGGGTATGTGTCAGGTATTAAGTGTAAAAGTTTATTATTATTTAAAATATGTCAAGGTAGAATAGATGAATTAAAATTAAAATTAAAATTAGTTGTATTTTAAAATACTGCTCTGATGTAAAAGGTCAGAGAGGTTCCTAATATCTAATGACAGGTACTTTAAGGTACCGAGTCCCAGAAAGCAGAGTACTCCGCTATTTTCCCTTTCAGGTCGTCGTGGTCAGCAGGTGTCAACGAGTACGCACGCAGTCTCCGGAGTCTACAGGTAAGTCAGATTTTAGTTTCTCAAACTTTTTCAATTTTTGTAGAGTTTACTCTACAATTGTTTATGTATAATTTTTAGCCTAATTTGCGATGATTTACAATATTTTTGGCTACCTTGTCTGGGTCAAGGGCCTTTCGTCTTATAAATTTACAAAATGTTTGGACTCTACAGTTTTTTCAAGGTCCGATAACTCGGCTTCCCGACGTCCTACAAAGTTGGGAGTGGGTGCTAACGGTTTCCCGTGGAGGAGCGGTCCCTCCCCAATCAAAAGCTCAGGTCAAAATTTTTGGACTCTACAGTGGGTCGGATTCTGTCCGAGAAGGTCCGGGGGGGTTCGCTGATGTCCCAGGTCGAAATCCGCACTCCGTAGGACAAAGGGTTACCGAGATATCTAGGTTTTAGAAAAACCAAGATGGCGGACAAGATGGCGGAAAAAACTTTGAAGTGCCGTAACTTCCTCAGTTTTCACCGCAGAGAGTCGAGCGAGGGGTCGGAGTACTCGCCCTGACGAGGACTATTGATTGCCGGTGTAAAAGGCCGTGCAAAAAATGTAGTGTAAATTTTGGGGATTTTGGTCCTCGGTTGGCTTGCGATGTCTTTTTAAGGCACCTTAGCAAAAATCCCGACTCTCTACGTCGAAAAACAAGGGAGCCACAGGGGGGCCCAACTAAATCTATAAAAAATAAAAATAGCGCTAAGTGCCTGTATCTCCGTCGTCTTTAATCCTACAGAAGCGTGCTTGGGCTCGTATTGAAGCTCCTTTTGAGCCCCGCAATTATAATAAGTCAAAAATAGCGAAAAATTTTTAATTTAAATTTTTTGACTTAGGGTCACGCAGCCAGTGTATTATGATAGGGTAGACCCTGTCCAATACAACAGTCAAAATCCCAGCGCTGTAGGTCAAAAGACGACTGAGTAATCACAGTTTAAAAATTTCCAATATGGCCGCCAAAAAAGTCGTCAAGGTAACAAAAATCTTATTTTTAGTCCGATTTGCCCCGAGTTTGGGGTCGTTGTAAAGGACTTTTCGCCCTTATTACAAATCTTTAGTCGGGATTGGATTTAAGTGTTCCCCCGATTTTTAAATCCAGAAAAATACAGAAAAATTTACAAAAATCAATTTAAAAAATACAAAAAATAAAGTAAAAAATCTGAAAAAAATACTATACTAGCGGGACAGGACCGGAAAATCGCCTTCGCCTTACTGCAGGAGCCCTATGTAGGAGGCAGAAGGCAAATGAAGAACTACGGGGGCACCAGAATCTTCCAGTGTCCAAAACAGGATAGCGAAAACGTCAAAGCTGCAATAATCGTCTTCGACAACGAGCTAGACGTACAGATATGCCTCGATCTCACCACCAAGAACATCGTGGTGGTAAAAATTAAAACTGAGGCCTGGGAGATTTCTGCGATCTCCCTGTACTTCGAACCGGATAGACCTGTGGGGCCGTACTTGGAGCAACTCCAAACAATAGTGGAGAGACTGGGCCACCGGAGAGTCATTCTGGGAGGAGACGTTAACTCTAAGAGTGTGTGGTGGGGCAGCAGGAGACCGGACCTCAGAGGCGAGGAAGTCTCGGGAGCACTGGAGGAAATGGACATGCAGGTACTCAATCAGGGAAAGACGCCTACATTTTACACGATCAGGGGAAATAGGGAATACGCCATCCACGTCGACATTACCTCCTGTACGGCGGACCTTCTCGGCTTAATTAGCCAATGGCGAGTAGAGGAAGATATGATATGCTCGGATCATAATGCCATCACGTTCCGAATACAGCTATCAAAATCTAAAGGCGCAAAAATCGAAAGGACAACCAGGAAATTTAACACCAAAAAGGCAAACTGGACCAACTTCTCGGACATCCTAAAAACCCAGAAACTAGAGCACAAAATTAATAGGACTGAAATAGAGCAAGTCAGCGACAGGGATACTCTGGAAAATATTGTAGAGTCATACATGGACCTAGTCGTAGACACCTGTAAAAGCTCTATGCCCGAGAAGAAGGCCATAGATAAACTTAGCCTACCATGGTGGTCCGAAGACTTAGCCAAACTTAAGAGAATAGCCGCCAGGAGAAAGGAGAGCTACAGGTGGGCTGGACCGACCCGAAAAACCAAAGCCCTGACTGAGTACCTGCAGGCAAAGGAGCTCTATGCAACCCAAGCCAAGAAGGCACAGGTTGAGAGCTGGAAGGGCTTCTGTGAGAAACAGGACAGGGAAACACTCTGGGAGGGTATATACAGAGTAATTGGCAGGACAACAGAGAGAACAGGGGACTTACCGCTTATGCACGAAGGGAGAGCATTGGGACCGAGGGAATCGGCGGAGTTGTTGGCCGAGACCTTTTACCCAAGAGACACCAACAAAGGCGAAAACGCAGAACACCGGAGAGTCAGGGAAGCAGCGGACCAAGTGAATGAGTGGACACATTTTGAAAAATGTGATCCGCCGTTCACCCTACAAGAACTAAAAGCTGCAGCATCCAGCTTCAACCCTAAGAAAGCTCCCGGAGCGGATGGCCTCACCGCCGACATCTGTTCCCACGTTATTTCCCACGACCCGGAGATGAACCTGTCTCTCTACAATAAATGCCTGGCACTTGGACATTTCCCTAAAGTCTGGAAGCGGGCTATAGTGGTGGTCCTCAAAAAACCCGGCAAGGACGACTACACAAAGCCGAAATCTTACAGACCCATAGGACTTCTCCCGATAATGGGGAAAATTCTGGAGAAAATGCTCGTTGGAAGAATTAAACACCACCTGATCCCGAGGCTAAGTAAGCGCCAATATGGCTTTACCCCCCAGAAGAGCACGGAGGACTCCCTCTTTGACTTGATGGAACACATACGTAGCACTCTCGCTGACCGAAAAATGCTCGTAATGGTTTCACTGGACATAGAGGGAGCATTCGATAATGCATGGTGGCCAGCAATCAGGGTCAGGTTGGCGGAGGAAGAGTGCCCCACGAACATAAGGCGGATAATAGATAGCTATCTGCAGAACCGAACGGTGAGTCTCAGATACGCTGGGCAGGAAACGAGCAGAGCTACCAACAAGGGATGTGTGCAAGGGTCCATAGGCGGGCCAATACTTTGGAATCTCCTTCTAGACCCACTCCTGCGAGACCTCGAAAACCAACAGTATTACTGCCAAGCCTTCGCCGACGATGTGGTGCTGTTGTTCAGTGGAGACACGGCACTGGAAATCGAACGACGTGCCAATGCCGCTCTGGAGCGGGTGCGGAAGTGGGGAATCAGAAACAAACTTAACTTCGCGCCGCTTAAGACCAAGGCTATGTTAATTACCAACAAACTGAAGTACGATAAACCACGACTGAGCATGGGCGGGATCGACATTGGCATGTCGGACGAGATCAAGTTGCTTGGCCTGACAATAGACAGGAAGCTGACTTTCAACCAACATGTCAACACAATCTGCACAAAAGCCACCAGAATATACAAACAAGTGGCTAAAGCGGCAAAAGTCAGCTGGGGCCTCCATCCAGAGGTCATAAGGACAATTTACGTGGCCACCATAGAGCCCATAATTATGTATGGAGCCAGCGCATGGGCTGAAGCCACCACGAAAATTGGTGTCCAAAAACAGATGAACATGGTGCAACGGGGCTTCGCTCAGAAAATGGTCAAGAGCTACAGAACAGTGTCGCTAAACGCCGCACTCCTGTTGGCGGGGCTGCTCCCATTGGATGTCAGAATCCGGGAAGCGGCCACGCTCTATAAAACCAAAAAGGGACACATGAAAAGCACCGTGCTAGACTGCCGAGTGGAGAGACCGGTCCCTTTTGCGGAGATGCCTCACCCGGCATATAGCATCGAGGTAAAGTATGAGTGTCTGGGAAGCAGTGCAGAGGTTCAACAGAACATGGACGCCGAAGCCCACATATATACCGACGGAAGCCGGATACAAGGCAAAGTCGGAGCTTCAGTATCCCTCTGGAGGGAAGGGGCGGAGATCAAATCCCGCAAATTAAAACTGCACGACTTCTGTACTGTTTTTCAGGCAGAGCTTCGAGCTCTGCAGGAGGCGATAGAGACAGCGATAAGTACGCCTTACCACACCTACCACATTTACTGCGACTCCAGAGCGGCTCTGGATACGGTCGCTCAGTGCACTTCGTTCCACCCACTCGCAAACAAAATAAAAACTAACTTAGGTATCGCAGTGGGCCAAAATAAAAAACTTAAGCTGTTCTGGGTCAAGGCCCATGCAGGTCTCGAAGGGAACGAAAGAGCGGATGTTCTGGCAAAAGATGCGGCACTAAAAAGTAAACAAAAACCCTGCTACGATGCTTGTCCGGTCTCATTTGTCAAGCGAATAATCCGAAAGGACTCGCTTGACGAATGGAACCGGCGCTACGCGGAGGGGAACACAGCCGGTCTAACCAAAAAGTTTTTTCCCAATGTGGTAGAGGCGTATCGGGTCCTAAGGAGGTTGGAGCTTACGCCCGTGTTGGTACAGGTCCTTACTGGGCACGGTGGCTTCTCCGAGTATCTGAACAGATTCAGATGCAAGGATAACCCATCGTGTGTCTGCGAACCAGGTGTCAGCGAGTCTGTGGAGCACATCATTTGTGAGTGTCCGGTCCATGAACTGGACAGAATGGAATGCGAGATGGCCCTCGAACAAGAACTAACTAGTAGTAATTTTAACTTTATAATAGGTTTCTGATTCCCTTCAGAACGTCCTCATCAGTGTTAACTGACAGAACATCCCTGAGGATCAGAAGCGGATCCCTGTTTCTCGCTTCCTCGACGATGAGGTGGCCGTTTTTCTCCAGCTTCTCCTTTATCTTACTCCTCTCTTCCCTTGTTGGGAACCCCATAATCACCTAACCTAACCTAACCTAACCTAACCTTTTTTTTTTTTTTTTTTTTTTTTTTTGTACGTGGGGAAATGCTCATGCATCTCCTCCGCTCCGGGGGGAGACGAAGGAGTATGTCGGACTCAGGGAAAAGCCCTGCCTACCGACTAAAACCCCACGGTGATCTACGTCGCCGCATTTTGGCAGGGGACAAGTGGGCACGCGTTAGCTCTCTCCACATCCCCCGCCGCGGTGTCTTACTCAGACTGCAACTCACGGAGGCTGTGTTGCTCTCCGTCCACTCTTGGTGACGCACCCGATCACAAGGCACGTCATCCACTCGAGGGCCCCTTTACGGGACGACGGATACCCCCGTATCCATCGCCTCCGGGCCCTCTCCAGGGTTGGGCGGTGGCCGCGGCGCCTCAGCACCAGCTACTGCCCTCCTGGGCCTGGGCAGGTCTCGGCCTGCAGTGCTGCCCGATCTGCTTCCCCCGTCGGTTTGTGACGGAGGTTGAGGAGCAGTCGGTTCGCCCTCTCTCTGGGACCTTTTGGACCCCTTCTTACGTTTGCCCTTGTTTGGGCAACTCCTGCCACCCAACACGTGTGCTGCCGGTTTTCCCGCTGCCTTACACAGGGCGCAGACAGGATCAGCGGCTTCGCAGACACGAGCATTATGACCATGTTGGCCGCAACGAAAGCAAGTTCCATTGCGGTCAACACCGCCACCGCATTGCGCACTGACGTGGCCGGCCTCCAGGCACTTGAAGCACCTGTGTGGCCTGGGTTCCAGCACGATAACTCGTGCAATAACCCAGCCCACCCGGAGCCGACCAACACCCACCACCTTCTTGGCGGCGGCCACGGGACAGGCTACCCATAGGGTGCCCCATTTGGTAACCCTACCCGTCTTGATTGTCGCCACATCACAATCTCCGTCTCTCGCGAGAGCTGCCGCGACTTCTTCTGGGGTGACTGAATCGTCCAGCCCCTTCACCCGCAGATCCACCCTCTTCGTTGGCCGATGGACCCGGAAGTTGGTGGCGTCCAAGACCTCCCTTAGCTTCGCAGCTAGGGAGTTTGCCTTCTCGGGCGCACCTTCCCCCGAGACCTCCAGCAACCTCGCACCACTCGAACCACCACGGAAACGCACGCCTTTGATGCCAAGAGCTTCAACGTCTTCAAGACGAAGGTGCTTCTTGGCCTCAGCGATTATATCGCGGTGCTGTACTCCACGCTCCAGAGCACCTGGCTGTAGGTCGAGGCATACAACCTCAGAACGGGGTGGCCGAAGCCGGAACGTCTTCTTTTTTGGAGCAGACTTGGTCGTCTTTTCCGTCGCCTTCGGTTTCTTCGACTTTCGCTTCACCACTTCGCTCCACATCTCCCCCACAGGGGCGGTGTGGAGCGAAACGGGAGCTCTTGCCGCTGTCGCTTCACTGGCCGCGAGGCTCTTCTTCTCCTTCCTCTTCCCCTTTCGGGGAGTGGCGGTTGGGGCAGAAGTGCCCGCGGTAGCACTCTTCTTCCTGGCAGACCGCTCTTGGCTGCCCTGGGAAGTCATTACTGACACATCAGGGGCCGCGACGTCGGCCTGCCTGTCACGTCCGATATTAGGAGGGCCCAGAATTTGGGGCTCCGGCGGGATCCGGTTCTCCATGCTGGCAAGCCTCGTCTCCAACATCGCACTGAACTGTGCAATATTGGAGCGCGAGACCTCCTCCAACAACTCCTTTATGTTGGGCTGTGGCTCGGCTGGGGCGACGGGCTGCCGCCGAAGCTCGGCGACCTCCCTGCGCAGCTCCGCCAACTGGCTTGTGAGCCGCGCATTTGCGGCCTCCAACTTCGCCACCTCCTCCGACATCGTTCGGGCCTTGAGTTGGGACACTGCGACCGAGATGGTAAATGCAGCATCCTTCAAGGACTTAACGAAACCTCCCTTCAGGTTCATCGATTTCGTGGCCACCTTTTCGATGATGGCCACTGAGTCCTGGACCATTTTCTCTAGTTGTCCCGCCGTCTGCGGGGCATCGTCCGGTGTTGGGTCAGGGTATGCCATGCAAAAGTTGCCAATGGCCTCCTTTACCTGCTCCCCTCTCCGTACCATCTCCTCCTCGACTTCAAGCCGCAACGCCTTCTCCTTGGCGGCGTTCAACTCAGCCTTAGCTTTAGCCAGCCCCACATACTGCCCAGTCGTGGGCGGGCGGCCTCGACCCTTCACTTTGGGAGCCACCTTTTTAGGCGGGCCCATCACATCCTCGTCCGACTCCTCGGACGAGTTTCGTCTACTCCTCTTCCCTACTCGGGCGCCAGTCCTGGCGCTTGCGGGAGCGCGAGAACGTCGCGACACATCCGACGCCAGGCTGGCGTCCGAGCAGTACGAATCATCGAGACCGAGTCCGATGGATTCCAGTTCCTCACGGAACTGTCTGTCCAGCTCTTCATCGATCTCCCTCTCCCTAGCAATGTTTGCCATAATCACGCCATGTCGTTCGGCGGCAGCCCTCTCCTTCTGGGAGACGACCACCACCGCCGATTCATCAAGTCCATATTTACGCGCAAAGTCTTCGTCCATAGGAGTGCCAGGTTGTTGCTCACGTCGACCGGCATCTTGCCGGCCTCCGAGTCCATCATTGCCTCCCCCGTAGTACGTGAGGCTGCCTTCCACCTGTGGGGTGGAAGCGCGGGATTCCCCATCGCTGGGACCCGCCCGGGGACTTATTTTCTGATGGGACTTTTCCATGAAATAAAACCCTCGCTGCTCTACAGCTTCCGTCTCTTTTTTCCGGGGTGAGCTCCCCGGTCAGCACGCCCAAACGTGGACGTGCCCCTTCCCGCCTGCCAGGCCCATTAAGAGCCCCGCCGGGGTGTGCTGCTCTTAGTCCAGCCCCTCACCTCCAAGCCAATCCGGTATGGGTAGCCCTGCCGGCACAGCCCTGGAGGATCATTGGGACCTTCAAGCCCCCCCACCTCGACAAGGTGACAGCACTTCGGGGGGGAACCTAACCTAACCTAACCTAACCTTTTTTTTTTTTTTTTTTTTTTTTTTTTTTTTTTTTTTTTTTTTTTTTTTTTTTTTAACACGGGGAAAATCCTCATGGATTTCCCTCACCCTGGGGTAGGTGAGGGGGTATGTGGGACTCACGTTTCCGTGCCTACCCACTAAAAACCCCGTGGTGTTCCTCCGTCCTCCCGCAACCTTTGGGGACGCTTTCGCTCTCGCCAAGTGGTAAGCGTGAGTTTGTCCTTTCAGACCCTCCCGGGATGTGGCCTCCCTGGTCCTCCACAGGCTTGCGCACGGAACACAGTGCACAAAACCCTTACTCTGAGAAACCGATAACCCCATATCGGTTACTCAGAGGTCCGCCCTAGGGCAGGCGATTGTGGGCTAGCCGCCTTCTCCCGGCCCTCCTACGGCGCATTGGGGCGGACGTAAAATCATCCTCCCTTACACGCTCCGCTTCCTCCTTCGCCTTCATCACCACCTCAGAAAAGGCAGTGACGGCATTCCATGCACTCTCGCTGCCAATCATTATCGGAATTATGCTTGGCAGCGACAAGTCTGCACCTACAGCCGCAACCAGCTCAGCCCGCTGTACTGCCCATGCTGGGCATTCGGCGAGCACATGTTGCGCCGTATCTTCTATCGCTCCACACTCATGACACACGGTGGTTGGTTCCCTCCCAGCCACATTGCACAGGTATCTCCCGAAACAGCCATGTCCCGAGAGAACCTGCGCTAGGTGGAAGGTAATCACCCCGTGCTTTCTGTCCAGCCACTCCTTCATCACTGGCCTCACCGCCTGGACTATGTCACGGCCGGCGCTTGGCTCCTCCAACCTCTCAACCCACTTTTGATGGGCGGCCTCCTGCGCGGTCTTCCGCCAACGCTGCACATCCTCCGGGGCCAGATTTCGGTCTCTTGACCGCATACCCGAGACGCGAGCGTGCACACTGGAGAGGATCTCTGCCTCAAGATCCCAGGGCATGCTCCCAGCCAGCACACACGCCGCGTCGTACGAAATCGTACGATACCCCCTGATCACCCTAATAGCCATGACCCTCTGCAGTTTCCGCAGTAGGGCCTTATTGCGTGGAATCAGGGCATCCGACCATATAGGAGCACCGTACATTGCCATGGACCTGACCACACCTGAGAAGAGTTTCCGACAAGCAACACTCGGGCCGCCCACATTGGGGAGCAGTCGGCTCATCGCACCGGCAGCCCGCATAACCTTCTCGAGGACTCTCTGAAAGTGGGACACAAATTTCCACCTGCTGTCAAGAACCAATCCAAGGTACCGGATTGACCCCTTCACGCCGATGGAGACTCCATCCACCTCAATGTTCGCACCATTAGGTACCGCCAGCCGAGGGCCATGGAAGCAGATAGCCTCAGACTTCTCCAAGGCCACCTCTAATCCCAACCTTCGGATTCGCCTGACCAAATGCGCAACCCCCACTGTGGCTAACGCTGCCGCATTTCTGTAGTCCTGTCCTCGTGCCGTCAATAGCGTGTCATCCGCGTATGCCGTCACCTCTACCCCTCGCAGATTTGCGCCTCGCAGCGCCCAGTCATACCCGATGTTCCACAGGAGCGGCCCGAGGACCGAACCCTGTGGGACACCACACGACACTTCCTGCTCACCCCAGCCTTCCCGGGTTGGGTACCTTACCTTCCTGTTAGATAGATAGGCTGCCACCACCCTTCGTAGATACTGTGGGACCGCATGAAACCGAAGCGCCTCCTGGATGCAGCTCCAGGGGAGGGTATTAAACGCGTTAGCTATGTCTAAAGACACCGCCACAACGACGCCTCCCCCGGCGACTGCCTCATCCGCCAACCCCCTCACCCTCGATATGGCATCAATGGTGGATAGGTGCCGACGGAATCCGAACTGGCACGCGCTAAGGTTTGGGCCAACTCTCTCAAGGTGCGCCTCCAACCGGGCCGCCACCACGCGCTCGAAGAGCTTGCAGAGCTCCCCCAGAAGCACAATGGGTCGATACGCGGATGGCGAGTCCAGCGGCCGGCCCTCTTTTTGAATGAGAACTAACTTCCCAGTCTTCCAGCTCACAGGAAAATGGCATTGCGCCATGCAAGACGAGAAGAGATTACGCACTCTCAGCTCCATTGCGCCCTCCTTTTCCGTGGCCAGCACCCATATCTGCCCAGGCACCCCATCCAAGCCGGGAGCAACTCTCCTTGCTTTAAGGCGTAACAGCGCAGCACTCAGCTCTGACTCTGTGACCTCCGTTTCTGTAGCGTCCCTCATATCATCCCCTCGATCAGTTGCGGCCGTCGTCATCACAGGCGGGAAATATTCGCCTCGATCCGGGAATAGGGTGGAGACAATTCTCGCTAAGAGCTGGGGCTGGAGTCTTTGCGACAGTGGGGGACCAGTGGTTCGGAGCTTCTGCCTCACCATCTTGTACGGTTTCCCCCACGGGTCACTGTTCAGAGACTCCAGCATCTCCTGATAAGCCATGTCCTTGGCTCTGCGGATAGCTGCCTGAAACCGCTTGATTTCCACCCGGTAGGCTTCATACAGCAACGCCTCTTGAGCTTCATCTCGTACTCGTCGTCTGCGGCTCCTAGTGTACCGGCGCCTCACCCTCGTGCACTCCTGGCGCATCTGTGCAAGTTCCGGGGACCACCAGTACACTTTTCGACGAGGGTAGAACGGTCTTGCACGGGCCATCGCTGCATCGCAGACCTCAGTAATGGCCTCTCCTATCCGGGTCGCTTCATCTTCCGCACTCGCCGGCGCGTGGCTGTCGTGGATCCACGCCTGCACCTCCAAGGCCTCAGCCAGCGCTTCTCTGTCCAGACTTTTGAGGGACCATCGCAGACCTTCATTGCTCCGAATCAGGTTTCCACCACCATCCCCTGCACCAGCACCTAGTTCATTACACACACTGAAACAGATGTACTGGTGGTCGGACAACGTCTCAACACCTTGGAGAACTCTCCAGTCTCTGATACTATGGGCAATGTCCGCTGTAGCCAGTGTGATGTCTACAATCGACCCACCCTGCTGCCGCACGCAGGTGTGGACCGACCCCCGGTTAACTACCATGAGTCCTGTTGAGGCAGCCCATCCCTCCAGCACCCGACCCCGCGCATCTGTTGTTGGAGATCCCCACGCCAGAGACTTGGCATTGAAATCCCCAGCAACGAGCACAGAAGCAGTGGTCCGCTGACCTATCACCGTCCCGACATTGACTAGTAGCCGCTCAAAATCTGCAAGACTACGATTAGGGGAGAAATAAACGCCCACAATTGTTATTCCCCCCAATACCACAGCCACAAACCCACAGCCTTTTCTAACGCTATCAGCATAGGGAGCCCCCAAAGCGTTCTGTAATATGATAACAAACGAGTCCGTCATGTCACCAATCCAGTTTTCCCTGAGAGGAACAGCGTATGGCTCCGCCACTACAGCAACATGTACCTGTCGCTCTGCCAGACTCTGGAGCAAGAGATCCTGAGCCCTAGCAGAGTGATTAATATTTGCCTGCAGAAACTGTATCATTATGCCTGGATGTAGACTCCTCCTCTCGGGCAACTGGAAGCTTAAGTCTTTCGAGGACCACTACCGCTGCCCTGGTTCCTTGTAGTGGGTTACAAGGCTCCACTTCGTCATCAGCCAGAGAGTGGGTTTCCGGCAACTCTGATGCTTTATCGGCAGGGGGATGTGGTTCTTTAGGACCCGGTTTCACCTGAGAGCGCCTAGGGGCTCTTTCAGCGTACCTACTCTGCCTGGCCCGCCTCGATTCATTGTATCGAGAGAGCGTAGGGCAGCCCTTCCCCCTCACAGAATGAGTTGCAGGTTTCCCCGCTTCAGCACACACCGGACAATGCGCTGCAGGAGCAGTGCATGCATTCGCTCGATGTCCAGGCTCTCCACATCTATAACACAGATTACTGCGGTCAACTTTACCCCGACACCGGGCACCTACATGCCCCGGCTCCAAGCACCGGTAGCACCGCATCACCCCAGGCTCGATGGGTATTACCCTGGCAGAAACCCATCCAACACTAACTCTCCCTGTCGTCCCAACCTTCTTGGCAGCAACTACTGGAATACTCAGCCGAATGGATGCCATCCCAGCGGGGCCGCAGGACATTTGGCCAGCCTTGACCTCATCAGGAGCACACCCACCCTGTGCCGCAACAGCCCTTACGATCTCTTCAGTCGTAACGGAGTCATCAAACTGGGTTACCCTGACGTCAATCCTTTTTATAGGCCGGTGGACACGAACGACATCAGCACTGAGAACCTCCTTCATCTTTTCGGCCAAGGCGCTGGCCTTTTCGGGAGCCGCATCACCTGAGATTTCGAAGATCTTAGACCCTGTAACCCCGCTTCGGAAGCGCATCGCTTCGATACCGAGATCGCCGATACGGATGGCCTGCCTAGCTTGTGCAAAGATCTTCTCATACGTGGCCCCTTTCTCCTCCGCGCCTGGTAGCAGAGTGATCGCTACTGCTGCAGTACGTGGTTCTCGGAGCCTCCGTCTTAGCGTCCCCATCAACTGGGCGTTGGACTTCTTAGAAGCAGCGGGCTTAGCCTGACTGGCAGGCTTGGGAAGGCTCGCCTGCCCACTCTTCTTAGTTCCACGCTTCACTACAGCACTCCACGTTGCATTCTCTGCGGGCGGTGCCAACTCCGTATATGTATGGTCGTTTCTTTCGGTGGTCCTAGAAGAAGCTGCCTCTGCAGCGGCCATGTTCTTTTTCTTCTTCTTTTCCTTCCCTTGCTTTTTCTTCTTCTGTTCCTCATCCGTCTTTCCTCGTCCAGACTTTCTCCCCTGAGGGCGAATCTGAGATGACGCTGCAGATTCTGAAGGAGGTTGGAGAGGTATCTCCACACGATCCACCTCCGCCGTTGTAGCAGGCTCCGACAGCAATCGACGCTCTATTGCTTCGAGTCTCGCATCCAGCAGCAACCGGAGCTGCTGCATATTTGACGCTGAGACTTCGTCTATCATCTGCCGGAGATTCGGCGCCTCGCGTTGTGACGAAGCCTGCTTGCGAAGCTCCTCCATCTCGCGCCTTATCTCCACAAGCTGGCTACTGAG
The DNA here is from genome assembly GCA_949316135.1 of Choreutis nemorana. NCBI lineage: Eukaryota > Metazoa > Arthropoda > Insecta > Lepidoptera > Choreutidae > Choreutis > Choreutis nemorana. The sequence goes on from OX438614.1 coordinate 9,360,746, forward strand.
CCGAGCATTAGCCTCCTCAAGCTTCTTGACCTCCTCTGTCATCGAGCGCGCTCTCATTTCAGCAACTGCACCCTTAATTGATTCAGCCGCCTCTTTCAAGGATCGCACATACCCTCCTTTAAGGTTGCTGGACTTGGTAGCCACCATTTTAATAATGTCTAGCGAGTCCATCACTACCTTCTCTAAGGTCGCAGACAAGTCCGGGTCCCCCGCCTGTGGTACAGAGCTAGCCGCTGGACGGTGCAGGCTGGCCGCCGCATCCTTCAGTTTCTGGGTTCTGCCCAGCACCTCCTCCTCAGCCTGCAGGCGCAGTTGCTCCGCCTTTTCAGCATTGAGCTGCGCCTTGGCTTGGGCTAGCCCAACATATTGCCCCGTTGTGGGCGGGCGACCCCTCGGCCTCTTGACCTGTGATGGTTCTAGAGGTGGGTTGAAGGGTGAAACCCTTCCCCCATCCGAACCAGAGTCGGAGGAACGCATATCCGGTTCACACTCCTTCCTTCGTGCAACCCTCTTAGGCCTTGACACCTTTGAGGTTTTAGAAGCCTTCGATGTCTTCGATGCGGCTAAAGCCAGACCGGCGTCCGACTCCGAACCACCCCACAGACATTCCTTTTCCTTGCCATTGTCGTTGGAAGGTGTGACCTCCTTCAGGGAGACCACACCGCCCGCCAGTTTGTCGGTACTAGTACCGTGTGCAAAAGCATTGTCCAGTTGAAAGCCAGGTCGTTGTTCACGGGGGCCAGCTACCAGCTGACCTCCGAGGCTATTAATGCTCTCCCCATAGTACATAGAGCAGCCACCCGCCGTAGCGGATGGACGGGATTCCCCATTACTGGGACCCGCCTGGGGACTTATTTTCTTAATAGGCCTCTCCATGATAAACGTACTCCGATGACTCCACATCGTCGTCGCTTTTTTCGGGAGTGCGCTCTCCCGTCAGCGCGCCCGGAACCTCCCGGTTAGGCGCGCCCACCTCACCTGACAGGCCCATGAAGGGCCCCGCCGAAGCTGTGCTGTTCTTGGTCCAGCCCCTCCCCTCCAAGCCAATCCGGTATGAGTAACTCTGCCGGCATAGCCTTGGAGGATCAACGGAACCTTCAAGCCCCCCCACCTCGACAAGGTGACAGCACATCGGGGGGGAACCTAACCTAACCTTTTTTTTTTTTTTTTGTTGACGAAGTGGAAATGCGACCTTATGCATCCCCCCGGTGGAACCAGGGGGTATGTGGGGCTCTCCATCGGACCGACCCACGGTCACTGGCATACCCACTAAAACCACTCCGGCGTTTCCGCGTCACCGCTTAGTGGTGGCACCCAGCGGGATCCCGTTAGGTTACTACCGCAGGCACCACCCACGGTCGCCCTTTCGGGACTTCCTCGTCGTATGATGGGGGGACTCGAACCCCCCAGACACTCACGGGTTCAGGCAGCGAACCGCCATCACTACCACGCAAGGCACGCTCGACCACAGCCGAAGCCATGGGAGCTCCACTCGGGCACGCAAGCGCACCCCTGTTTTTTAGTGAGGTTGTCTCCTCAGGTTTTTTAAAGAGGTCTCCTCCTCGGCGGGCACGCCTCCACGCGGCGCACCCTGGTTTTTTAGTGAGGTTGTCTCCTCAGGTTTTTTAGTGAGGTATCCTCCTCGGCGGGCACGCCTACACGCGGCGCACCCTTGTTTTTTAATGAGGTTGTCTCCTCCGGTTTTTTACCGAGGTCTCCTCCTCACCACGTCGTGCTGCTCTTAGTCCAGCCCCTCACCTCCAAGCCAATCCGGTATGGGTAGCCCTGCCGGCACAGCCCTGGAGGATCATTGGGACCTTCAAGCCCCCCCACCTCGACAAGGTGACAGCACATCGGGGGGGAACCTAACCTAACCTAACCTAACCTAACCTAACCTAACCTAACCTAACCTAACCTAACCTAACCTAACCTAACCTAACCTAACCTTTTTTTTTTTTTTTTTTTTTTTTTTTTTTTTTTTTGTCGAAGAGGAACGCATTTACGCACCATGCCTGCCGCTAGCCAAGCGACAGGCGTGTGTGGGGCTCACCCGGCAAGCCGGGAATACCCACTAAACCTCTCCGGTGTCCATCAAGCCCTTTTGAGTCGGGGGAGAGTTTGGGATCCGCAGAGCAATTCTCCAAACCCCCCCCCAGGGCCTCCCGGCCTTATGCCGGGGTTCACGCCAGTGGAGGAGATGCCCGGACACGGAACATCCCCCCAGACGGGGCGGCCTGTGCAATGCACACGGGGAGGCTAACCCCCGAGTGCAGGCCGCTCTTACCGGACCTAAGGCGGGCGAACATGTGCCCGCCTACGATGGCCCGTCCGCCTACGCCGAAGAGGAGCGGCTAGAGCATCCCCCTCCCGCTCCCTCTCCGCTGCCTCCTTCTGCGAGATTACGCTCTCGCAGAAGGAGACCGCAGCCTCCCAGATCCTTTCGCTTCCAACCATAGCTCTGACCATGGCCGGGAGCGAAAGGAAACTTCTGCCGAGCGCCGCACTAAGAATACGGCGCTCAGATCGCCAGGCCGGGCACACGCAAAGCGTATGCTCGGCTGTGTCATCACTGGCGTCACAATGATGACACCGCGGTGACTCCTCCCGCCGGGCGATCCTGTGCAGGTAGTGACCGAAACATCCGTGTCCGGTCAGTACCTGCACAAGGCGATAGGTGAGGCTGCCGTGCCGGCGCCCAACCCACTCCTCCAACACCGGACGGATTGCCTCTACCGTCTGGTGGCCGGCACGCGGGGCCATGAGTGCCTCTCCCCACTGGCTAACGGCCTCCCGTTTCGCCAGGGTGCGCACCCGTCTCACCTCCTCGAGAACGGGGCGCTCCCCCCGCAGTCGTGCGGCGACCCTAGCCCGATGGACCCTGGACAGAACCAGGGCCTCGAGCTCCCACGGAGGCGTACCTGCAAGGACGCAGGACGCCTCGTGTCCGACCGTGCGATACGCTCGCACGGTCCGGGTCGCGATGACCCTCTGCGGTTGGCGCAAGAGGGCCCTTGTGCGGGGGGTGAGGCACTCGGCCCATACCGGGGCTCCGTATAGCGCCATCGACCGTACCACATTCTGGTACAGCCGACGGCACGATGCATTGGGCCCCCCCACGTTTGGGAGGACCCGTCCGAGGGCGGCGGCGGCTGCGCAGAGCCGGGGAGCCAGGAGCTTAAAATGCTCCTCGAAACTCCACCGGGGATCCAAGATCAAGCCGAGGTACTTCATACACACCTCGACCGGAACACGGACCCCCTCCACTCGGACCCGGAGCCCCGGAGGGGTTCTGCGTCCGGGGCCATGGAATGCCATGGCTCTCGTTTTAGCGAGAGCCACCTCCAGCCCCAGCATGCGGATGCGGCGGACGACCAGCGAAGTGCCGACCGACGCAAGGTGGACCGAATCCCTCCAGTCGCGAGCCCCTGCAGCGACCAGAGTGTCGTCCGCGAAACAGACGACCTCCGTCCGCGGCAAGAGCTCGCCCCGCAGAACCCAGTTGTACCCCAAGTTCCATAGTAGGGGTCCCAGCACGGACCCCTGGGGTACACCTGCCGCCATCGACCACGACTGGACGCGCCCCCGTCCATCCTCGTAAAGGACCACCCTCTCGCGAAGGTAGTCCTCCACTAAGGCTCGGAGGTAGAGGGGCACTCCGTGAAATTTGAGTGCCGCCTCTATGCACTCATGGGGAAGGCTGTTAAAAGCGTTCGCGATGTCGAGCGACACCGCGATAACAGCCTCCCCTCGTGCTGTGGCCGCCTCAGTCCACCTCTTGAGGCCAGCCACCGCGTCCACCGTGGACCGACCGGTCCGAAAGCCGAATTGGACCTCGGCCAGGTCCGGCCCCTGGCTTTCGAGGTGCTGCAGGATTCGGGAAGCTATGATCTTCTCAAAGAACTTCCCGGCCTCATCCAGCAGCACCACCGGTCGATACCCCGATGGGGAGTCGGGAGAGCGACCGCTTTTGCGGAGGAGGCAAAGCCTCCCGACTCTCCATCTCTTGGGGAAGCGGCCCGTCGCGATGCAGGTGTTAAGCACCGCGCGGAACCGCTCCTCCAATGGCCCCAACGCCAGGGCAGCCACCTTTGAGGGGACCCCGTCCGGTCCCGGGGCCTTCCTTTTGGAGCGGAGCCGATCTCTTCCTCGATCGAACTCCGCATCCGTGACCGGAGGCCCCTCAGTCCACACCTCCGGGGTGGCCACCCTGGGAAGGGCCGATCTGGGAGGAACGAAGTGTCCTGGGTCGGGAAAGAGAGACACCAGGACACCTCGCAGGAGGCCCGGCTCCATGCAGGACGTCGGCGGGGCAGCCTCAAGAAACTTGCCCCGCACGACCCTGAACGGCCTCCCCCAGGGGTCGGCGTCGAGGAGAGCCAGAAACCTCTCCTCCGCCTCCCCCTTGCTCCTGCTGATGGCACACCGCAGGAGCTTCTGGGCCTCCCTGAAGGCCCGGCGAAGCTCGGCCTCCTCGTCGGGGCCCCTCTGGGCGCGCCTACGTCTACAACGCAAGTAGGCACGCCGGGCGGCGAGAGTGGTGGCCCGCAGGGCAGATATTTCCTGCGTCCACCAATAAACTTCTCGCCGACTTGGACGGCCCCGAGAACGCGGCATGGCGGCGTTGCAGACGACCTCCAGGTCGTCCGCGAAGAATGCCGCCATGCCCTCGGCGTCTCCCTCCAGCTCCGCCGGTGGCTCCGACCAGGAGCGGAAGATGGCCGCCTCCTCGGCCACCTCCCGTCGGAGCCTTGCGAGTGCCCACCTCGGAAACGATGAGGGAGCACTCGCTTCGGGGCCCAGGTGAACCGGGGCCCCAAGACCCGCCACGGAGACCGCGTATCGGACATACCGATGGTCCGATAAGGTCTCCGTACCCTGCATCACCCGCCAGTCCCGGACCCGGGCGGCGAGTGACGAGGTGGCAAAGGAGACGTCCACAACCGACTCACCCTGCCACCTCACACACGTGGGGACCGAACCCCGGTTGAGGATCTGGAGGTCCAAGGAGTAGACCCAGTCCACCAGATCCTCACCCATCACGTTGTTGTGAGGGGACCCCCAAGCCGTGTGCTTGGCATTGAGGTCCCCCCCCACCAACACCGGGAGTGGGGCCGCCCGTCGAACCACCCCCTCAACCGCAGCCAAGAACCTCTCGAACTCGGCTCTGCTGCGGTTGGGCGAGAAATAGGCGGCCACCACCACCATTCGGCCCCACTGCACGGCCACATACCCCGGCCCTCTCTCCCTCAGAGAGAGGGGGGGAGCGGCACTCGTGCCCACGCCCACCACCGCTGCAATCCCGTCCGCGTCCCCAAACCACCTAGGGGACGACGGGATGCAGTACGGCTCCGACACCAGAGCCAGGTCCACCCCCCACTCCGCCATTGCCTGGATCATTAGGTCTTGCGACCCGGCGGAGTGGTTTAGGTTCGCCTGGATGATTTCGCCAATGGACCTAATGGGCATTGTTGGTGTCCATTGGCGAAACTCCCGGGGTGGCCTTGGCGGCGGACGCTCGCGCGGCCACAGGGTTGCGGCCCCTTACTGGGGGGGGATTGCACTGCGGCCCCCCCATCCTGTGCCCTGCTGGCAGGCCCTTGTCTGTGCAGAGGGCGCACTTAAAGGCCTCCCTGCAGGTTGCCGCCATGTGCCCCTCCTGGCCGCACCGGTAGCAGAGGCGGCTCCTGTCTTTGCCGGACGGGCAGAGCAGAGCGGTGTGCCCCTTATCCAGGCACCTATGGCAGCGCATTACCCGCTGCTCAAGCGCCTGGATGGCCACCGAACTCCACCCCACGTCCAGCCGACCCCCGTCCAACACCTTGGCGAGGGCCTCCACCGGGCACGAGGCCACCACCGACCCCATGCCCCTGCTACCAACGATAATGGTGCCCACCCGAATCTTCTCGGGTGGACATCCGGCCCTCCCCGCCAGCGCCTCACGCAACTCCTCCGCGCTGATGGAGTCATCCAACCCCCCGACCCTAAAGTCGGCCATTTTGGAGGGTCGGGTGACTCGCGCGGACTCCCCCAAGGCTTCACCGATTTTCTGGGCCAAGGTGTCCGCCTGGCTGGCGGTGGTCTCCTTCGGTAGCTCCATGAGGCAAGCCCCGGTCATTGTGCGCCGGAACTTGCCCGCACCGATGCCGAGTTCCCGGAGGGACACCTTCGCCTTCGCGGTGGCCAGAGCGTCCCTGTAAGTGGCGCCCTCAGCCAGCGCCTCCGGCTTCAGCGACACCACCACCGCGAGAGACTTGGGAGGCCTCGGAATTTTCGGCCGCTCCGGTGCCACCGTAGCCGGGGCCTTTGCCGGGGCTTTGCGGGCCTTCTTGACCACCGTCGTCCACTCATTTAGGACGACTGGTGGCTCATCCCTGGAAGAGCCCGCAAACTGTTCGGTGGCCCTTTCTTGGGTCTTGGTGGCCCCCGACCTCCCCGGCGCCACAGGCCTTGCCTTCTTGGGCAAATTGGCCGCGGGCGCCAGCGTGGTTGGGGCCCCCAAACTACGGCGGCCCACTATGGCGCCGGCGGGGCGAGGAGCCGCCCTCTGCTCCTCCCTGGCTGGTGGACAGGCCACGGCCGCATAGGACCTGTCCGCCGCCAGTGGCGGCCTGCGGGACCTTGCAGGGAGGAGACGGCCATCCACCTCCAACCCTTCCAGGCGGGCGTTTATAATCCCCCCAATGTGGGCCATCAGGTCCCTCTGGAGTTGGGCCATCGCCCGCCCAAAGTCCGCAACTGTTAGGGAGGCCCTGCCGACGTCCTCCATGTCGAACGGCTCCTCCCCTGCTGTCTCCTCCCTGGAGACTTTAGAGTCCAGGGCCCTGACTTTGTGGGCCCCGGACTTACGGGGAGCCGCCTCTCTTTCGGAGAAAGCCCTTCGAAGAGCCGCCACCTCCTCCCCAAGGGCAGACAACTGGCTCTTCAGCCTTTTGTTGTCCGCCTGGAGACGGCGAACCTCCTCAGTCTCCTTACGGGACGCCATGGTCTGCACAACTTCGGCCATGTCTCTCATGGCGTCCCGGACCTCCCTAATACTGGTCCCCTTCAGGTTCTTCGACTTTCGAAGAACCTGGTCGATTTTCCCGACTCCAGCATCGAATGCATGCTGGAGCCGAGCGGTGGTCATATCCGCGATAGGGGACCCCATACCCGCCGACTGCGCCAATACAACATCGGCCCCATCCTCCTCCGTGAGGGTTGGCTCCGACTCCGACTCCACGGACTCCATGTCGGAGTCGTCAGGACCCGCCTCCAACTCCCTCCGAGCCTGGGAGACTCCAACCGAGTGGCTGTAGCCTCCCCTCCCTTTCCTCGATCGCGGGACTTTTGGAGCCGGCACAACCTCCGGACTCCGCCCCGCACCCTCATCCTCTGAGCTCTTGCTCCAAAAGCGGCCCGACCGCTTGCGCCCCCGCTTCAGTCCCATTACCCGGGACCCATCGGTCCCCGACTCCTCACCCCCCCCGAACGCGGAATCCGCGCGATTCCGGTCGGAGATGGCGTTTAACGCCACCCCCGACTGAACCAAAGCCTCGACTTCCGCTGCCCTTGTAAGGCGGACAACCAGTTCCCTTCCCCCATTTTTGGGCTTCCCCCCCCTGGGTTCAGGATCAGGGGACGTCCCCGACTCCATCTCCCACTCCAACGCCCTCCCCAACTCAGAAATCGTCGGTGAAATAATCTTCACCGGCGAAACAACACTACCAATCCACGAGCAAAAATATCAAATCCGTAAAGCAAAGCCAGGTGCTAGTATATAGCGAGAAATCCAAAATCCGAGAAACAAAGCAAAGTCAAAAGAAATATCACCGAAAACATCCAAAAGAAACCTCCCAACCTAACCTAACCTCCAACCTTTTTTTTTTTTTTTTTTTTTTTTTTTTTTTTTTTTTTTTTTTTTTTTTTTTTTTTTTTTTTTTGTACGTGGGGAAATGCTCATGCATCTCCTCCGCTCCGGGGGGAGACGAAGGAGTATGTCGGACTCAGGGAAAAGCCCTGCCTACCGACTAAAACCCCACGGTGATCCACGTCGTCGCTTTGTGACGGGGGACAAGTGGGCACGCGTTAGCTTTCTCCACATCCCCCGTCGCGGTGTCTTTTCTGACGTCGACGCCTCGGAGGCTTCTGTTATGCACTCCGTCCTCTCTGGTGACGCACCCGATCACAAGGCGCGTCATCCACGCGAGGGCCTCTTTATGAGGCGATGGACACCCCCGTATCCATTGCCTGGCCCTCTCCAGGGTTGGGCGGCGGCTGCGGTGGCTCGGCACCAGCTACTGCCCGTCTGGGCCTCGGCAGGTCTCGACCTGCTGCGCCCGATCTGCTACTTTGCCCGCTGGTTAATGTCACCAGTCGTGTAGCAGCCGGCTTCCTCTTCTGCTTCGGTTTAATACGCTTACCCTTGGTAGGGCAGCCATTTCCCCCCATCGCATGTTCTGCCGGTCTGCCTGCTGCCTTGCATAAGGCACATACAGGATTGGCAGCCTCACAATCTCGAGCTATGTGGCCGTGCTGACCGCAGCGAAAACAGATTCCGCTTCGGTCAACACCACCACCACACTGCGCGACAACGTGACCAGCCTCAAGGCACCTGAAGCACCTGAGTGGTCTGGGTTCCAGCGCAATTACTCGCGCAAGAACCCAGCCCACCCTAAGCCGGCCCATTTCCACAACCTTCTTTGCAGCTGCCACAGGCAGAGCAACCCATAGGGAGCCCCGTTTGGACAGCCGCCCACACACAATGGTTGCTTGTGTGCAGCCCCCTTGATTGGCGAGCGCCGCCGCCACCTCGTCCGGTGTTACAGAATCATCCAAGCCAGATATCCGTAGTTCCGCCCTCTTAACAGGCCGAAGGACCCGGAAGTTGGCCGCATCCAAGGCTCCCCTTAGCTTTTCAGCCAGGGAGTCTGCCTTCTCCGCCGCACCTTCTCCCGAGACCTCCAGCAGCCGAACACCAGTGGCACCCGTACGCACGCGCACCCCAGTGATCCCCATCACCGCCATATCATCCAGATGGACGTTACGCTTGGCCTCTGCCATCAGAGCCACGTAGTTAAGGCCACGATCCATCGCCCCAGGCTGCAGATCTAGCCCCACGACCGCCGTGCTTGGAGGGCGCAGACGTACCCCACGCTTTTTGGGTTGGGCAGCCGGCTTGGTTGCCTTCTCCTTCGTCACGTTCTTGGTTTTGGGCTTTCGCCTCACTACTTCACTCCATACCTCCCCCGAGGGGGCAGCATGGAGCAGACCGGGAGCTCTAGCCGCTTCCGCCTCTCTGGCCGCGAGGCTTTTACCCTTCCGTTTCCCCTTTCGGGTAGCGGAAGTTGAGGTAGAGGCACTCGCAGCCGCCGTCACGTTCGGGGCAGGTCGCTCTTGGCCACCCTGGGAAGTCACTCTCCGTGGACCTGGAGAGGACACATCAGGGGCCGCGACGTCGACCTGTATGTCTCGTCCTGTACAAGTTGCCGGAGAGGGCCGCACTCGAGGTTCCGGCGGGAGCCGGTACTCTATGCCGGCAAGCCTCGTCTCCAACATCGCGCTGAACTGCGCAATGTTGGAGCGCGAGACTTCCTCCAGCAACTCCTTCAAATTAGGCTGTGGCTCAGCCGGGGCAACGGGCTGCCGCCGAAGTTCGGCGACCTCCCTACGCAGCTCTGCCAATTGGCTTGTGAGCCGCGCATTTGCGGCCTCCAGCTTTGCCACCTCCTCCGACATGGTGCGGGCCTTGAGTTGGGACACTGCGACCGAGATCGTAAACGCAGCGTCCTTCAAGGACTTTACGAAGCCTCCTTTTAAGTTCATGGATTTCGTGGCCACCTTTTCGATGATGGCCACTGAGTCCTGGACTAGCTTCTCCAGCTGTCCCGCTGTCTGCGGGGCATCATCCGGTGTTGGATCGGGGTGGGCCATGCAGAATTTGTCAATGGCATCCTTGACAGATTCCCCCCTTCTCACCATTTCTTCCTCGACTTGGAGCCGCAACGCCTTCTCCTTCTCTGCGTTCAGATCCGCTTTCGCCCTGGCTAGCCCCACATACTGCCCAGTCGTGGGCGGGCGGCCTCGGCCCTTTGCCTTGGGTGCCACCTTTTTAGGCGGACCCATCGCACCCTCGTCCGACTCCTCAGACGAGTTCTGTCTACTCCTCTTTCTTTCTGCTCGGGCGCCAGTCCTAGCGCTTGCGGGAGCGCGAGAACGTCGCGACACATCCGACGCCAGGCTGGCGTCCGAGCAGTAAGAGTCATCTAGACCGAGTCCGAGGGATTCGAGTTCCTCACGGAACTGTCTGTCCAACTCCTCGTCTATTTCTCTCTCCCTAGCCATAGTAGCCATAAGTACGCCATGTCGTTCAGCGGCAGCCCTCTCCTTCTGGGAGACGACCACCACCGCCGAATCATCAATGTCATAATCACAAGCCGATCGTTTGTCATTATTAGCGCCAGGTTGTCGTTCACGGGGGCCAGTGGGACACTGACCTCCGAGTCTGTTGCTGCCTCCCCCGTATAACGTGAGGCTTCCTTCCGCCGGAGCAGAAGGGCGGGATTCCCCATCGCTGGGACCCGCCCGGGGACTTGTTTCACAAGCAGACTTTTTCATGGGCTCTAACTCTCCGATGACTCCACATCGTCGTCGCTTTTTTCGGGAGTGCGCTCTCCCGTCAGCGCGCCCGGAACCTCCCGGTTAGGCGCGCCCACCTCGCCAGACAGGCCCATGAAGGGCCCCGCCGAAGCTGTGCTGTTCTTAGTCCAGCCCCTCCCCTCCAAGCCAATCCGGTATGAGTAACTCTGCCGGCATAGCCTTGGAGGATCAACGGAACCTTCAAGCCCCCCCACCTCGACAAGGTGACAGCACTTCGGGGGGGAACCTAACCTCCAACCTAACCTAACCTAACCTAACCTAACCTAACCTAACCTAACCTAACCTAACCTAACCTAACCTAACCTAACCTAACCTAACCTTTTTTTTTTTTTTTTTTGTTGACGGAGTGGAAATGCAACCTTATGCATCCCCCCGGTGGAACCAGGGGGTATGTGGGGCTCTCCATCGGACCGACCCACGGTCACTGGCATACCCACTAAAACCACTCCGGCGTTTCCGCGTCACCGCTTAAAAAACAAGGGTGCGCCGAGTGTAGGCGTGCCCGCCGAGGAGGATACCTCACTAAAAAACCTGAGGAGACAACCTCACTAAAAAACAAGGGTGCGCCGCGTGGAGGCGTGCCCGCCGAGGAGGAGACCTCTTTAAAAAACCTGAGGAGACAACCTCACTAAAAAACAGGGGTGCGCTTGCGCGCCCGAGTGGAGCTCCCATGGCTTCGGCTGTGGTCGAGCGTGGCTTGCGTGGTAGTGATGGCGGTTCGCTGCCTGAACCCGTGAGTGTCTGGGGGGTTCGAGTCCCCCCATCATCATACGACGAGGAAGTCCCGAAAGGGCGACCGTGGGTGGTGCCTGCGGTAGTAACCTAACGGGATCCCGCTGGGTGCCACCACTAAGCGGTGACGCGGAAACGCCGGAGTGGTTTTAGTGGGTATGCCAGTGACCGTGGGTCGGTCCGATGGAGAGCCCCACATACCCCCTGGTTCCACCGGGGGGATGCATAAGGTTGCATTTCCACTCCGTCAACAAAAAAAAAAAAAAAAAAGGTTAGGTTAGGTTAGGTTAGGTTAGGTTAGGTTAGGTTAGGTTAGGTTAGGTTAGGTTAGGTTAGGTTAGGTTAGGTTAGGTTGGAGGTTAGGTTCCCCCCCGAAGTGCTGTCACCTTGTCGAGGTGGGGGGGCTTGAAGGTTCCGTTGATCCTCCAAGGCTATGCCGGCAGAGTTACTCATACCGGATTGGCTTGGAGGGGAGGGGCTGGACTAAGAACAGCACAGCTTCGGCGGGGCCCTTCATGGGCCTGTCTGGCGAGGTGGGCGCGCCTAACCGGGAGGTTCCGGGCGCGCTGACGGGAGAGCGCACTCCCGAAAAAAGCGACGACGATGTGGAGTCATCGGAGAGTTAGAGCCCATGAAAAAGTCTGCTTGTGAAACAAGTCCCCGGGCGGGTCCCAGCGATGGGGAATCCCGCCCTTCTGCTCCGGCGGAAGGAAGCCTCACGTTATACGGGGGAGGCAGCAACAGACTCGGAGGTCAGTGTCCCACTGGCCCCCGTGAACGACAACCTGGCGCTAATAATGACAAACGATCGGCTTGTGATTATGACATTGATGATTCGGCGGTGGTGGTCGTCTCCCAGAAGGAGAGGGCTGCCGCTGAACGACATGGCGTACTTATGGCTACTATGGCTAGGGAGAGAGAAATAGACGAGGAGTTGGACAGACAGTTCCGTGAGGAACTCGAATCCCTCGGACTCGGTCTAGATGACTCTTACTGCTCGGACGCCAGCCTGGCGTCGGATGTGTCGCGACGTTCTCGCGCTCCCGCAAGCGCTAGGACTGGCGCCCGAGCAGAAAGAAAGAGGAGTAGACAGAACTCGTCTGAGGAGTCGGACGAGGGTGCGATGGGTCCGCCTAAAAAGGTGGCACCCAAGGCAAAGGGCCGAGGCCGCCCGCCCACGACTGGGCAGTATGTGGGGCTAGCCAGGGCGAAAGCGGATCTGAACGCAGAGAAGGAGAAGGCGTTGCGGCTCCAAGTCGAGGAAGAAATGGTGAGAAGGGGGGAATCTGTCAAGGATGCCATTGACAAATTCTGCATGGCCCACCCCGATCCAACACCGGATGATGCCCCGCAGACAGCGGGACAGCTGGAGAAGCTAGTCCAGGACTCAGTGGCCATCATCGAAAAGGTGGCCACGAAATCCATGAACTTAAAAGGAGGCTTCGTAAAGTCCTTGAAGGACGCTGCGTTTACGATCTCGGTCGCAGTGTCCCAACTCAAGGCCCGCACCATGTCGGAGGAGGTGGCAAAGCTGGAGGCCGCAAATGCGCGGCTCACAAGCCAATTGGCAGAGCTGCGTAGGGAGGTCGCCGAACTTCGGCGGCAGCCCGTTGCCCCGGCTGAGCCACAGCCTAATTTGAAGGAGTTGCTGGAGGAAGTCTCGCGCTCCAACATTGCGCAGTTCAGCGCGATGTTGGAGACGAGGCTTGCCGGCATAGAGTACCGGCTCCCGCCGGAACCTCGAGTGCGGCCCTCTCCGGCAACTTGTACAGGACGAGACATACAGGTCGACGTCGCGGCCCCTGATGTGTCCTCTCCAGGTCCACGGAGAGTGACTTCCCAGGGTGGCCAAGAGCGACCTGCCCCGAACGTGACGGCGGCTGCGAGTGCCTCTACCTCAACTTCCGCTACCCGAAAGGGGAAACGGAAGGGTAAAAGCCTCGCGGCCAGAGAGGCGGAAGCGGCTAGAGCTCCCGGTCTGCTCCATGCTGCCCCCTCGGGGGAGGTATGGAGTGAAGTAGTGAGGCGAAAGCCCAAAACCAAGAACGTGACGAAGGAGAAGGCAACCAAGCCGGCTGCCCAACCCAAAAAGCGTGGGGTACGTCTGCGCCCTCCAAGCACGGCGGTCGTGGGGCTAGATCTGCAGCCTGGGGCGATGGATCGTGGCCTTAACTACGTGGCTCTGATGGCAGAGGCCAAGCGTAACGTCCATCTGGATGATATGGCGGTGATGGGGATCACTGGGGTGCGCGTGCGTACGGGTGCCACTGGTGTTCGGCTGCTGGAGGTCTCGGGAGAAGGTGCGGCGGAGAAGGCAGACTCCCTGGCTGAAAAGCTAAGGGGAGCCTTGGATGCGGCCAACTTCCGGGTCCTTCGGCCTGTTAAGAGGGCGGAACTACGGATATCTGGCTTGGATGATTCTGTAACACCGGACGAGGTGGCGGCGGCGCTCGCCAATCAAGGGGGCTGCACACAAGCAACCATTGTGTGTGGGCGGCTGTCCAAACGGGGCTCCCTATGGGTTGCTCTGCCTGTGGCAGCTGCAAAGAAGGTTGTGGAAATGGGCCGGCTTAGGGTGGGCTGGGTTCTTGCGCGAGTAATTGCGCTGGAACCCAGACCACTCAGGTGCTTCAGGTGCCTTGAGGCTGGTCACGTTGTCGCGCAGTGTGGTGGTGGTGTTGACCGAAGCGGAATCTGTTTTCGCTGCGGTCAGCACGGCCACATAGCTCGAGATTGTGAGGCTGCCAATCCTGTATGTGCCTTATGCAAGGCAGCAGGCAGACCGGCAGAACATGCGATGGGGGGAAATGGCTGCCCTACCAAGGGTAAGCGTATTAAACCGAAGCAGAAGAGGAAGCCGGCTGCTACACGACTGGTGACATTAACCAGCGGGCAAAGTAGCAGATCGGGCGCAGCAGGTCGAGACCTGCCGAGGCCCAGACGGGCAGTAGCTGGTGCCGAGCCACCGCAGCCGCCGCCCAACCCTGGAGAGGGCCAGGCAATGGATACGGGGGTGTCCATCGCCTCATAAAGAGGCCCTCGCGTGGATGACGCGCCTTGTGATCGGGTGCGTCACCAGAGAGGACGGAGTGCATAACAGAAGCCTCCGAGGCGTCGACGTCTGAAAAGACACCGCGACGGGGGATGTGGAGAAAGCTAACGCGTGCCCACTTGTCCCCCGTCACAAAGCGACGACGTGGATCACCGTGGGGTTTTAGTCGGTAGGCAGGGCTTTTCCCTGAGTCCGACATACTCCTTCGTCTCCCCCCGGAGCGGAGGAGATGCATGAGCATTTCCCCACGTACAAAAAAAAAAAAAAAAAAAAAAAAAAAAAAAAAAAAAAAAAAAAAAAAAAAAAAAAGGTTGGAGGTTAGGTTAGGTTGGGAGGTTTCTTTTGGATGTTTTCGGTGATATTTCTTTTGACTTTGCTTTGTTTCTCGGATTTTGGATTTCTCGCTATATACTAGCACCTGGCTTTGCTTTACGGATTTGATATTTTTGCTCGTGGATTGGTAGTGTTGTTTCGCCGGTGAAGATTATTTCACCGACGATTTCTGAGTTGGGGAGGGCGTTGGAGTGGGAGATGGAGTCGGGGACGTCCCCTGATCCTGAACCCAGGGGGGGGAAGCCCAAAAATGGGGGAAGGGAACTGGTTGTCCGCCGTCCCACCCCCGACTGAACCAAAGCCTCGACTTCCGCTGCCCTTGTAATGGCATCCTTGACAGATTCCCCCCTTCTCACCATTTCTTCCTCGACTTGGAGCCGCAACGCCTTCTCCTTCTCTGCGTTCAGATCCGCTTTCGCCCTGGCTAGCCCCACATACTGCCCAGTCGTGGGCGGGCGGCCTCGGCCCTTTGCCTTGGGTGCCACCTTTTTAGGCGGACCCATCGCACCCTCGTCCGACTCCTCAGACGAGTTCTGTCTACTCCTCTTTCTTTCTGCTCGGGCGCCAGTCCTAGCGCTTGCGGGAGCGCGAGAACGTCGCGACACATCCGACGCCAGGCTGGCGTCCGAGCAGTAAGAGTCATCTAGACCGAGTCCGAGGGATTCGAGTTCCTCACGGAACTGTCTGTCCAACTCCTCGTCTATTTCTCTCTCCCTAGCCATAGTAGCCATAAGTACGCCATGTCGTTCAGCGGCAGCCCTCTCCTTCTGGGAGACGACCACCACCGCCGAATCATCAATGTCATAATCACAAGCCGATCGTTTGTCATTATTAGCGCCAGGTTGTCGTTCACGGGGGCCAGTGGGACACTGACCTCCGAGTCTGTTGCTGCCTCCCCCGTATAACGTGAGGCTTCCTTCCGCCGGAGCAGAAGGGCGGGATTCCCCATCGCTGGGACCCGCCCGGGGACTTGTTTCACAAGCAGACTTTTTCATGGGCTCTAACTCTCCGATGACTCCACATCGTCGTCGCTTTTTTCGGGAGTGCGCTCTCCCGTCAGCGCGCCCGGAACCTCCCGGTTAGGCGCGCCCACCTCGCCAGACAGGCCCATGAAGGGCCCCGCCGAAGCTGTGCTGTTCTTAGTCCAGCCCCTCCCCTCCAAGCCAATCCGGTATGAGTAACTCTGCCGGCATAGCCTTGGAGGATCAACGGAACCTTCAAGCCCCCCCACCTCGACAAGGTGACAGCACTTCGGGGGGGAACCTAACCTCCAACCTAACCTAACCTAACCTAACCTAACCTAACCTAACCTAACCTAACCTAACCTAACCTAACCTAACCTAACCTAACCTAACCTTTTTTTTTTTTTTTTTGTTGACGGAGTGGAAATGCAACCTTATGCATCCCCCCGGTGGAACCAGGGGGTATGTGGGGCTCTCCATCGGACCGACCCACGGTCACTGGCATACCCACTAAAACCACTCCGGCGTTTCCGCGTCACCGCTTAAAAAACAAGGGTGCGCCGAGTGTAGGCGTGCCCGCCGAGGAGGATACCTCACTAAAAAACCTGAGGAGACAACCTCACTAAAAAACAAGGGTGCGCCGCGTGGAGGCGTGCCCGCCGAGGAGGAGACCTCTTTAAAAAACCTGAGGAGACAACCTCACTAAAAAACAGGGGTGCGCTTGCGCGCCCGAGTGGAGCTCCCATGGCTTCGGCTGTGGTCGAGCGTGGCTTGCGTGGTAGTGATGGCGGTTCGCTGCCTGAACCCGTGAGTGTCTGGGGGGTTCGAGTCCCCCCATCATCATACGACGAGGAAGTCCCGAAAGGGCGACCGTGGGTGGTGCCTGCGGTAGTAACCTAACGGGATCCCGCTGGGTGCCACCACTAAGCGGTGACGCGGAAACGCCGGAGTGGTTTTAGTGGGTATGCCAGTGACCGTGGGTCGGTCCGATGGAGAGCCCCACATACCCCCTGGTTCCACCGGGGGGATGCATAAGGTTGCATTTCCACTCCGTCAACAAAAAAAAAAAAAAAAAAGGTTAGGTTAGGTTAGGTTAGGTTAGGTTAGGTTAGGTTAGGTTAGGTTAGGTTAGGTTAGGTTAGGTTAGGTTAGGTTAGGTTAGGTTAGGTTCCCCCCCGAAGTGCTGTCACCTTGTCGAGGTGGGGGGGCTTGAAGGTCCCAATGATCCTCCAGGGCTGTGCCGGCAGGGCTACCCATACCGGATTGGCTTGGAGGTGAGGGGCTGGACTAAGAGCAGCACACCCCGGCGGGGCTCTTAATGGGCCTGGCAGGCGGGAAGGGGCACGTCCACGTTTGGGCGTGCTGACCGGGGAGCTCACCCCGGAAAAAAGAGACGGAAGCTGTAGAGCAGCGAGGGTTTTATTTCATGGAAAAGTCCCATCAGAAAATAAGTCCCCGGGCGGGTCCCAGCGATGGGGAATCCCGCGCTTCCACCCCACAGGTGGAAGGCAGCCTCACGTACTACGGGGGAGGCAATGATGGACTCGGAGGCCGGCAAGATGCCGGTCGACGTGAGCAACAACCTGGCACTCCTATGGACGAAGACTTTGCGCGTAAATATGGACTTGATGAATCGGCGGTGGTGGTCGTCTCCCAGAAGGAGAGGGCTGCCGCCGAACGACATGGCGTGATTATGGCAAACATTGCTAGGGAGAGGGAGATCGATGAAGAGCTGGACAGACAGTTCCGTGAGGAACTGGAATCCATCGGACTCGGTCTCGATGATTCGTACTGCTCGGACGCCAGCCTGGCGTCGGATGTGTCGCGACGTTCTCGCGCTCCCGCAAGCGCCAGGACTGGCGCCCGAGTAGGGAAGAGGAGTAGACGAAACTCGTCTGAGGAGTTGGACGAGGATGTGATGGGCCCACCTAAAAAGGTGGCTCCCAAAGTGAAGGGCCGAGGCCGCCCGCCCACTACTGGGCAGTATGTTGGGCTGGCCAGAGCTAAGGCTGAACTCAACGCCGCCAAGGAGAAGGCGTTGCGGCTTGAAGTCGAGGAGGAGATGGTACGGAGAGGGGAACAGGTAAAGGAGGCCATTGGCAACTTTTGCATGGCATACCCTGACCCAACACCGGACGATGCCCCGCAAACGGCAGGGCAACTAGAAAAGATGGTCCAGGACTCAGTGGCCATCATCGAAAAGGTGGCCACAAAGTCTATGAACCTGAAAGGAGGCTTTGTCAAGTCCTTGAAGGACGCTGCGTTTACCATCTCGGTCGCAGTGTCCCAACTCAAGGCCCGAACCATGTCGGAGGAGGTGGCGAAGCTGGAGGCCTCAAATGCAAAGCTCACTGGCCAGGTGGCAGAGCTGCGCAGGGAGGTCTTCGAACTTCGAAGGCAACCCGTTGCCCCAGCTGAGCCACAACTCAATGTAAAGGAGTTGCTAGAGGAAGTCTCGCGCTCTAACATTGCGCAGTTCAGCGCGATGTTGGAGACGAGACTTGCCGGCATGGAGAACCGGCTCCCGCCGGAACCCCGAATGCTGGCTCCTCCTAATACCGGACGGGACAGGCAGGCCGACATTGCGGCCCCTGATGTGTCAGTCATGACTTCCCAGGGTAGCCAAGAGCGGTCTGCCAGGAAGAAGAGTGCCGCCGTGGGCACTTCTGCCCCAACCGCCACTCCCCGAAAGGGGAAGAGGAAGGAGAAGAAGAGCCTCGCGGCCAGAGAAGTGACAGCGGCTAGAGCTCCCGGTTCGCTCAACGCCGCCCCTGTGGGGGAGACGTGGAGTGAAGTGGTGAAGCGGACGCCGAATCGAACGAGGACGGTAGAGAAGGCTGCAAAACCAGCCGCTCCCAAGAAGACAAAGAAGAAGAGTATCCGGCTCCGGCCGCCCCGCTCTGAGGTTGTTTGTCTGGACTTACAACCTGGTGCTCAAGAGCGGGGGATCCAATACACGGACATCATCGCTGAGGCCAAGAAGCACCTTCGTCTTGAAGACGTTGAAGCTCTTGGCATCAAAGGCGTGCGTTTCCGTGGTGGTGCGAGTGGTGCGAGGTTGCTGGAGGTCTCGGGGGAAGGTGCGCCCGAGAAGGCAAACTCCCTAGCTGCGAAGCTAAGGGAGGTCTTGGACGCCACCAACTTCCGGGTCCATCGGCCAACGAAGAGGGTGGATCTGCGGGTGAAGGGGCTGGACGATTCAGTCACCCCAGAAGAAGTCGCGGCAGCTCTCGCGAGAGACGGAGATTGTGATGTGGCGGCAATCAAGACGGGTAGGGTTACCAAATGGGGCACCCTATGGGTAGCCTGTCCCGTGGCCGCCGCCAAGAAGGTGGTGGGTGTTGGTCGGCTCCGGGTGGGCTGGGTTATTGCACGAGTTATCGTGCTGGAGCCCAGGCCACTCAGGTGCTTCAAGTGCCTGGAGGCCGGCCATGTCAGTGCGCAATGCGGTGGCGGTGTTGACCGCAATGGAACTTGCTTTCGTTGCGGCCAACATGGTCATAATGCTCGTGACTGCGAAGCCGCTGATCTTGTCTGCGCCCTGTGTAAGGCAGCGGGAAAACCGGCAGCACACGTGTTGGGTGGCAGGAGTTGCCCAAACAAGGGCAAACGTAAGAAGGGGTCCAAAAGGTCCCAGAGAGAGGGCGAACCGACTGCTCCTCAACTTCCGTCACAAACCGACGGGGGAAGCAGATCGGGCAGCACTGCAGGCCGAGACCTGCCCAGGCCCAGGAGGGCAGTAGCTGGTGCTGAGGCGCCGCGGCCACCGCCCAACCCTGGAGAGGGCCCGGAGGCGATGGATACGGGGGTATCCGTCGTCCCGTAAAGGGGCCCTCGAGTGGATGACGTGCCTTGTGATCGGGTGCGTCACCAAGAGTGGACGGAGAGCAACACAGCCTCCGTGAGTTGCAGTCTGAGTAAGACACCGCGGCGGGGGATGTGGAGAGAGCTAACGCGTGCCCACTTGTCCCCTGCCAAAACGCGGCGACGTAGATCACCGTGGGGTTTTAGTCGGTAGGCAGGGCTTTTCCCTGAGTCCGACATACTCCTTCGTCTCCCCCCGGAGCGAAGGAGATGCATGAGCATTTCCCCACGTACAAAAAAAAAAAAAAAAAAAAAAAAAAAAAAAAAAAAAAAAGGTTAGGTTAGGTTAGGTTAGGTTCCCCCCCGAAGTGCTGTCACCTTGTCGAGGTGGGGGGGCTTGAAGGTTCCGTTGATCCTCCAAGGCTACGCCGGCAGAGTTACTCATACCGGATTGGCTTGGAGGGGAGGAACTGGACCAAGAACAGCACAGCTTCGGCGGGGCCCTTCATGGGCCTGTCAGGCGAGGTGGGCGCACCTAACCGGGAGGTTCCGGGTGCGCTGACGGGAGAGCGCACTCCCGAAAAAAGCGACGACGATGTGGAGTCATTGGTGTTGAAACTTCAATGGAAAGGTCGCTTATGAAAATAAGTCCCCAGGCGGGTCCCAGTGATGGGGAATCCCGTCCATCCACTGCGGTGGGTGGTAGCTCCGTGTACTATGGGGGGAGCAGTAACGACCTCGGAGGCCGGCGGGATGCCGGTCGACGTAAACGACAACCTGGCGAACAGATGGATACTGATCTTACTTGCGGATCGGACCTAGTTGATAAGGCGGTGGGTGCGGCTTCCCTGAAGGTAGTCGTGCCTGCAAATGAAAGTGGCGATGCGGTGGGACATCGGCGGCGTGGCTCGGATTCGGACGCCAGTCTGGCTTCGAACGCGTCAAAGGTGCCGATGGTTTCCCGACTGAGAAGGGGTGCTAGGAGGGATGAGGTAGGGCGGCGGTATTCAGACTCTGGGTCTGATGGGGAGAGGGCTTGCACCCTGAATCCTCCCTCGGAACCACCCAAAACCAAAAGGCTGAGGGGCCGCCCGCCAACAACAGGCCAGTATGTAGGTCTAGCACAGGCCAAGGCGCAACTAAATGCGGAAAAGGCGGAACAACTGCGCCTCCAGGCCGAGGAGGAGGTTCTAAAAAGGAGTCAAGCGATGAGAGTCGTGGCCGCTAGCCTGCGTAAGGCTACAACGCCCGGACCAGCACCGTGTGCGGTAGATCAAGAGGCATCGGCCGGCCTTGAGAAGGTTGTGTTGGACGCGGTAGATGTCATTAAAATGGTGGCTACCAAATCCAGTAACCTCAAAGGGGGGTATGTTCGTTCCCTCAAGGATGCGGCAGACTCCATAAAGGAGGCTGTGGCGGAATTGAGGGCCCGGTCAATGTCAGAGGAGGTGGCAAAACTGGAAGCGGCCAATGCCCGGCTGAGCACACAGCTCGAAGAAGTCAGGCGGGAGATGGAGCAGATGCGTAGGCAGTCTTTACCGAAGGAACAGACGCCAAATTTCCGACAGCTTTTCGAGGAGCTCTCGTCTGCGAATATGCAGCAGCTTCGGCTGCTTCTGGACGCAAGGTTAGAAATGATTGAGCGACGATTGCTGTTGGAGCCCCAACATTGCACCTCGTCAGTTGTGGCCGTGGATGCTACCGAAGTACTCCTTCCCTCTCCTCCTGCAGAGTCTGCTGTTTTGACTCAGGATGCGGCAGATTTGGGAGAAACCCGACGGGGTAAGAATAAAGAGGGGAGAAAACAGAATAAGGAGGGAAAGAAGAAGAAAACCTTAGCTGCACAAGAAGCAACTGCCTCGGTTTCTCAAATGGCGGCAATTGCCAAGGACAAAACAGGACAAAACGCACTGCCGGAGAAACCATCTTGGAGCTCAGTGGTGGGGCGCGGTGGAAAAAAAAGAGGCGGGCAGGGGACTGCTCTCAAGTCAGCCACTCAGGTCTGTGCTAAGTCTGTGTCTCATCAGAAGTCAGTAGCCCAGCCTAAGGTGGTGTCCAAACGAAGACTTCGTGAGCCGCGAACAGCAGCAGTGGCTGTTACCCTCATGGATGGGGCAGAGGAGAAGGGAGCCTCATACGAAAAGATCATTGCCCAGGCAAGGCAGGCTATCCGTATTGGTGAGCTCGGGATAGATGCGATGCGATTCCGTAGCGGGGCAACCGGGGCAAAGATCTTTGAGATCTCGGGCGATGCGGCTCCTGAAAAAGCCAACGCCCTGGCAAGCAGGTTAAAAGAGGTGCTGAGTGCAGAACTGGTCCGAATTCACCGGCCTGTAAAGAGGGCTGACATAAGAATTAGTCAGTTTGATGACTCTGTGTCGGTGGAGGAGGTTGTAGCAGCTGCAGCAAAGGAGGGAGGATGTAACCCAGAGGATGTGAAGCCTGGTGCGATGTCCCGGGGGCTGGCTGGGGTCGCGTCGATCCGGCTCAGTGTCCCTGTGGCTGCTGCCAGAAAAATGGAGGCTGTAGGCAGGCTTCTTGTAGGTTGGGTCTCGGCGAGGGTTGCCTTGATCGAGCCTCAGGCTATGAGGTGCTACCGGTGTCTTGAGTCGGGACATGTAGGAGCTCGTTGCCGTAGCGCTGTCGACCGTAGTAGCCTATGTTTTAGGTGTGGTGAGCCTGGGCACAAAGCCAGTGCGTGTACTGCATCTGTGCCACACTGCCCGGTCTGTGAGGGGGCTGGGAAACCAGCGGCCCACTCAGTAAGGGGAAAGGGCTGTCCAAGTTCCTCTATTCAGAATGCGGTGAAAGGGAGGACGTACACTGAGAGAGCTCCCAGGGGGTCCCGGGCAAAGCGGGGCATCCGGAAGAATGCCGAGCAAAGTGGCGAACACGTAGGGTTGCGGCAGTCCCCTTGTCCGTCGTCTAAAGGTGAGGTAGAGGCTGGGGGGGCAAATCTCCCTCTAAACGCCAGAGCAGCGGTAGTGGTCTTGGAACGGCTGAAGCTACCGACTGCACGGGAGGAGACTGTAGACAACCAAAATGATTAATATAAAATGCCTACAAACCAATATCAATCACTCTGCTAGGGCGCAGGATCTCTTGCTCCAGAGCCTTGCAGAGCGAGGAACCCATGTAGCGATTGTGGCGGAGCCCTACTCTATCCCCCCTCGTGACAACTGGTTCGGGGACACTTTGGATTCAGTGGTCGTCATTGCCCAACCTGCACTAGGCGCTCCTTGCATTGATGACGTGAGGAAGGGGCAGGGATATGTGGCTGTGACCTTCGGGAACGTCATAGTTGTTGGAGTATATATTTCCCCAAACCGCAGTCTAGCGGATTTTGAGCGGTTTTTGGTTGACGTCGGTTCAGTGTTGGGTCAGCGGACCTCTGCCTCGGTACTCGTTGCTGGGGATTTCAATGCCAAGTCTGTGGTGTGGGGGTCCCCAGTAACGGATGCGCGGGGTTGGGCGTTGCAAGAGTGGGCAGCCTCTGTTGGTCTCATAGTGGTGAACCGGGGGTTGGTCAATACATGCGTGAGGCAGCAAGGTGGCTCCATCGTGGATATAACATTAGCAAGTGCGGATATAGCGGGACAGGTCAGGTGCTGGAGAGTTCTTCCGGATGTGGAGACCCTGTCCGACCATCGCTACATTTGCTTTGATGTATCTACGGGTATGGAGAACGATAGGGTGAGTGGTAGCGGTGGAAATGGTGATCGAGGCAATAACAGTCCACGGTGGTCACTAGGGAGTCTGGACAGGGGAGCCTTAGTCGAGGCCCTAGAGGTGCAGGCCTGGATCCAAGATGGCAGACAGTGGCTGAACGCGGAGGAAGAAGCTGCTAAGCTGGGAGAGGCGATGACACAAGTTTGCGACGCAGCGATGGTCCGAACTAGGCCGTATTATCCAAGACGGAAGGTGTACTGGTGGTCCCCGGACCTCGCACAGATGCGCCAGGAGTGCGTTAGAGTAAGACGCCGATACACCAGAAATCGTAGAAGGCAGGTGAGGAATGAAGCTCTGGAGGCATCACTATACGAGGCGTATAGAACGGTTGCTAAGCAATTTCAGGCGGCCATACGCAGGGCCAAGGACGCAGCCTATCAAGAAATGCTGGTGTCTCTTAACAGCGACCCGTGGGGGAAACCGTATAAGATGGTGAGGCAGAAGCTCCAAGCCGCTGGTCCCCCACTGACGCAAAGACTCCAGCCGCGGCTATTGGTGGGAGTGGTCTCCGCCCTATTTCCGGATCGCAGCGAGTTTTCCCCGCCAGCGATGACAACGGCAGCAACTGATAGGGATGACGATGTAAGGGAAGATGAGGGAATGGAGGTCTCAGAGTCGGAGTTACGTGCTGCGGTGCTGCGTCTTAAAGCCAAACAAGTTGCGCCTGGATTGGATGGGGTGCCTGGGCGGATTTGGGTGTTGGCCACGGAGAAGGAAGGCGCCATGGAGATAAGAGTGCGCAAGCTCTTCTCTGTTTGCATGGTGCAAGGGTATATTCCTGTGGGCTGGAAGATGGGGAAGTTGGTCCTCATTCAGAAGCAGGGCCGACCTTTGGACTCGCCATCCGCGTACAGACCCATAGTGCTATTGGGGGAGCTATGCAAGCTCTTTGAGCGCGTGGTGGCGGCCCGATTGGAGGCGCACCTAGAGGGGGTTGGGCCAAACTTGAGTATGCACCAGTTTGGATTTCGGCGACACCGGTCCACCATTGATGCTATATCAAGAGTGAAAAGACTGGCTAATGAAGCTGTGTCCCGGGGAGAGGTCGTCGTGGCGGTGTCTTTAGACATTGCCAACGCCTTTAATACCCTCCCTTGGAACTGTATACTGGAGGCACTCCGGTTCCACACGATTCCACTGTATCTCCGGAGGGTAGTAGCGGCTTACCTTTCGGACAGGAGAGTAAAGTACCCAACTCGGGAGGGCTGGGGGGAAAAGGACGTGTCGTGCGGTGTTCCACAGGGATCGGTCCTTGGGCCGCTCCTGTGGAACATCGGGTATGATTGGGTGTTGAGAGGGGCCAATCTGCGAGGCGTTGAGGTTACAGCGTACGCTGACGACACCTTGCTGATGGCGCGAGGGAAGACTTACGATGATGCGGTGGCGCTGGCTACAGCTGGTGCTGCTCATATGGTGAGGCGTATAAGAAGCCTAGGGCTGGTAGTGGCCTTAGAGAAATCTGAGGCCTTGTGCTTTTACGGCCCTCGAAGGACAGTGCCATTGAATGCTAGGTTGGTGGTGGATGGAGTGTCCATTGGTATCAAAGGATCGCTTCGGTACCTCGGTCTCGTCTTGGACAGTCGGTGGACTTTCACGGACCACTTTGAACGAATGAAGGAGAAGGTAATGAGGGCTGCTGGCGCGCTTAGCCGACTACTCCCCAATATAGGTGGCCCAAGTGTTGCGTGCCGAAAGCTCTTTTCTGGTGTGGTTAGGTCGATGGCAATGTATGGTGCTCCCATATGGTCGGATGCCCTGAATTCCCGTAACAAGACCCTGCTGCGGAAGCTGCAGAGAGTCATGGCGATCAGGGTGATTAGGGGGTACCGTACGATCTCGTACGACGCGGCTTGTGTGCTGGCTGGGAGCATGCCCTGGGATCTTGAGGCAGAGATCCTCTCCAGCGTGCACGCTCGCGTCTCGGAGATGCGGTCAAGAGGCCAAATCCCCGCTCCAGATGAGGTGCAGCGTTGGCGAAAGACCGCGCAGGGGGCTGCCCACCAAAAGTGGGTCGAGAGGTTGGAGGAGCCAAGCGCCGGGCGTGACATAGTCCAGGCAGTGAGGCCAGTGATGAAGGAGTGGCTGGACAGAAAACACGGGGCGATCACCTTTCACCTGGCACAGGTTCTCTCGGGGCATGGCTGTTTCGGGAGATACCTGTGCAATGTGGCTGGGAGGGAACCAACCACCGTGTGTCATGAGTGTGGAGCGGTAGAAGATACGGCGCAACATGTGCTCGCCGAATGCCCAGCATGGGCAGTACAGCGGGCTGAGCTGGTTGCGGCTGTAGGTGCAGACCTGTCGCTGCCAAGCATAATTCCGATAATGATTGGCAGCGAGAGTGCATGGAATGCCGTCACTGCCTTTTCTGAGGTAGTGATGAAGAGAAAGGAGGAGGCGGAGCGTGCACGAGAGGAGGACTCCACGTCCGCCCCAATGCGCCGCAGGAGGACCGGGCGAAGGCGGCTAGCCCACAATCGCTTGCCCTAGGGCGGACCTCTGAGTAATCGGTATGGGGTTATCGGTTACTCAGAGTAAGGTTTTGTGCACTGTGTTCCGTGTGCAAGCCTGTGGAGGAACAGGGAGACTACATCCCAGGAGGGTCCGAAAGGACAAAACTCACGCTTACCATTTGGCGAGAGCGAAAGCGTTCCCAAAGGTTGCGGGAGGGCGGAGGAACACCACGGGGTTTTTAGTGGGTAGGCACGTAACCGTGAGTCCCACATACCCCCTCACCTGCCCCAGGGTGAGGGAAATCCATGAGGATTTTCCCCGTGTTAAAAAAAAAAAAAAAAAAAAAAAAAAAAAAAAAAAAAAAAAAAAAAAAAAAAAAAAAAAAAAAAATAAGGTTAGGTTAGGTTAGGTTAGGTTAGGTTAGGTTAGGTTAGGTTAGGTTAGGTTAGGTTAGGTTGGCCGCCCCCCCGAAGTGCTGTCACCTTGTCGAGGTGGGGGGGCTTGAAGGTCCCAATGATCCTCCAGGGCTGTGCCGGCAGGGCTACCCATACCGGATTGGCTTGGAGGTGAGGGGCTGGACTAAGAGCAGCACGACGTGGTGAGGAGGAGACCTCGGTAAAAAACCGGAGGAGACAACCTCATTAAAAAACAAGGGTGCGCCGCGTGTAGGCGTGCCCGCCGAGGAGGATACCTCACTAAAAAACCTGAGGAGACAACCTCACTAAAAAACCAGGGTGCGCCGCGTGGAGGCGTGCCCGCCGAGGAGGAGACCTCTTTAAAAAACCTGAGGAGACAACCTCACTAAAAAACAGGGGTGCGCTTGCGCGCCCGAGTGGAGCTCCCATGGCTTCGGCTGTGGTCGAGCGTGGCTTGCGTGGTAGTGATGGCGGTTCGCTGCCTGAACCCGTGAGTGTCGGGGGGGTTCGAGTCCCCCCATCATACGACGAGGAAGTCCCGAAAGGGCGACCGTTGGTGGTGCCTGCGGTAGGAACCTAACGGGATCCCGCTGGGTGCCACCACTAAGCGGTGACGCGGAAACGCCGGAGTGGTTTTAGTGGGTATGCCAGTGACCGTGGGTCGGTCCGATGGAGAGCCCCACATACCCCCTGGTTCCACCGGGGGGATGCATAAGGTCGCATTTCCACTTCGTCAACAAAAAAAAAAAAAAAAAAAAAAAGGTTAGGTTGGCCGAGGTGATGCGGCAAGTAGGCCTAATGGTAAACACCAGACTGGACTCTATCGCTGCAAGGCTCCCTCCGGAGCCCAGGCTGCGTCCCCCTTTGGCGGCTGACGCCAAGATAAAGGCTAAAACCTTTGCTGCTGCAGTTGGTACTCCTGTGGCCAAGCCTCAGGTTTCGAAGGAGGAAACAAAAGGGAAAGGGAAAGGCAAGGGGAAAGGCAAGGGAACTAAGGCACTCGATGCCCCTTCAAGCCAGGTTGCCAGCACATCTGCGGCATCCAATCCTGCGCCTGCCCCCAAACCATCAGGAAACGAATGGACCACAGTTGTAGGAGGTCGTAAGGCAAGACGCAAGGCGAAAGGCAGGGCGGCGGCTAAGCCACAGCAAAACTCCCAGGGCAAACCTGGCAAAAAGCAGGTGAAGAAAAAGCGTAAGCCCAAGTTGAAGGCTCCACGCTCGCCGGCAGTGGTCATTATGCTGCAGCCGGAGGCACATGAGCGAGGGCTTACTTATGCTAACATCCTCCTCAAGGCACAGGAGTCTGTTAATCCCACTGAACTAGGGATCGAGGGAGTAAGATTTAGAGAGGGGATCACGGGTTCTCGCATCCTTAATCTTCCGACCACGGCCACGGAGGAGCAAGCTGACCAACTGGCTTGTCAAATCAGAGACGCCTTAGGCGATGCGGCCAGAGTCTCCAGGCCTGTGAAGTGCGTTGACCTGCGTCTGTTTAACCTGGATGACACCGTCACTCCAGAGCAGGTCCTTGCACAGGTGGCAAAGGTGGGCTCATGCTCGCCTGAGCATGTTAGGGTGGGGCAGATGCGTCGTGGCGTTGGTGGAATGTACACAATATATGTGTCATGCCCTGTGGCTGCGGCCAAAGTTTTGCTGAAGGAGGGACGTATCTGCGTCGGTTGGAGCATTGCCCGCATTGAGGCTCTGGAGGCACGGCCGCTTAGATGTTACCGATGTCTCGAAAGGGGGCACACCAAAGCCCGATGCACGGCCATGATAGACCGCAGCGATATCTGCTATCGCTGTGGTAAAGCAGGCCATATAGCGGCATCGTGCTCCTCGGCACCAAACTGCCCGATGTGCGCGGAGGCGAAGCGGCCCGCGTCACATGCTATTGGCAGCAAATTGTGCCAAGCCCCAAGGCGAAAAAGACCAGCGACCGAGACACCGGCCGGCGGTTCTCAAAGAGGCACACAGCAGATGCCTCAAGTAGATGTGATGGACACCAACAATGTCTAGTTCGCCGAACTACCATCTTCTCCAGGCGAACTTAAACCACTCTGCTGGCGCACAGGACTTATTCGTGCAGTCAATGGCGGAGTGGTCCATTGGCGTTGCGGTAGCTGCCGAGCCATACTTTATTCCCAACCGTTACAACTGGTTAGCGGCGTTGGATAGGTCAGTGGTGATTGTAGGTGGGTCGGATTACGCTTCCCCACCGCTTTCGTTTATCGAAAGTGGTGCCGGATTTGTAGTTGGCAAGTGGGGGGAAATGGTGCTTATAGGGGTCTATTTCTCTCCTAACAAAACATTGGCAGAGTTTGAAGTCTTCCTGGATCTTTTGGGTGCTGCGGTGAATCGTGCGGCCCCATTACCAGTGGTCGTTCTGGGAGACTTTAATGCGAAGTCAATCGCCTGGGGTTCCCCCGTTGCAGACCAGCGAGGCGACGCGGTTGAAGAGTGGGCCATTTCATCTGGCCTATCTCTGCTCAACCAGGGGAGGGTTAATACCTGTGTCCGGCTGCAGGGCGGATCTATCGTAGATCTGTCCTTTGCTTCACCTGCAATCGCTCAACGTGTCGTGGGATGGAGGGTCCTGGAGGGGGTGGAGACTCTTTCGGACCACCGTTACATCCGGTTTGATGTCTCCCGCCTTCGGGGAGTCTTCAGTCCCGACGTGCCAACAACATCTGGCTCGCCGTTTCCAAGATGGGCACTTAACCGCATGAACCGCGATCTACTGGTAGAGGCGGCAATAGTGCAACTATGGTTTACACCATCATCTACCGCACAGAACGCACCACTGGAGGAGGGCTCGCTATGGCTAGCTAACGCAATGACCGAGGTCTGTGACGCGGCCATGCCACGTGTAAGGCGTCGACCAACGAAGCGCGGAGTCTACTGGTGGAACCAGGAGATCGCTGGTCTTCGGGAGAACTGTATCGTGGCCCGAAGAGCCTATACCAATCACCTTAGGCGACGTAGGCGAAACGTTGCGGATGATGGCCCGCTTCACGAGGCATACAAAGACGCGAAAGCGGCGCTCAAGGCGGCAATTTGCCAATCAAAAGATCGCGCAAGGGAGGAGCTGCTCGAGGAGTTAAACCGAGATCCCTGGGGGCGCCCTTATCGTTCAGTTCGTGGGAAACTACGTAACGCCGGCCCCCCAGTGGTTGAATCTCTCGAGCCTCCTCTCCTTGAGTCTGTCGTTGCGGCGTTGTTCCCCACGAGACCGGCGTTTGTTCCACTGCATATGGCTCCGTCAGCAGATGTTGAGGATGCCGCAGTACCACCTGTCACTACCGGTGAGCTGGGTGCAGCATTTTTACGGCTCAGGGGTAAAAAGACAGCTCCTGGACCTGATGGAATCCCGGGGAGCGCCTGGGTCATTGTGGAGGAGTTGTTTGACGAAAGGTTTCGGGGTCTTTTGGATTCTTGTCTCCAGTCTGGTCGCTTTCCATCGAAATGGAAGACAGGACGGCTAGTCCTCTTAAAGAAGGAGGGGCGGGCGTTTGACTCTCCGTCGGCGTATCGGCCCATCGTGCTTCTTGATGAGGCCGGTAAGCTCTTCGAGCACATTTTGGCGTCCCGCATCAATGAACATCTTGGTGCGGGCGGCCCTGATCTATCTCCGTGTCAGTACGGGTTCAGGGTCGCGCACTCCACCATCGACGCCATTCTTAGCGTGAAAGAGGAGACGCAACAGGCAGTGTCGCAGGGCAAAGTGGCTCTGGCGGTATCGCTTGATATCGCTAATGCCTTTAACAGCCTGCCATTCGAGGTGATTGATGAGGCACTTCGGTATCATCGGCTACCCAACTACCTGCGACGCATACTCCACGATTACCTGCGGGGTAGAAGTGTCGTATATGTTGGCCGTGATGGACTTCTCCGTAGCAGAGGAGTGTCGTGCGGTGTCCCACAGGGGTCGGTCCTGGGGCCGCTCTTGTGGAACATCGGTTACGACTGGGCCCTTAGAGGTGCCCAGCTCCGCGGTATAAGCGTTACATGCTACGCTGACGACACGTTGGTCACCGCTCGTGGTGCCGACTTTGAGGCGACAGCCAGATTGGCCACAGAAGGTGTCACCCACATGGTGAACAGGATCCAAAAGCTTGGCCTGAAAGTGGCGATTGAGAAGACGGAGGCCCTTTACTTCTACGGCCCTCGCCGGAATCCGACTCAAGGTGCTCATCTGCTCATTGATGGCGTGCGAATCAACATCAGCTCGTGCATTAAATATCTCGGGCTGTTTGTTGATCCCAAGTGGAGTTTTCGCGAGCATTTTCGACGGCAGTCCCTGAAGCTGGTGAAAACGGCTCATGCGCTTGGTAGCCTATTGCCGAACATCGGTGGCCCCAGTTCCAGCGCGCGCCGGCTTTATACTGGCGTCGTACGCTCCATGGCGTTGTACGGGGCACCAGTGTGGGTGGACGCCCTTAATGCCCATAACAAAACCCTTCTTAGGAGACCCCAAAGGGCTATGGCATTGAGGGTGATACACGGTTACCGCACCGTGTCTTTTGAGGCGGCCTGCGTACTTGCGGGGACTCCCCCATGGGAGCTGGATGCGGAAGTGCTGGCATCTGTGTATAAGCAGAGAGCCGAAGCACACAGCCTGGGCAGTAGAGCGACGCCCGGGGCGTTGACCCAATGGCGAAGGCGCGCTCAGAGGATGGCTCTGCTGAAATGGCGACAACGTCTGGAGCATCCATCTGCTGGCCACTTGACCATAGGAGCAATTCGGCCTGTCCTAGAGCGATGGGTCAATCGCAAGGAGGGTGGGCTCTCCTTCCGCATCACGCAGGTCCTCACCGGACATGGATGTTTCGGTGGCTACCTGCACAAGATCGGTCGGGAGCCTACAATGGAATGCCATGAGTGCGGTGCCGGTGCTGACTCGGCTACGCATACATTGGCTCTCTGCCCAGCATTCGATAGCGAACGCCAGGAACTCCTCGCTGCTATCGGACCCGACCTGACGCTGTCGGCCGTGGCTAAAGCCATAGTTACGAGCGGAAGGTCAAGGGACGCCTTCGCCTCCTTCTGCGAGAGTGTCATCTCGCGGAAAGAGATGGCGGAGAGGGCGAGAGAGGATGACCCGCTATCAGTCGCGTCGCGACGCAGACGAACGGGTCGTCGGAGGCGGCTGCATGGGCTGTTGCACCCATCGTAGCCCGGCGCGGGGGTATCGTGCCCCCGCACCATAGCCTCAAGGTGGCAGGCGCCCCTCTCACATCCGGGAGGTGAGGTGCCATGGCAAGACGGAGGGCCTTAACGGGCCGCCGCACAGTCCGCGAATGGCTTTTAAAGTTCTCGTGGCAGCGGTTGACGGATGTCCCTGGGTTTTAGTGGGTCGGGCAGACCATCGCCCATCCCCACACACCTCCCGGTGCTCGCAACAGCTCGGTTGAGACGGTCTGAAAGCAGATTTCCCAGGGTAAAAAAAAAAAAAAAAAAAAAAAAAAAAAAAAAAAAAAAAAAAAAAGGTTAGGTTAGGTTAGGTTAGGTTCCCCCCCGAAGTGCTGTCACCTTGTCGAGGTGGGGGGGCTTGAAGGTCCCAATGATCCTCCAGGGCTGTGCCGGCAGGGCTACCCATACCGGATTGGCTTGGAGGTGAGGGGCTGGACTAAGAGCAGCACGACGTGGTGAGGAGGAGACCTCGGTAAAAAACCGGAGGAGACAACCTCATTAAAAAACAAGGGTGCGCCGCGTGTAGGCGTGCCCGCCGAGGAGGATACCTCACTAAAAAACCTGAGGAGACAACCTCACTAAAAAACCAGGGTGCGCCGCGTGGAGGCGTGCCCGCCGAGGAGGAGACCTCTTTAAAAAACCTGAGGAGACAACCTCACTAAAAAACAGGGGTGCGCTTGCGCGCCCGAGTGGAGCTCCCATGGCTTCGGCTGTGGTCGAGCGTGGCTTGCGTGGTAGTGATGGCGGTTCGCTGCCTGAACCCGTGAGTGTCGGGGGGGTTCGAGTCCCCCCATCATACGACGAGGAAGTCCCGAAAGGGCGACCGTTGGTGGTGCCTGCGGTAGGAACCTAACGGGATCCCGCTGGGTGCCACCACTAAGCGGTGACGCGGAAACGCCGGAGTGGTTTTAGTGGGTATGCCAGTGACCGTGGGTCGGTCCGATGGAGAGCCCCACATACCCCCTGGTTCCACCGGGGGGATGCATAAGGTCGCATTTCCACTTCGTCAACAAAAAAAAAAAAAAAAAGGTTAGGTTAGGTTAGGTTAGGTTAGGTTAGGTTAGGTTAGGTTAGGTTCCCCCCCGAAGTGCTGTCACCTTGTCGAGGTGGGGGGGCTTGAAGGTCCCAATGATCCTCCAGGGCTGTGCCGGCAGGGCTACCCATACCGGATTGGCTTGGAGGTGAGGGACTGGACTAAGAGCAGCACACCCCGGCGGGGCTCTTTATGGGCCTGGCAGGCGGGAAGGGGCACGTCCACGTTTGGGCGTGCTGACCGGGGAGCTCACCCCGGAAAAAAGAGACGGAAGCTGTAGAGCAGCGAGGGTTTTTATTTCATGGAAAAGTCCCATCAGAAAATAAGTCCCCGGGCGGGTCCCAGCGATGGGGAATCCCGCGCTTCCACCCCACAGGTGGAAGGCAGCCTCACGTACTACGGGGGAGGCAATGATGGACTCGGAGGCCGGCAAGATGCCGGTCGACGTGAGCAACAACCTGGCACTCCTATGGACGAAGACTTTGCGCGTAAATATGGACTTGATGAATCGGCGGTGGTGGTCGTCTCCCAGAAGGAGAGGGCTGCCGCCGAACGACATGGCGTGATTATGGCAAACATTGCTAGGGAGAGGGAGATCGATGAAGAGCTGGACAGACAGTTCCGTGAGGAACTGGAATCCATCGGACTCGGTCTCGATGATTCGTACTGCTCGGACGCCAGCCTGGCGTCGGATGTGTCGCGACGTTCTCGCGCTCCCGCAAGCGCCAGGACTGGCGCCCGAGTAGGGAAGAGGAGTAGACGAAACTCGTCCGAGGAGTCGGACGAGGATGTGATGGGCCCGCCTAAAAAGGTGGCTCCCAAAGTGAAGGGTCGAGGCCGCCCGCCCACGACTGGGCAGTATGTGGGGCTGGCTAAAGCTAAGGCTGAACTCAACGCCGCCAAGGAGAAGGCGTTGCGGCTTGAAGTCGAGGAGGAGATGGTACGGAGAGGGGAGCAGGTAAAGGAGGCCATTGGCAACTTTTGCATGGCATACCCTGACTCAACACCGGACGATGCCCCGCAGACGGCGGGACAACTAGAGAAAATGGTCCAGGACTCAGTGGCCATCATTGAAAAGGTGGCCACAAAGTCTATGAACCTGAAAGGAGGCTTCGTCAAGTCCTTGAAGGACGCTGCGTTTACCATCTCGGTCGCAGTGTCCCAACTCAAGGCCCGAACCATGTCGGAGGAGGTGGCGAAGTTGGAGGCCGCAAATGCGCGGCTCACAAGCCAGTTGGCGGAGCTGCGCAGGGAGGTCGCCGAGCTTCGGCGGCAGCCCGTCGCCCCAGCCGAGCCACAGCCCAACATAAAGGAGTTGTTGGAGGAGGTCTCGCGCTCCAATATTGCACAGTTCAGTGCGATGTTGGAGACGAGGCTTGCCAGCATGGAGAACCGGATCCCGCCGGAGCCCCAAATGCTGGGCCGTCCTAATATCGGACGTGACAGGCAGGCCGACGTCGCGGCCCCTGATGTGTCAGTAATGACTTCCCAGGGCAGCCAAGAGCGGTCTGCCAGGAAGAAGAGTGCCACCGCGGGCACTTCTGCCCCAACCGCTACTCCCCGAAAGGGGAAGAGGAAGGAGAAGAAGAGCCTCGCGGCCAGAGAAGCGACAGCGGCAAGAGCTCCCGTTTCGCTCCACACCGCCCCTGAGGGGGAGACGTGGAGTGAAGTGGTGAAGCGAAAGTCGAAGAAACCGAAGGCGACGGAAAAGACAACCAAGTCTGCTCCAAAAAAGAAGACGTTCCGGCTTCGGCCACCCCGTTCTGAGGTTGTATGTCTCGATTTACAGCCAGGTGCTCTGGAGCGGGGAGTACAGCACCGCGACATAATCGCTGAGGCCAAGAAGCACCTTCGTCTTGAAGACGTTGAAGCTCTTGGCATCAAAGGCGTGCGTTTCCGTGGTGGTGCGAGTGGTGCGAGGTTGCTGGAGGTCTCGGGGGAAGGTGCGCCCGAGAAGGCAAACTCCCTGGCTGCGAAGCTAAGGGAGGTCTTGGACGCTACCAACTTCCGGGTCCATCGGCCAACGAAGAGGGTGGATCTGCGGGTGAAGGGGCTGGACGATTCTGTCACCCCAGAAGAAGTGGCGGCAGCTCTCGCGAGAGACGGAGGTTGTGATGTGGCGGCAATCAAGACGGGTAGGGTTACCAAATGGGGCACCCTATGGGTAGCCTGTCCCGTGGCCGCCGCCAAGAAGGTGGTGGGTGTTGGTCGGCTCCGGGTGGGCTGGGTTATTGCACGAGTTATCGTGCTGGAACCCAGGCCACTCAGGTGCTTCAAGTGCCTGGAGGCCGGCCACGTCAGTGCGCAATGCGGTGGCGGTGTTGACCGCAATGGAACTTGCTTTCGTTGCGGCCAACATGGTCATAATGCTCGTGACTGCGAAGCTGCTGATCCTGAATGCGCGCTATGTAAGGCGGCGGGAAAACCGGCAGCACACGCGTTGGGTGGCAGGAGTTGCCCAAACAAGGGCAAACGTAAGAAGGGGGCCAAAAGGTCCCAGAGAGAGGGCGAATCGACTGCTCCTCAACCTCCGTCGCAAACCGACGGGGGAAGCAGATCGGGCAGCACTGCAGGCCGAGACCTGCCCAGGCCCAGGAGGGCTGTAGCTGGTGCTGAGGCGCCGCGGCCACCGCCCAACCCTGGAGAGGGCCCGGAGGCGATGGATACGGGGGTATCCGTCGTCCCGTAAAGGGGCCCTCGAGTGGATGACGTGCCTTGTGATCGGGTGCGTCACCAAGAGTGGACGGAGAGCAACACAGCCTCCGTGAGTTGCAGTCTGAGTAAGACACCGCGGCGGGGGATGTGGAGAGAGCTAACGCGTGCCCACTTGTCCCCTGCCAAAACGCGGCGACGTAGATCACCGTGGGGTTTTAGTCGGTAGGCAGGGCTTTTCCCTGAGTCCGACATACTCCTTCGCCTCCCCCCGGAGCGGAGGAGATGCATGAGCATTTCCCCACGTAAAAAAAAAAAAAAAAAAAAAAAAAAAAAAAAAAAGGTTAGGTTAGGTTAGGTTAGGTTAGGTTAGGTTAGGTTAGGTTAGGTTAGGTTAGGTTAGGTTAGGTTCCCCCCCGAAGTGCTGTCACCTTGTCGAGGTGGGGGGGCTTGAAGGTCCCAATGATCCTCCAGGGCTGTGCCGGCAGGGCTACCCATACCGGATTGGCTTGGAGGTGAGGGACTGGACTAAGAGCAGCACACCCCGGCGGGGCTCTTCATGGGCCTGGCAGGCGGGAAGGGGCACGTCCACGTTTGGGCGTGCTGACCGGGGAGCTCACCCCGGAAAAAAGAGACGGAAGCTGTAGAGCAGCGAGGGTTTTATTTCATGGAAAAGTCCCATCAGAAAATAAGTCCCCGGGCGGGTCCCAGCGATGGGGAATCCCGCGCTTCCACCCCACAGGTGGAAGGCAGCCTCACGTACTACGGGGGAGGCAATGATGGACTCGGAGGCCGGCAAGATGCCGGTCGACGTGAGCAACAACCTGGCACTCCTATGGACGAAGACTTTGCGCGTAAATATGGACTTGATGAATCGGCGGTGGTGGTCGTCTCCCAGAAGGAGAGGGCTGCCGCCGAACGACATGGCGTGATTATGGCAAACATTGCTAGGGAGAGGGAGATCGATGAAGAGCTGGACAGACAGTTCCGTGAGGAACTGGAATCCATCGGACTCGGTCTCGATGATTCGTACTGCTCGGACGCCAGCCTGGCGTCGGATGTGTCGCGACGTTCTCGCGCTCCCGCAAGCGCCAGGACTGGCGCCCGAGTAGGGAAGAGGAGTAGACGAAACTCGTCTGAGGAGTTGGACGAGGATGTGATGGGCCCACCTAAAAAGGTGGCTCCCAAAGTGAAGGGCCGAGGCCGCCCGCCCACTACTGGGCAGTATGTTGGGCTGGCCAGAGCTAAGGCTGAACTCAACGCCGCCAAGGAGAAGGCGTTGCGGCTTGAAGTCGAGGAGGAGATGGTACGGAGAGGGGAACAGGTAAAGGAGGCCATTGGCAACTTTTGCATGGCATACCCTGACCCAACACCGGACGATGCCCCGCAAACGGCAGGGCAACTAGAAAAGATGGTCCAGGACTCAGTGGCCATCATCGAAAAGGTGGCCACAAAGTCTATGAACCTGAAAGGAGGCTTTGTCAAGTCCTTGAAGGACGCTGCGTTTACCATCTCGGTCGCAGTGTCCCAACTCAAGGCCCGAACCATGTCGGAGGAGGTGGCGAAGCTGGAGGCCTCAAATGCAAAGCTCACTGGCCAGGTGGCAGAGCTGCGCAGGGAGGTCTTCGAACTTCGAAGGCAACCCGTTGCCCCAGCTGAGCCACAACTCAATGTAAAGGAGTTGCTAGAGGAAGTCTCGCGCTCTAACATTGCGCAGTTCAGCGCGATGTTGGAGACGAGACTTGCCGGCATGGAGAACCGGCTCCCGCCGGAACCCCGAATGCTGGCTCCTCCTAATACCGGACGGGACAGGCAGGCCGACATTGCGACCCCTGATGTGTCAGTCATGACTTCCCAGGGTAGCCAAGAGCGGTCTGCCAGGAAGAAGAGTGCCGCCGTGGGCACTTCTGCCCCAACCGCCACTCCCCGAAAGGGGAAGAGGAAGGAGAAGAAGAGCCTCGCGGCCAGAGAAGCGACAGCGGCTAGAGCTCCCGGTTCGCTCAACGCCGCCCCTGTGGGGGAGACGTGGAGTGAAGTGGTGAAGCGGACGCCGAATCGAACGAGGACGGTAGAGAAGGCTGCAAAACCAGCCGCTCCCAAGAAGACGAAGAAGAAGAGTATCCGGCTCCGGCCGCCCCGCTCTGAGGTTGTTTGTCTGGACTTACAACCTGGTGCTCAAGAGCGGGGGATCCAATACACGGACATCATCGCTGAGGCCAAGAAGCACCTTCGTCTTGAAGACGTTGAAGCTCTTGGCATCAAAGGCGTGCGTTTCCGTGGTGGTGCGAGTGGTGCGAGGTTGCTGGAGGTCTCGGGGGAAGGTGCGCCCGAGAAGGCAAACTCCCTAGCTGCGAAGCTAAGGGAGGTCTTGGACGCCACCAACTTCCGGGTCCATCGGCCAACGAAGAGGGTGGATCTGCGGGTGAAGGGGCTGGACGATTCAGTCACCCCAGAAGAAGTCGCGGCAGCTCTCGCGAGAGACGGAGATTGTGATGTGGCGGCAATCAAGACGGGTAGGGTTACCAAATGGGGCACCCTATGGGTAGCCTGTCCCGTGGCCGCCGCCAAGAAGGTGGTGGGTGTTGGTCGGCTCCGGGTGGGCTGGGTTATTGCACGAGTTATCGTGCTGGAGCCCAGGCCACTCAGGTGCTTCAAGTGCCTGGAGGCCGGCCACGTCAGTGCGCAATGCGGTGGCGGTGTTGACCGCAATGGAACTTGCTTTCGTTGCGGCCAACATGGTCATAATGCTCGTGACTGCGAAGCCGCTGATCCTGTCTGCGCCCTGTGTAAGGCAGCGGGAAAACCGGCAGCACACGTGTTGGGTGGCAGGAGTTGCCCAAACAAGGGCAAACGTAAGAAGGGGTCCAAAAGGTCCCAGAGAGAGGGCGAACCGACTGCTCCTCAACCTCCGTCACAAACCGACGGCGGAAGCAGATCGGGCAGCACTGCAGGCCGAGACCTGCCCAGGCCCAGGAGGGCAGTAGCTGGTGCTGAGGCGCCGCGGCCACCGCCCAACCCTGGAGAGGGCCCGGAGGCGATGGATACGGGGGTATCCGTCGTCCCGTAAAGGGGCCCTCGAGTGGATGACGTGCCTTGTGATCGGGTGCGCCACCAAGAGTGGACGGAGCAACACAGCCTCCGTGAGTTGAGTCTGAGTAAGACACCGCGGCGGGGGATGTGGAGAGAGCTAACGCGTGCCCACTTGTCCCCTGCCAAAACGCGGCGACGTAGATCACCGTGGGGTTTTAGTCGGTAGGCAGGGCTTTTCCCTGAGTCCGACATACTCCTTCGTCTCCCCCCGGAGCGGAGGAGATGCATGAGCATTTCCCCACGTACAAAAAAAAAAAAAAAAAAAAAAAAAAGGTTAGGTTAGGTTAGGTTAGGTTAGGTTAGGTTAGGTTAGGTTAGGTTAGGTTAGGTTAGGTTAGGTTAGGTTAGGTTAGGTTAGGTTCCCCCCCGAAGTGCTGTCACCTTGTCGAGGTGGGGGGGCTTGAAGGTTCCGTTGATCCTCCAAGGCTATGCCGGCAGAGTTACTCATACCGGATTGGCTTGGGGGGGAGGGGCTGGACCAAGAACAGCACAGCTTCGGCGGGGCCCTTCATGGGCCTGTCTGGCGAGGTGGGCGCGCCTAACCGGGAGGTTCCGGGCGCGCTGACGGGAGAGCGCACTCCCGAAAAAAGCGACGACGATGTGGAGTCATCGGAGAGTATAAGCCCATGAAAAAGTCTGCTTGTGAAACAAGTCCCCGGGCGGGTCCCAGCGATGGGGAATCCCGCCCTTCTGCTCCGGCGGAAGGAAGCCTCACGTTATACGGGGGAGGCAGCAACAGACTCGGAGGTCAGTGTCCCACTGGCCCCCGTGAACGACAACCTGGCGCTAATAATGACAAACGATCGGCTTGTGATTATGGCATTGATGATTCGGCGGTGGTGGTCATCTCCCAGAAGGAGAGGGCCACCGCCGACAGACACGGCGTGATCATGGTTAACATGGCTAGAGAGAGGGAGATCGATGAAGAGCTGGACAGACAGTTCCGTGAGGAACTGGAATCCATCGGACTCGGTCTCGATGATTCGTACTGCTCGGACGCCAGCCTGGCGTCGGATGTGTCGCGGCGTTCTCGCGCTCCCGCAAGCGCCAGGACTGGCGCCCGAGCAGAGAGAAAGAGGAGTAGACAGAACTCGTCTGAGGAGTCGGACGAGGGTGCGATGGGTCCGCCCAAAAAGGTGGCACCCAAAGCAAAGGGCCGAGGCCGCCCACCCACGACTGGGCAGTATGTGGGGCTGGCGATGGCAAAAGCTGAGCTGAACGCAGAGAAGGAGAAGGCGTTGCGGCTCCAAGTCGAGGAAGAAATGGTGAGAAGGGGGGAATCTGTCAAGGATGCCATTGACAAATTCTGCATGGCCCACCCCGATCCAACACCGGATGATGCCCCGCAGACAGCGGGACAGCTGGAGAAGCTAGTCCAGGACTCAGTGGCCATCATCGAAAAGGTGGCCACGAAATCCATGAACTTAAAAGGAGGCTTCGTAAAGTCCTTGAAGGACGCTGCGTTTACGATCTCGGTCGCAGTGTCCCAACTCAAGGCCCGCACCATGTCGGAGGAGGTGGCAAAGCTGGAGGCCGCAAATGCGCGGCTCACAAGCCAGTTGGCAGAGCTGCGTAGGGAGGTCGCCGAACTTCGGCGGCAGCCCGTTGCCCCGGCTGAGCTACAGCCTAATTTGAAGGAGTTGCTAGAGGAAGTCTCGCGCTCGAACATTGCGCAGTTCAGCGCGATGTTGGAGACGAGGCTTGCCGGCATAGAGTACCGGCTCCCGCCGGAACCTCGAGTGCGGCCCTCTCCGGCAACTTGTACAGGACGAGACATACAGGTCGACGTCGCGGCCCCTGATGTGTCCTCTCCAGTTTCACGGAGAGTGACTTCCCAGGGCGGCCAAGAGCGACCTGCCCTGAACGTGACGGCGGCCACGAGCGCAGCTGCCTCAACTTCCGCTACCCGAAAGGGGAAACGGAAGGGCAAAAGCCTCGCGGCCAGAGAGGCGGAAACGGCGAGAGCTCCCAGTCCGCTCCACACTTGTCCTCCGGGGGAGGCGTGGAGCGAAGTGGTGAGGCGCAAGCCAAAACCCAAGAACGTGACGAAGGAGAAGGCAACCAAGCCGGCTGCCCCACCAAAGAAACGAGAAGTACGATTGCGCCCTCCCAGTACGGCGGTCGTAGGGCTAGATCTACAGCCTGGGGCAATGGATCGTGGCCTAACTTACGCGGCTCTGATGGCAGAGGCCAAGCGTCACGTCCATCTGGACGACATGGCGGTGATGGGTATCACTGGTGTACGTGTACGTACAGGTGCCACTGGTGTTCGGCTGCTGGAGGTCTCGGGAGAAGGTGCGGCAGAGAAGGCGGATTCCCTGGCTGAAAAGCTAAGGGGAGCCTTGGATGCGGCCAACTTTCGAGTCCTTCGGCCTGTTAAGCGAGCGGAGCTGCGGATCTCGGGGTTAGACGACTCCGTGACGCCAGATGAGGTTGCGGCGGCACTCGCCAATCAAGGGGATTGCTCGCAAGCGGCCATCGTGTGTGGGAAGCTGTCCAAATGGGGCACCCTTTGGGTTGCTTTACCTGTGGCGGCGGCAAAGAAGGTTGTGGGATTGGGCCGGCTTAGGGTGGGCTGGGTTCTTGCGCGAGTAATTGCGCTGGAACCCAGACCACTCAGGTGCTTCAGGTGCCTTGAGGCTGGTCACGTTGTCGCGCAGTGTGGTGGTGGTGTTGACCGAAGCGGAATCTGTTTTCGCTGCGGTCAGCACGGCCACATAGCTCGAGATTGTGAGGCTGCCAATCCTGTATGTGCCTTATGCAAGGCAGCAGGCAGACCGGCAGAACATGCAATGGGGGGAAATGGCTGCCCTACCAAGGGTAAGCGTGTTAAACCGAAGCAGAAGAGGAAGCCGGCTGCTACACGTCTGGTGACATTAACCAGCGGGCAAAGTAGCAGATCGGGCGCAGCAGGTCGAGACCTGCCGAGGCCCAGACGGGCAGTAGCTGGTGCCGAGCCACCGCAGCCGCCGCCCAACCCTGGAGAGGGCCAGGCAATGGATACGGGGGTGTCCATCGCCTCATAAAGAGGCCCTCGCGTGGATGACGCGCCTTGTGATCGGGTGCGTCACCAGAGAGGACGGAGTGCATAACAGAAGCCTCCGAGGCGTCGACGTCTGAAAAGACACCGCGATGGGGGATGTGGAGAGAGCTAACGCGTGCCCACTTGTCCCCCGTCACAAAGCGACGACGTGGATCACCGTGGGGTTTTAGTCGGTAGGCAGGGCTTTTCCCTGAGTCCGACATACTCCTTCGTCTCCCCCCGGAGCGGAGGAGATGCATGAGCATTTCCCCACGTACAAAAAAAAAAAAAAAAAAAAGGTTAGGTTAGGTTAGGTTAGGTTAGGTTAGGTTAGGTTAGGTTAGGTTAGGTTAGGTTAGGTTAGGTTAGGTTAGGTTAGGTTAGGTTAGGTTAGGTTAGGTTAGGTTAGGTTAGGTTAGGTTAGGTTAGGTTAGGTTAGGTTAGGTTAGGTTAGGTTAGGTTAGGTTAGGTTAGGTTAGGTTAGGTTAGGTTAGGTTAGGTTAGGTTAGGTTAGGTTAGGTTAGGTTAGGTTAGGTTAGGTTAGGTTAGGTTAGGTTAGGTTAGGTTA
Source organism: Choreutis nemorana (assembly GCA_949316135.1). Taxonomy (NCBI): domain Eukaryota; kingdom Metazoa; phylum Arthropoda; class Insecta; order Lepidoptera; family Choreutidae; genus Choreutis; species Choreutis nemorana. The sequence continues at coordinate 9,402,424 of OX438614.1, forward strand.
GGTTAGGTTAGGTTAGGTTAGGTTAGGTTAGGTTAGGTTAGGTTAGGTTAGGTTAGGTTAGGTTAGGTTAGGTTAGGTTAGGTTAGGTTAGGTTAGGTTAGGTTAGGTTAGGTTAGGTTAGGTTAGGTTAGGTTAGGTTAGGTTAGGTTAGGTTAGGTTAGGTTAGGTTAGGTTAGGTTAGGTTAGGTTAGGTTAGGTTAGGTTAGGTTAGGTTAGGTTAGGTTAGGTTAGGTTAGGTTAGGTTAGGTTAGGTTAGGTTAGGTTAGGTTAGGTTAGGTTAGGTTAGGTTAGGTTAGGTTAGGTTAGGTTAGGTTAGGTTAGGTTAGGTTAGGTTAGGTTAGGTTAGGTTAGGTTAGGTTAGGTTAGGTTAGGTTAGGTTAGGTTAGGTTAGGTTAGGTTAGGTTAGGTTAGGTTAGGTTAGGTTAGGTTAGGTTAGGTTAGGTTAGGTTAGGTTAGGTTAGGTTAGGTTAGGTTAGGTTAGGTTAGGTTAGGTTAGGTTAGGTTAGGTTAGGTTAGGTTAGGTTAGGTTAGGTTAGGTTAGGTTAGGTTAGGTTAGGTTAGGTTAGGTTAGGTTAGGTTAGGTTAGGTTAGGTTAGGTTAGGTTAGGTTAGGTTAGGTTAGGTTAGGTTAGGTTAGGTTAGGTTAGGTTAGGTTAGGTTAGGTTAGGTTAGGTTAGGTTAGGTTAGGTTAGGTTAGGTTAGGTTAGGTTAGGTTAGGTTAGGTTAGGTTAGGTTAGGTTAGGTTAGGTTAGGTTAGGTTAGGTTAGGTTAGGTTAGGTTAGGTTAGGTTAGGTTAGGTTAGGTTAGGTTAGGTTAGGTTAGGTTAGGTTAGGTTAGGTTAGGTTAGGTTAGGTTAGGTTAGGTTAGGTTAGGTTAGGTTAGGTTAGGTTAGGTTAGGTTAGGTTAGGTTAGGTTAGGTTAGGTTAGGTTAGGTTAGGTTAGGTTAGGTTAGGTTAGGTTAGGTTAGGTTAGGTTAGGTTAGGTTAGGTTAGGTTAGGTTAGGTTAGGTTAGGTTAGGTTAGGTTAGGTTAGGTTAGGTTAGGTTAGGTTAGGTTAGGTTAGGTTAGGTTAGGTTAGGTTAGGTTAGGTTAGGTTAGGTTAGGTTAGGTTAGGTTAGGTTAGGTTAGGTTAGGTTAGGTTAGGTTAGGTTAGGTTAGGTTAGGTTAGGTTAGGTTAGGTTAGGTTAGGTTAGGTTAGGTTAGGTTAGGTTAGGTTAGGTTAGGTTAGGTTAGGTTAGGTTAGGTTAGGTTAGGTTAGGTTAGGTTAGGTTAGGTTAGGTTAGGTTAGGTTAGGTTAGGTTAGGTTAGGTTAGGTTAGGTTAGGTTAGGTTAGGTTAGGTTAGGTTAGGTTAGGTTAGGTTAGGTTAGGTTAGGTTAGGTTAGGTTAGGTTAGGTTAGGTTAGGTTAGGTTAGGTTAGGTTAGGTTAGGTTAGGTTAGGTTAGGTTAGGTTAGGTTAGGTTAGGTTAGGTTAGGTTAGGTTAGGTTAGGTTAGGTTAGGTTAGGTTAGGTTAGGTTAGGTTAGGTTAGGTTAGGTTAGGTTAGGTTAGGTTAGGTTAGGTTAGGTTAGGTTAGGTTAGGTTAGGTTAGGTTAGGTTAGGTTAGGTTAGGTTAGGTTAGGTTAGGTTAGGTTAGGTTAGGTTAGGTTAGGTTAGGTTAGGTTAGGTTAGGTTAGGTTAGGTTAGGTTAGGTTAGGTTAGGTTAGGTTAGGTTAGGTTAGGTTAGGTTAGGTTAGGTTAGGTTAGGTTAGGTTAGGTTAGGTTAGGTTAGGTTAGGTTAGGTTAGGTTAGGTTAGGTTAGGTTAGGTTAGGTTAGGTTAGGTTAGGTTAGGTTAGGTTAGGTTAGGTTAGGTTAGGTTAGGTTAGGTTAGGTTAGGTTAGGTTAGGTTAGGTTAGGTTAGGTTAGGTTAGGTTAGGTTAGGTTAGGTTAGGTTAGGTTAGGTTAGGTTAGGTTAGGTTAGGTTAGGTTAGGTTAGGTTAGGTTAGGTTAGGTTAGGTTAGGTTAGGTTAGGTTAGGTTAGGTTAGGTTAGGTTAGGTTAGGTTAGGTTAGGTTAGGTTAGGTTAGGTTAGGTTAGGTTAGGTTAGGTTAGGTTAGGTTAGGTTAGGTTAGGTTAGGTTAGGTTAGGTTAGGTTAGGTTAGGTTAGGTTAGGTTAGGTTAGGTTAGGTTAGGTTAGGTTAGGTTAGGTTAGGTTAGGTTAGGTTAGGTTAGGTTAGGTTAGGTTAGGTTAGGTTAGGTTAGGTTAGGTTAGGTTAGGTTAGGTTAGGTTAGGTTAGGTTAGGTTAGGTTAGGTTAGGTTAGGTTAGGTTAGGTTAGGTTAGGTTAGGTTAGGTTAGGTTAGGTTAGGTTAGGTTAGGTTAGGTTAGGTTAGGTTAGGTTAGGTTAGGTTAGGTTAGGTTAGGTTAGGTTAGGTTAGGTTAGGTTAGGTTAGGTTAGGTTAGGTTAGGTTAGGTTAGGTTAGGTTAGGTTAGGTTAGGTTAGGTTAGGTTAGGTTAGGTTAGGTTAGGTTAGGTTAGGTTAGGTTAGGTTAGGTTAGGTTAGGTTAGGTTAGGTTAGGTTAGGTTAGGTTAGGTTAGGTTAGGTTAGGTTAGGTTAGGTTAGGTTAGGTTAGGTTAGGTTAGGTTAGGTTAGGTTAGGTTAGGTTAGGTTAGGTTAGGTTAGGTTAGGTTAGGTTAGGTTAGGTTAGGTTAGGTTAGGTTAGGTTAGGTTAGGTTAGGTTAGGTTAGGTTAGGTTAGGTTAGGTTAGGTTAGGTTAGGTTAGGTTAGGTTAGGTTAGGTTAGGTTAGGTTAGGTTAGGTTAGGTTAGGTTAGGTTAGGTTAGGTTAGGTTAGGTTAGGTTAGGTTAGGTTAGGTTAGGTTAGGTTAGGTTAGGTTAGGTTAGGTTAGGTTAGGTTAGGTTAGGTTAGGTTAGGTTAGGTTAGGTTAGGTTAGGTTAGGTTAGGTTAGGTTAGGTTAGGTTAGGTTAGGTTAGGTTAGGTTAGGTTAGGTTAGGTTAGGTTAGGTTAGGTTAGGTTAGGTTAGGTTAGGTTAGGTTAGGTTAGGTTAGGTTAGGTTAGGTTAGGTTAGGTTAGGTTAGGTTAGGTTAGGTTAGGTTAGGTTAGGTTAGGTTAGGTTAGGTTAGGTTAGGTTAGGTTAGGTTAGGTTAGGTTAGGTTAGGTTAGGTTAGGTTAGGTTAGGTTAGGTTAGGTTAGGTTAGGTTAGGTTAGGTTAGGTTAGGTTAGGTTAGGTTAGGTTAGGTTAGGTTAGGTTAGGTTAGGTTAGGTTAGGTTAGGTTAGGTTAGGTTAGGTTAGGTTAGGTTAGGTTAGGTTAGGTTAGGTTAGGTTAGGTTAGGTTAGGTTAGGTTAGGTTAGGTTAGGTTAGGTTAGGTTAGGTTAGGTTAGGTTAGGTTAGGTTAGGTTAGGTTAGGTTAGGTTAGGTTAGGTTAGGTTAGGTTAGGTTAGGTTAGGTTAGGTTAGGTTAGGTTAGGTTAGGTTAGGTTAGGTTAGGTTAGGTTAGGTTAGGTTAGGTTAGGTTAGGTTAGGTTAGGTTAGGTTAGGTTAGGTTAGGTTAGGTTAGGTTAGGTTAGGTTAGGTTAGGTTAGGTTAGGTTAGGTTAGGTTAGGTTAGGTTAGGTTAGGTTAGGTTAGGTTAGGTTAGGTTAGGTTAGGTTAGGTTAGGTTAGGTTAGGTTAGGTTAGGTTAGGTTAGGTTAGGTTAGGTTAGGTTAGGTTAGGTTAGGTTAGGTTAGGTTAGGTTAGGTTAGGTTAGGTTAGGTTAGGTTAGGTTAGGTTAGGTTAGGTTAGGTTAGGTTAGGTTAGGTTAGGTTAGGTTAGGTTAGGTTAGGTTAGGTTAGGTTAGGTTAGGTTAGGTTAGGTTAGGTTAGGTTAGGTTAGGTTAGGTTAGGTTAGGTTAGGTTAGGTTAGGTTAGGTTAGGTTAGGTTAGGTTAGGTTAGGTTAGGTTAGGTTAGGTTAGGTTAGGTTAGGTTAGGTTAGGTTAGGTTAGGTTAGGTTAGGTTAGGTTAGGTTAGGTTAGGTTAGGTTAGGTTAGGTTAGGTTAGGTTAGGTTAGGTTAGGTTAGGTTAGGTTAGGTTAGGTTAGGTTAGGTTAGGTTAGGTTAGGTTAGGTTAGGTTAGGTTAGGTTAGGTTAGGTTAGGTTAGGTTAGGTTAGGTTAGGTTAGGTTAGGTTAGGTTAGGTTAGGTTAGGTTAGGTTAGGTTAGGTTAGGTTAGGTTAGGTTAGGTTAGGTTAGGTTAGGTTAGGTTAGGTTAGGTTAGGTTAGGTTAGGTTAGGTTAGGTTAGGTTAGGTTAGGTTAGGTTAGGTTAGGTTAGGTTAGGTTAGGTTAGGTTAGGTTAGGTTAGGTTAGGTTAGGTTAGGTTAGGTTAGGTTAGGTTAGGTTAGGTTAGGTTAGGTTAGGTTAGGTTAGGTTAGGTTAGGTTAGGTTAGGTTAGGTTAGGTTAGGTTAGGTTAGGTTAGGTTAGGTTAGGTTAGGTTAGGTTAGGTTAGGTTAGGTTAGGTTAGGTTAGGTTAGGTTAGGTTAGGTTAGGTTAGGTTAGGTTAGGTTAGGTTAGGTTAGGTTAGGTTAGGTTAGGTTAGGTTAGGTTAGGTTAGGTTAGGTTAGGTTAGGTTAGGTTAGGTTAGGTTAGGTTAGGTTAGGTTAGGTTAGGTTAGGTTAGGTTAGGTTAGGTTAGGTTAGGTTAGGTTAGGTTAGGTTAGGTTAGGTTAGGTTAGGTTAGGTTAGGTTAGGTTAGGTTAGGTTAGGTTAGGTTAGGTTAGGTTAGGTTAGGTTAGGTTAGGTTAGGTTAGGTTAGGTTAGGTTAGGTTAGGTTAGGTTAGGTTAGGTTAGGTTAGGTTAGGTTAGGTTAGGTTAGGTTAGGTTAGGTTAGGTTAGGTTAGGTTAGGTTAGGTTAGGTTAGGTTAGGTTAGGTTAGGTTAGGTTAGGTTAGGTTAGGTTAGGTTAGGTTAGGTTAGGTTAGGTTAGGTTAGGTTAGGTTAGGTTAGGTTAGGTTAGGTTAGGTTAGGTTAGGTTAGGTTAGGTTAGGTTAGGTTAGGTTAGGTTAGGTTAGGTTAGGTTAGGTTAGGTTAGGTTAGGTTAGGTTAGGTTAGGTTAGGTTAGGTTAGGTTAGGTTAGGTTAGGTTAGGTTAGGTTAGGTTAGGTTAGGTTAGGTTAGGTTAGGTTAGGTTAGGTTAGGTTAGGTTAGGTTAGGTTAGGTTAGGTTAGGTTAGGTTAGGTTAGGTTAGGTTAGGTTAGGTTAGGTTAGGTTAGGTTAGGTTAGGTTAGGTTAGGTTAGGTTAGGTTAGGTTAGGTTAGGTTAGGTTAGGTTAGGTTAGGTTAGGTTAGGTTAGGTTAGGTTAGGTTAGGTTAGGTTAGGTTAGGTTAGGTTAGGTTAGGTTAGGTTAGGTTAGGTTAGGTTAGGTTAGGTTAGGTTAGGTTAGGTTAGGTTAGGTTAGGTTAGGTTAGGTTAGGTTAGGTTAGGTTAGGTTAGGTTAGGTTAGGTTAGGTTAGGTTAGGTTAGGTTAGGTTAGGTTAGGTTAGGTTAGGTTAGGTTAGGTTAGGTTAGGTTAGGTTAGGTTAGGTTAGGTTAGGTTAGGTTAGGTTAGGTTAGGTTAGGTTAGGTTAGGTTAGGTTAGGTTAGGTTAGGTTAGGTTAGGTTAGGTTAGGTTAGGTTAGGTTAGGTTAGGTTAGGTTAGGTTAGGTTAGGTTAGGTTAGGTTAGGTTAGGTTAGGTTAGGTTAGGTTAGGTTAGGTTAGGTTAGGTTAGGTTAGGTTAGGTTAGGTTAGGTTAGGTTAGGTTAGGTTAGGTTAGGTTAGGTTAGGTTAGGTTAGGTTAGGTTAGGTTAGGTTAGGTTAGGTTAGGTTAGGTTAGGTTAGGTTAGGTTAGGTTAGGTTAGGTTAGGTTAGGTTAGGTTAGGTTAGGTTAGGTTAGGTTAGGTTAGGTTAGGTTAGGTTAGGTTAGGTTAGGTTAGGTTAGGTTAGGTTAGGTTAGGTTAGGTTAGGTTAGGTTAGGTTAGGTTAGGTTAGGTTAGGTTAGGTTAGGTTAGGTTAGGTTAGGTTAGGTTAGGTTAGGTTAGGTTAGGTTAGGTTAGGTTAGGTTAGGTTAGGTTAGGTTAGGTTAGGTTAGGTTAGGTTAGGTTAGGTTAGGTTAGGTTAGGTTAGGTTAGGTTAGGTTAGGTTAGGTTAGGTTAGGTTAGGTTAGGTTAGGTTAGGTTAGGTTAGGTTAGGTTAGGTTAGGTTAGGTTAGGTTAGGTTAGGTTAGGTTAGGTTAGGTTAGGTTAGGTTAGGTTAGGTTAGGTTAGGTTAGGTTAGGTTAGGTTAGGTTAGGTTAGGTTAGGTTAGGTTAGGTTAGGTTAGGTTAGGTTAGGTTAGGTTAGGTTAGGTTAGGTTAGGTTAGGTTAGGTTAGGTTAGGTTAGGTTAGGTTAGGTTAGGTTAGGTTAGGTTAGGTTAGGTTAGGTTAGGTTAGGTTAGGTTAGGTTAGGTTAGGTTAGGTTAGGTTAGGTTAGGTTAGGTTAGGTTAGGTTAGGTTAGGTTAGGTTAGGTTAGGTTAGGTTAGGTTAGGTTAGGTTAGGTTAGGTTAGGTTAGGTTAGGTTAGGTTAGGTTAGGTTAGGTTAGGTTAGGTTAGGTTAGGTTAGGTTAGGTTAGGTTAGGTTAGGTTAGGTTAGGTTAGGTTAGGTTAGGTTAGGTTAGGTTAGGTTAGGTTAGGTTAGGTTAGGTTAGGTTAGGTTAGGTTAGGTTAGGTTAGGTTAGGTTAGGTTAGGTTAGGTTAGGTTAGGTTAGGTTAGGTTAGGTTAGGTTAGGTTAGGTTAGGTTAGGTTAGGTTAGGTTAGGTTAGGTTAGGTTAGGTTAGGTTAGGTTAGGTTAGGTTAGGTTAGGTTAGGTTAGGTTAGGTTAGGTTAGGTTAGGTTAGGTTAGGTTAGGTTAGGTTAGGTTAGGTTAGGTTAGGTTAGGTTAGGTTAGGTTAGGTTAGGTTAGGTTAGGTTAGGTTAGGTTAGGTTAGGTTAGGTTAGGTTAGGTTAGGTTAGGTTAGGTTAGGTTAGGTTAGGTTAGGTTAGGTTAGGTTAGGTTAGGTTAGGTTAGGTTAGGTTAGGTTAGGTTAGGTTAGGTTAGGTTAGGTTAGGTTAGGTTAGGTTAGGTTAGGTTAGGTTAGGTTAGGTTAGGTTAGGTTAGGTTAGGTTAGGTTAGGTTAGGTTAGGTTAGGTTAGGTTAGGTTAGGTTAGGTTAGGTTAGGTTAGGTTAGGTTAGGTTAGGTTAGGTTAGGTTAGGTTAGGTTAGGTTAGGTTAGGTTAGGTTAGGTTAGGTTAGGTTAGGTTAGGTTAGGTTAGGTTAGGTTAGGTTAGGTTAGGTTAGGTTAGGTTAGGTTAGGTTAGGTTAGGTTAGGTTAGGTTAGGTTAGGTTAGGTTAGGTTAGGTTAGGTTAGGTTAGGTTAGGTTAGGTTAGGTTAGGTTAGGTTAGGTTAGGTTAGGTTAGGTTAGGTTAGGTTAGGTTAGGTTAGGTTAGGTTAGGTTAGGTTAGGTTAGGTTAGGTTAGGTTAGGTTAGGTTAGGTTAGGTTAGGTTAGGTTAGGTTAGGTTAGGTTAGGTTAGGTTAGGTTAGGTTAGGTTAGGTTAGGTTAGGTTAGGTTAGGTTAGGTTAGGTTAGGTTAGGTTAGGTTAGGTTAGGTTAGGTTAGGTTAGGTTAGGTTAGGTTAGGTTAGGTTAGGTTAGGTTAGGTTAGGTTAGGTTAGGTTAGGTTAGGTTAGGTTAGGTTAGGTTAGGTTAGGTTAGGTTAGGTTAGGTTAGGTTAGGTTAGGTTAGGTTAGGTTAGGTTAGGTTAGGTTAGGTTAGGTTAGGTTAGGTTAGGTTAGGTTAGGTTAGGTTAGGTTAGGTTAGGTTAGGTTAGGTTAGGTTAGGTTAGGTTAGGTTAGGTTAGGTTAGGTTAGGTTAGGTTAGGTTAGGTTAGGTTAGGTTAGGTTAGGTTAGGTTAGGTTAGGTTAGGTTAGGTTAGGTTAGGTTAGGTTAGGTTAGGTTAGGTTAGGTTAGGTTAGGTTAGGTTAGGTTAGGTTAGGTTAGGTTAGGTTAGGTTAGGTTAGGTTAGGTTAGGTTAGGTTAGGTTAGGTTAGGTTAGGTTAGGTTAGGTTAGGTTAGGTTAGGTTAGGTTAGGTTAGGTTAGGTTAGGTTAGGTTAGGTTAGGTTAGGTTAGGTTAGGTTAGGTTAGGTTAGGTTAGGTTAGGTTAGGTTAGGTTAGGTTAGGTTAGGTTAGGTTAGGTTAGGTTAGGTTAGGTTAGGTTAGGTTAGGTTAGGTTAGGTTAGGTTAGGTTAGGTTAGGTTAGGTTAGGTTAGGTTAGGTTAGGTTAGGTTAGGTTAGGTTAGGTTAGGTTAGGTTAGGTTAGGTTAGGTTAGGTTAGGTTAGGTTAGGTTAGGTTAGGTTAGGTTAGGTTAGGTTAGGTTAGGTTAGGTTAGGTTAGGTTAGGTTAGGTTAGGTTAGGTTAGGTTAGGTTAGGTTAGGTTAGGTTAGGTTAGGTTAGGTTAGGTTAGGTTAGGTTAGGTTAGGTTAGGTTAGGTTAGGTTAGGTTAGGTTAGGTTAGGTTAGGTTAGGTTAGGTTAGGTTAGGTTAGGTTAGGTTAGGTTAGGTTAGGTTAGGTTAGGTTAGGTTAGGTTAGGTTAGGTTAGGTTAGGTTAGGTTAGGTTAGGTTAGGTTAGGTTAGGTTAGGTTAGGTTAGGTTAGGTTAGGTTAGGTTAGGTTAGGTTAGGTTAGGTTAGGTTAGGTTAGGTTAGGTTAGGTTAGGTTAGGTTAGGTTAGGTTAGGTTAGGTTAGGTTAGGTTAGGTTAGGTTAGGTTAGGTTAGGTTAGGTTAGGTTAGGTTAGGTTAGGTTAGGTTAGGTTAGGTTAGGTTAGGTTAGGTTAGGTTAGGTTAGGTTAGGTTAGGTTAGGTTAGGTTAGGTTAGGTTAGGTTAGGTTAGGTTAGGTTAGGTTAGGTTAGGTTAGGTTAGGTTAGGTTAGGTTAGGTTAGGTTAGGTTAGGTTAGGTATAGGTTAGGTTAGGTTAGGTTAGGTTAGGTTAGGTTAGGTTAGGTTAGGTTAGGTTAGGTTAGGTTAGGTTAGGTTAGGTTAGGTTAGGTTAGGTTAGGTTAGGTTAGGTTAGGTTAGGTTAGGTTAGGTTAGGTTAGGTTAGGTTAGGTTAGGTTAGGTTAGGTTAGGTTAGGTTAGGTTAGGTTAGGTTAGGTTAGGTTAGGTTAGGTTAGGTTAGGTTAGGTTAGGTTAGGTTAGGTTAGGTTAGGTTAGGTTAGGTTAGGTTAGGTTAGGTTAGGTTAGGTTAGGTTAGGTTAGGTTAGGTTAGGTTAGGTTAGGTTAGGTTAGGTTAGGTTAGGTTAGGTTAGGTTAGGTTAGGTTAGGTTAGGTTAGGTTAGGTTAGGTTAGGTTAGGTTAGGTTAGGTTAGGTTAGGTTAGGTTAGGTTAGGTTAGGTTAGGTTAGGTTAGGTTAGGTTAGGTTAGGTTAGGTTAGGTTAGGTTAGGTTAGGTTAGGTTAGGTTAGGTTAGGTTAGGTTAGGTTAGGTTAGGTTAGGTTAGGTTAGGTTAGGTTAGGTTAGGTTAGGTTAGGTTAGGTTAGGTTAGGTTAGGTTAGGTTAGGTTAGGTTAGGTTAGGTTAGGTTAGGTTAGGTTAGGTTAGGTTAGGTTAGGTTAGGTTAGGTTAGGTTAGGTTAGGTTAGGTTAGGTTAGGTTAGGTTAGGTTAGGTTAGGTTAGGTTAGGTTAGGTTAGGTTAGGTTAGGTTAGGTTAGGTTAGGTTAGGTTAGGTTAGGTTAGGTTAGGTTAGGTTAGGTTAGGTTAGGTTAGGTTAGGTTAGGTTAGGTTAGGTTAGGTTAGGTTAGGTTAGGTTAGGTTAGGTTAGGTTAGGTTAGGTTAGGTTAGGTTAGGTTAGGTTAGGTTAGGTTAGGTTAGGTTAGGTTAGGTTAGGTTAGGTTAGGTTAGGTTAGGTTAGGTTAGGTTAGGTTAGGTTAGGTTAGGTTAGGTTAGGTTAGGTTAGGTTAGGTTAGGTTAGGTTAGGTTAGGTTAGGTTAGGTTAGGTTAGGTTAGGTTAGGTTAGGTTAGGTTAGGTTAGGTTAGGTTAGGTTAGGTTAGGTTAGGTTAGGTTAGGTTAGGTTAGGTTAGGTTAGGTTAGGTTAGGTTAGGTTAGGTTAGGTTAGGTTAGGTTAGGTTAGGTTAGGTTAGGTTAGGTTAGGTTAGGTTAGGTTAGGTTAGGTTAGGTTAGGTTAGGTTAGGTTAGGTTAGGTTAGGTTAGGTTAGGTTAGGTTAGGTTAGGTTAGGTTAGGTTAGGTTAGGTTAGGTTAGGTTAGGTTAGGTTAGGTTAGGTTAGGTTAGGTTAGGTTAGGTTAGGTTAGGTTAGGTTAGGTTAGGTTAGGTTAGGTTAGGTTAGGTTAGGTTAGGTTAGGTTAGGTTAGGTTAGGTTAGGTTAGGTTAGGTTAGGTTAGGTTAGGT
>OX438615.1:0-5000 GCA_949316135.1 Choreutis nemorana
CCTAACCTAACCTAACCTAACCTAACCTAACCTAACTCTAACCTAACCTAACCTAACCTAACCTAACCTAACCTAACCTAACCTAACCTAACCTAACCTAACCTAACCTAACCTAACCTAACCTAACCTAACCTAACCTAACCTAACCTAACCTAACCTAACCTAACCTAACCTAACCTAACCTAACCTAACCTAACCTAACCTAACCTAACCTAACCTAACCTAACCTAACCTAACCTAACCTAACCTAACCTAACCTAACCTAACCTAACCTAACCTAACCTAACCTAACCTAACCTAACCTAACCTAACCTAACCTAACCTAACCTAACCTAACCTAACCTAACCTAACCTAACCTAACCTAACCTAACCTAACCTAACCTAACCTAACCTAACCTAACCTAACCTAACCTAACCTAACCTAACCTAACCTAACCTAACCTAACCTAACCTAACCTAACCTAACCTAACCTAACCTAACCTAACCTAACCTAACCTAACCTAACCTAACCTAACCTAACCTAACCTAACCTAACCTAACCTAACCTAACCTAACCTAACCTAACCTAACCTAACCTAACCTAACCTAACCTAACCTAACCTAACCTAACCTAACCTAACCTAACCTAACCTAACCTAACCTAACCTAACCTAACCTAACCTAACCTAACCTAACCTAACCTAACCTAACCTAACCTAACCTAACCTAACCTAACCTAACCTAACCTAACCTAACCTAACCTAACCTAACCTAACCTAACCTAACCTAACCTAACCTAACCTAACCTAACCTAACCTAACCTAACCTAACCTAACCTAACCTAACCTAACCTAACCTAACCTAACCTAACCTAACCTAACCTAACCTAACCTAACCTAACCTAACCTAACCTAACCTAACCTAACCTAACCTAACCTAACCTAACCTAACCTAACCTAACCTAACCTAACCTAACCTAACCTAACCTAACCTAACCTAACCTAACCTAACCTAACCTAACCTAACCTAACCTAACCTAACCTAACCTAACCTAACCTAACCTAACCTAACCTAACCTAACCTAACCTAACCTAACCTAACCTAACCTAACCTAACCTAACCTAACCTAACCTAACCTAACCTAACCTAACCTAACCTAACCTAACCTAACCTAACCTAACCTAACCTAACCTAACCTAACCTAACCTAACCTAACCTAACCTAACCTAACCTAACCTAACCTAACCTAACCTAACCTAACCTAACCTAACCTAACCTAACCTAACCTAACCTAACCTAACCTAACCTAACCTAACCTAACCTAACCTAACCTAACCTAACCTAACCTAACCTAACCTAACCTAACCTAACCTAACCTAACCTAACCTAACCTAACCTAACCTAACCTAACCTAACCTAACCTAACCTAACCTAACCTAACCTAACCTAACCTAACCTAACCTAACCTAACCTAACCTAACCTAACCTAACCTAACCTAACCTAACCTAACCTAACCTAACCTAACCTAACCTAACCTAACCTAACCTAACCTAACCTAACCTAACCTAACCTAACCTAACCTAACCTAACCTAACCTAACCTAACCTAACCTAACCTAACCTAACCTAACCTAACCTAACCTAACCTAACCTAACCTAACCTAACCTAACCTAACCTAACCTAACCTAACCTAACCTAACCTAACCTAACCTAACCTAACCTAACCTAACCTAACCTAACCTAACCTAACCTAACCTAACCTAACCTAACCTAACCTAACCTAACCTAACCTAACCTAACCTAACCTAACCTAACCTAACCTAACCTAACCTAACCTAACCTAACCTAACCTAACCTAACCTAACCTAACCTAACCTAACCTAACCTAACCTAACCTAACCTAACCTAACCTAACCTAACCTAACCTAACCTAACCTAACCTAACCTAACCTAACCTAACCTAACCTAACCTAACCTAACCTAACCTAACCTAACCTAACCTAACCTAACCTAACCTAACCTAACCTAACCTAACCTAACCTAACCTAACCTAACCTAACCTAACCTAACCTAACCTAACCTAACCTAACCTAACCTAACCTAACCTAACCTAACCTAACCTAACCTAACCTAACCTAACCTAACCTAACCTAACCTAACCTAACCTAACCTAACCTAACCTAACCTAACCTAACCTAACCTAACCTAACCTAACCTAACCTAACCTAACCTAACCTAACCTAACCTAACCTAACCTAACCTAACCTAACCTAACCTAACCTAACCTAACCTAACCTAACCTAACCTAACCTAACCTAACCTAACCTAACCTAACCTAACCTAACCTAACCTAACCTAACCTAACCTAACCTAACCTAACCTAACCTAACCTAACCTAACCTAACCTAACCTAACCTAACCTAACCTAACCTAACCTAACCTAACCTAACCTAACCTAACCTAACCTAACCTAACCTAACCTAACCTAACCTAACCTAACCTAACCTAACCTAACCTAACCTAACCTAACCTAACCTAACCTAACCTAACCTAACCTAACCTAACCTAACCTAACCTAACCTAACCTAACCTAACCTAACCTAACCTAACCTAACCTAACCTAACCTAACCTAACCTAACCTAACCTAACCTAACCTAACCTAACCTAACCTAACCTAACCTAACCTAACCTAACCTAACCTAACCTAACCTAACCTAACCTAACCTAACCTAACCTAACCTAACCTAACCTAACCTAACCTAACCTAACCTAACCTAACCTAACCTAACCTAACCTAACCTAACCTAACCTAACCTAACCTAACCTAACCTAACCTAACCTAACCTAACCTAACCTAACCTAACCTAACCTAACCTAACCTAACCTAACCTAACCTAACCTAACCTAACCTAACCTAACCTAACCTAACCTAACCTAACCTAACCTAACCTAACCTAACCTAACCTAACCTAACCTAACCTAACCTAACCTAACCTAACCTAACCTAACCTAACCTAACCTAACCTAACCTAACCTAACCTAACCTAACCTAACCTAACCTAACCTAACCTAACCTAACCTAACCTAACCTAACCTAACCTAACCTAACCTAACCTAACCTAACCTAACCTAACCTAACCTAACCTAACCTAACCTAACCTAACCTAACCTAACCTAACCTAACCTAACCTAACCTAACCTAACCTAACCTAACCTAACCTAACCTAACCTAACCTAACCTAACCTAACCTAACCTAACCTAACCTAACCTAACCTAACCTAACCTAACCTAACCTAACCTAACCTAACCTAACCTAACCTAACCTAACCTAACCTAACCTAACCTAACCTAACCTAACCTAACCTAACCTAACCTAACCTAACCTAACCTAACCTAACCTAACCTAACCTAACCTAACCTAACCTAACCTAACCTAACCTAACCTAACCTAACCTAACCTAACCTAACCTAACCTAACCTAACCTAACCTAACCTAACCTAACCTAACCTAACCTAACCTAACCTAACCTAACCTAACCTAACCTAACCTAACCTAACCTAACCTAACCTAACCTAACCTAACCTAACCTAACCTAACCTAACCTAACCTAACCTAACCTAACCTAACCTAACCTAACCTAACCTAACCTAACCTAACCTAACCTAACCTAACCTAACCTAACCTAACCTAACCTAACCTAACCTAACCTAACCTAACCTAACCTAACCTAACCTAACCTAACCTAACCTAACCTAACCTAACCTAACCTAACCTAACCTAACCTAACCTAACCTAACCTAACCTAACCTAACCTAACCTAACCTAACCTAACCTAACCTAACCTAACCTAACCTAACCTAACCTAACCTAACCTAACCTAACCTAACCTAACCTAACCTAACCTAACCTAACCTAACCTAACCTAACCTAACCTAACCTAACCTAACCTAACCTAACCTAACCTAACCTAACCTAACCTAACCTAACCTAACCTAACCTAACCTAACCTAACCTAACCTAACCTAACCTAACCTAACCTAACCTAACCTAACCTAACCTAACCTAACCTAACCTAACCTAACCTAACCTAACCTAACCTAACCTAACCTAACCTAACCTAACCTAACCTAACCTAACCTAACCTAACCTAACCTAACCTAACCTAACCTAACCTAACCTAACCTAACCTAACCTAACCTAACCTAACCTAACCTAACCTAACCTAACCTAACCTAACCTAACCTAACCTAACCTAACCTAACCTAACCTAACCTAACCTAACCTAACCTAACCTAACCTAACCTAACCTAACCTAACCTAACCTAACCTAACCTAACCTAACCTAACCTAACCTAACCTAACCTAACCTAACCTAACCTAACCTAACCTAACCTAACCTAACCTAACCTAACCTAACCTAACCTAACCTAACCTAACCTAACCTAACCTAACCTAACCTAACCTAACCTAACCTAACCTAACCTAACCTAACCTAACCTAACCTAACCTAACCTAACCTAACCTAACCTAACCTAACCTAACCTAACCTAACCTAACCTAACCTAACCTAACCTAACCTAACCTAACCTAACCTAACCTAACCTAACCTAACCTAACCTAACCTAACCTAACCTAACCTAACCTAACCTAACCTAACCTAACCTAACCTAACCTAACCTAACCTAACCTAACCTAACCTAACCTAACCTAACCTAACCTAACCTAACCTAACCTAACCTAACCTAACCTAACCTAACCTAACCTAACCTAACCTAACCTAACCTAACCTAACCTAACCTAACCTAACCTAACCTAACCTAACCTAACCTAACCTAACCTAACCTAACCTAACCTAACCTAACCTAACCTAACCTAACCTAACCTAACCTAACCTAACCTAACCTAACCTAACCTAACCTAACCTAACCTAACCTAACCTAACCTAACCTAACCTAACCTAACCTAACCTAACCTAACCTAACCTAACCTAACCTAACCTAACCTAACCTAACCTA